>PVKU01003049.1:0-69349 GCA_004027475.1 Anoura caudifer | reverse complement strand
CACCAGCGGAGGCGGTGAGATGAACTCAGCAGAAGCAGCAGCCCCAGGGCTGGAAGCGGGTATTATTCCTGATCGGTGTACTCCCCGGAAAGCAAGGCAGTAAGAGTTACCCCACGACTGGAGATTTATTTCCCCTGTGACTGTAATCACCGGTGCATTTGGCAATGGCATGCGCAGCTAGGTGGACTGTAAGTTCCATGAGGGCTGGGACCAAGGTTGGGCAGGGTACCAGACTGAAAAGATATCTGTCGAATACATGAGTGATTCAGGCAAAAACCTTGAGAGCTGGGCCAAAAGGGACTTTTCTCTCCATTTTATTCATAAGAAAACCATGCAAGCCCAAAGAGGTTGCTCTGTGCAAGTGGGAATTGAGCTTCTAGCCTCCAAGCAGAAAAGGGGCCTAAGGCCCTGGAGTGAGGCCAGTCCCCCAGAAGGGGGACCATTATTCCAGCCAGCAGTGCAGCGAGGACAGTGTCAGCACAAGGAGAGTGGTGTCTAGACGATGCTCAGCAGGATGTGGAGGGCCACCAACAGCAAGGAAAAGGAGAGAGATCTGTCCCCCGGCCCCCAAGGGGCACTAAGAGAGAATAAAATGATGAGGACTTTGTAGAAAGCTGGAGCCCAGGGTCTACCCTTGGTGCAAAGGCCGTGGGTACCCAGGGGCAAGCTCTCAGGGTCACTGGGAGCTGCAGGGCCAAAGGCCCCACACTGACATGGTCTTGGCCCTGAGAGCAGTGCGTGTGGTCCTTTGCACCAGTGGTCCTCAACCTTTTGGGCATCAGGGTCTGCTTTCATGGAAGACAGTTTTTGCATGGACCAGGGCTGGGGAGATAGATGGCTTCAGGAAGATTCAAGCCTGGTACATTCAACCTTACCTCCTGCTGTGTAGCTCAGTCCCTAACAGGCCTGGACTGGTAGCGATCCATGGCCTGAAGGTTGGGGACCCCTGCTTCAAACTGCACACACACACACTGGACTCCTGGGTGCCAGCAAACCCTGGGGCTGCCCATCCTCCACAGCAGAACCTTGCACTTGGAGGGAACAGTGCATCAAGATACCTGAGATTCAAAAGTGTGATGCAGCAACATTTAAAAAAAATGCCAATACGTATCCTGACTGTATTCAACTATGGGCCATGCACTATGGGCCAAAATCAGTAGATACAGGCCAAAGCAGAGGCGGAAAGTCAAACAGCCTCTATCATGACTGAAGTCCCAGTCCCCGGCTTCTTTGTGCCGCCGCCGCTGCTCTGAGAGCAGAGTAACCAGGAGCCCTGCTTCTGGCCCGGCTCCTGCCAGTCCCCTGGGTCTTCTAGAGCAGCACTTTGCAAGTGCAAGCCTCAGAACCGGATGAAGGGCTCACGGGCACAAAGTCACCCCAGTCAAATAAACGGGAAGCCGAGCACGTCTCTCTCTCTCTCTTTCTTCCCTCCTCTTGGCCCCTGCCTCCCTTGCCCGGTCCCTCTCCCTTGAGCACATTTCATCACAGCAGAACTTGTCAGAGCCTTTCACATGGTGTCGTGTGGCAGACCCCAAGCAGGGGACGCTGCATCCTATGCGGTGTTTCCCGCCTTCCTTCATGGAATGGGAATGGAACAACGGGAGCGCGGGGCTGTGTGTCATGGGAGCCTTCCCCACAGGAAGGTGCCTCGTTCCGGGTATGAAGCATCATGGGCCCCAGCCCTGGGCCCTGGGTCTGGCTGTGCATGTCGAGGGGTGACCAGAAGCACGGACTGTGAACTTGCACTACATACGACACGTGGCCCTGCTCTGGCCTGGTTCACATCCTCCCCGGACAACTGCAGTGAGAGACTGTAGCTTCTGGGCAGCCTGCGGCAGGCCTGCTCTGCTGACCCCCAGGTGCCCCCTGAGACGTGCGGGACACAGGTGACCCCACACAGAGGGCCGAACAACAGCACCCCAGCTGCCTGTAGATCAGGTCAGGAAACAAAAAGCGAAGGCTGCCTGTAATTCCACAGCTTGCAAATCACACGCTAGAAATGAACCCCACCTCCTGTCACAGAATGAGCCATAAAAATGTCAAAATACAGAATTTTTTCTGTATAAAAACTGAATTGCGTGAAATTTGCCTTATTCCACAAACCAATTTATCAGGGACACAAGAAGTTGTCCCATCCATGCGATCAACTGCATTCTACTGCCTGGTAAGAACTGTAATTTCTTCTCTGGTCTCCTGTCCGCGGACATAAAAGCCCTTTGGTTTTTGTCTTTGGGTTTTTATTGTTTGTTGTTCCAAATAACATCGCCGTAAGCATTCTGGAGTTTATGACTTTGTATACCACATCTTTGCACACTAAGTTCCTAGAAAGAGGATTGCTGAGTCGAAGGGAAGAATATTTTTAATTTCAGAAAATATTGTCGAATTATTCTCCCAAACTGTTGTAACCGTCTTACATCCCTGCCAACACTACAGAAGAAGGGTGCTTAGCTCTTTTCCATAATAGTTATTCGGGTGTACGTCTTATTTCCCAAGCAGCCAGAAAATGCCTACAAGGCAGCAAACATCACTTATCCGTCTCTGTGTATCACGTGCTTGGTATTTCATCTCACTCGGTAGATGCTCCAGGAATATTTGCTGGATGAATGTCAGTAAGGAATCATTAGGCATCATTCAAGTGCCTGGGATGAAACCATAATCCACAAGCAATAAACTGAGATCCAGTGTTATACAACATGACAAAGGCATACAATTATCTGTAAGAATAACTGTCCTAAATGGGCTTGAGATCAATGACCAATTAATGGGCAATATAAGTTTCACAAAAAAAAAAATGTATTGCCTTTAACAAATCATGCATTTAGATAACCCCCAAGAGGCGGGGACCACCAGGCACACAGCCATTAATGGATCCAAACATCCACTCACAGGCTGAATTCAATTCGACGTAAGCCAGGGCTGGTCTCTGAACTACGTGGAAAGGAGGACACCTGTCAATAACAACGATGAATTATTAATTCTTTGGTTATAGGATCTTAATTTACTGCTCACCCCCTCATAGGAAATCCATGCACGTGTAGAAGTCAGGAGACACCCAGGACTCTTGTCTCCTTCTCAGGAGAATTCTGGGCAAGATGGTGCCAGTAGCCAGAGTCACTGGATGGTTTCCAGCCTGGAGGATGGGCCTGGGAGGCATTACTCAGGCAGAAGAGCCGTGGAGCAAACCTGGAGAGGAGGGGCGAGCCCTGCCGAGCCGTGCTTCACCCGTGGAACTAACCAGATGGAGAGAAAGGTGGGACATGCATCTTTACTGTAGCCTTAGGAAGTTTCAAGTAGGAAACATATTTTCCACGACCTTCTAACCTCTAGGTTTGCTTTCATTCCGTCCCTGGAAAGCTCAGTTCTCCCACCCGGTGCTTCCACCCTGACTCATGGCCTTTGACGTGCTGTTTTTCCTGCTGCTTCTGAATCCAAGACCCTCCCTCACCTTCCAGCTGCCAAACATGCAGATTCTTACTTGTGTGAATCCCACCATGTTCTGCCAGAAGGAATTTGGGAAAAGTAGCATTTCTGTAATAAACCCCCAGAAGGAAACTGACTATAACTGTGCCCTGAAAATGGACATCTACGTACAATTTTACTACTATTGTGCGAAACAGGTACAGGTCAATATGCAAATGGCTCACTTGGCTCTAGGTAGGGCCATTTAAAAATTTAGACTTACTGTTGGCCACAACTCAGATAACAACCCCCAGATGAGGAGGGGCTAGCTTGCCACGTTGTCTCCTGCTTACTGGTTCCTTTTCAAGCTCCAGGTTTCTGAGCAGCATGATCTTGACAACTTTGTTTTCTGAGATTATTTCACGTGTTGACCACATCATGCGTTAGCAGCTCGCCCAGAATACAAAGAGTACCCAGGCTGGGTGGTATCACCAGCAGGAGTTGGACCTGGCACCTCTGCAGGCAGCCTGGCCTGACCCATACGGTGAGCAGGAGGAGGTCAAGCCGGAGACCAGGAACTGAGGTCTACACAGAGACAGATGGGGATCGGAGATCCTATGAGAACAGCACTGACTCTAGTCTCAGTGCTCAGGGTATGGGTTTCCCCACCTGCCTAAGCTCTGCATTGAGCATGGTCAGGTGGTGGTTGGAGCGCTGAAGGCTTCCTGGGTGGCCCCTCCCAAGCTTGACTGGCTCTGGGCTCCCTTCTTGCCAAATTCGTGTGATCAAGCCTCACAGTCCATTCCAAAGAAGTTCACCTGCCGAGGCTCTGGGAAATGCACGCATACACACATGCACACATGGACATTTCACTCAGTGGAAAAAGCCCACAGGAAACCTAATATCCCATGTTGAAAACTTTCAATCATCACAACAGATTCCTACTGGAATAAAAAGACAATCATTCTATTGCTCCAAAGTCTCTGTGTTGTGATGCTTGTGAATATCCTAAAAAGTACTTTAAGGTGTGAAGTCCATGGTATGTGAATTACATGTCAGCTGTTTAAAGAAAGACTTTGACTTAAATTTATTTGCAGGGGTTGTGCATGCCTTTGGTGCACGGATAATGTGACCGGGTTCACAAAGATGGACTGCGGATCTGGAGCTCCTGTCTTAGAAAAGGCAACTAACTACACCTACCTGCGTGTGGAACAGGACAGGGAGACAGCTCCTCGATGTAATGGACACAAGGCTGCTGACCACCCCAATGTCACCTGCTGCTGGCAGCCAGCCCCCTGGTGCACGGTGTGGGAAAGGCCAAGTGCCCCACTCTTAATCTCCCCTGGATGAAGAAAATCAATGTAATGACCCATAAGAGGAATGCACTCATAAAGAAGGTCACTAAACACCCCTAGTTCTTTGCTGGCTCTTTAGGAAAGGAAATACCATAAAATTCTACGAGTAGGGCATAACCCTGTGTTCCATTAACACACGTGATCCGGGGAGGAAAAGCACTCACGGGCGCTCGTGCTAACATTTTCTTCCTCGTTTCTGTCATACCAGCTGCCCTTGCTCGGATCCAGTGTTCCCTGAGTGCCCATAGGCCCGGCCCGGCACTTGCTTGAGAAACATCAGACGCCAAAGTATAACCGACACCAAGACAAACCTATTTGTTCTCAACACATTGAAGACGTTGTCAGTAAACTATTTATCCGCAGACCCAGATTTCCAACACAGACCCAGGTTTCCAATGTCACTGTGGTGCCTCACAGGGCCGTTTCATCGTGGGTTGTCAGTTGCTAAGTGCGAACTCCAAGCCACATCTTGAAATTCATGAGAATTCATGAATAAATGCAATTTATTCCTTGGAAACATGCCTTTCCCTTTCCCAGGAGGGCTCCTTCCCTGGGCTGTGCTGTCCTGCTGCGGTCCTCTAGCATCAGATGGCCTGAGGCAGGTCTGCAGAACCCAAAGCACATGGCTCCCACCTGGGTGTCCTGGTTCTGGTACCTTCCCTTTTCAGACGGGAATGCACATGGGGAATTTGTGAGCCACGGAGGGAGGAGAACCTAGGTGAGCCAGAACCTCATCACACTCTGCTCCAACCGTGGCCACAGATTTTCTTCACAGGCCCTACTCATCCGGGGATTCTAGCTCAAGTGAATCCTCAAGGGTCTACACATCCTCATGTTGAATTTGGCTGTCCAGCACCAGGGAGGTGTTAGACAACGAATGGCACCAGACCTTGTGCAATGTCAACAGGTCCTTGCTGAAGATGCTCCATAAACGTGCCCACGAACCCCTGGTCCTTCTCTTCAGAGATACCAATCCGACTCCTGAAGAGGTGTACCACAGCCCGAGGTCAGGAGAACCTGGCCTCTCCCTCCCCTGCGGAGACCAACACAGGACAGGCGCACTTCTCAGCCCTCCCCTTGTCACATCGGTCCTGGGGCCGCAGACAGGGCGCTGGCTAACTCAGGCCAGCAAGCCCAGAGATCAGGCTCCTGGGTGGCCTGTCGTGCCCCAGCTCCTCATTACCGGATATCTGACTGCTCCGTATCCCTTAAAAGCAACACACAGCGGGGCTTAGCACCATTCGCTGGGCTTAAAAATTAGCAGTGCCTGTCAAACTCCACATTTCCCTTTCAATACAAATCTAACATGGACCCCCTCCCCCCACAAAAAAAAATCTCAGAATGTTTTGTTTTTCAGTTTTCTTGTGCGTGTGTAACCAATTAGTCTCTTTTGTGCTTGTGGCCCTGCCTCGGTTTGGGTAGGAGTGAACAGCGTTTAAAATGAAGGCATTGTTTATTCACAAATCAAATAAGCTCCCGACAGCTGCCCCAGTGGCTTCCTCATTCAGTTAAATTAATGCCCAAGGCCTCAGGGTGAATGGTCTTCTGGGGAGAATGTGGGCATTTATTTTCAGATTCCCGTTCAGTGTTGGGTCTTTTAATGCCAAAACCTATTTAATGTACTCGTGTTATGTTAAACTGTGTGCAAATTTATTCTAGAGACTACTTGACAGAATTCATACTATTAAAGTCAAACACGATTTGCACTTGAAAAATAAGATCTTTACTTCACTTTCACACAGCAGCAAGCCAGTGTTGCCTTTAGCAGAGTTTAAGGTCGACCAGAACGCGCATCCATCTGCACCCAGCCCTCCTTTCCTCTTTCTCAAAGACCACTGTCGGAAAGGATCACTGAAAAGGAGCACAGACATTGTGTTCCTAACTCATGAAACCATTTAAATGGAATTTCTGTAAACTCCTTTGTTGTTCTTTTAAGTACATGACCAGCACTATTTTCCAATATTGCGCTTTCTCCCTCTACCTTGCACAGGATTGATGGTTCTTAATAATGTGTTACTGAATTTATAACCATCCTTCGGACATGGCATTCTCTGGAAACACTGAGCTTCTAAGAGATTTTGATCGTGAAATCTCTGATTTTGAGGTGAATTTTGAATAAATCAGAGTCTTAGTTTCTTCAGTGGTTCTATCTTAATATCTTAGCCAGCCTTCAAAACATCCTAGTCCTCAAAAATATCTCGGGAATGCTCAAAAGGGAAGGCATATGGAGACTCCGTGTTGCAATATTTTGTTCTTATCACTCAACAATCATTCTCCTATCGTAGATAATAAGAAATTACTTTCAATTTCCCTGAACTGTTTGGAACATTTTTCTACTTATAACACTGAGGATATCCCCAAGAGAGAAAGCCTTACTCAACAGCATTGTCAGGCTGTCGCTCTCTTGAAATTCTACTTCCTGCTCTCTCAACTGGTAATTCGGATCCGCTATCTCACCGTGGCCATTAACAGCATCTCCCCTGGTCCCTGAAATCACATCCAACCAGGATAAGTCTGGCGGATTATTGTGACTCTCCCAGGTCCCAGACTATTCTAGAACTTACTGTGCATGTGTGAGGTTTCCAATTACTGGCTTGGTCTTGGTTTCCTGCGCGCGCTCTCTCTCTCTCTCTCTCTCTCTCTCTCTCTCTCTCTCTCTCTCACACACACACACACACACACACACACACACACACACACGGAGTGGGGGGGGGGACTGCATGGCTATTTAAACTCACATAGTAATGCGCCCAGATCTACATTGCTCTGTGGGACCACTTCACTTCTCTCTTGCATCTTTAATAAACCTCTCTTTCCCTCCACCAAGCCCTCATCTGTGCACAAACACAGTCACATACCCTTCACCTAAACGCACCTTCCTTCAGCTCCTCAAATTGCCACCTAACCCCCAACTATCCCTCCCACACCGTAGAGTCAGGGAGAGAGGCACTTCCACTTCAGTGTCCTTTCTGTTCTCACCACCCCCTCCCATTCCTTGAACTCTGATTTCAGCCAAAACCTGCCTATGATCTCCCTCTCCTGAAGGACCCCAGTAATCTGCTTAATCTCAAACCCAACCATGTTTTCTCAGATGTGTTTTCTTTAACCTTTATGTAGCAGAAGACTGTCAACTGTCCACTTTCTCATGGGCTTTCTGTTCCTAACATCAGACTCTTGAGGTTTTCCCAATTGGCCAGCTGCTCTTCAAGCCTTCCCCACATCTATACTTCGGCTAAGAAATTCCTTGGACTTGAACTTGTCCTACCTGTCATCACCAACTGTTTGACTCCTATCCAACATCACAGGACCAGCAAGCTGAAGCCTTCCCTCTGGCCTCGTGCACCTTTCTTTCCCTGAACAACTGGAACTCTACCTGACACCACCCTCTTACTTTCTACTTCATGGTATCCCTTTTCTCATTGTTTCTCCCTGTACTTATTGTGGATGGAGACTGTCTCAGTTCCCCTAAAATCTCCGTGCATTTGGCCCAATGCCTGGTATGTACTATCTGCTGAATGCTGAATGAGTTCATTTTCAAAATTAGTTATAACCAAAGCCATATATTTCCTTCCCATTTTCTTCATTGGACTCTCATTTGGCACCTGTAAGACGAAGCTGTCCATCTTTACTCCGCATACTATCCGGAGACCCCGAGGCTCCACACTCAGAGAATCTGAAGCAGTGGGTCCAGGGTGGATCCTGAGAATCTGCACTTTCATCAAGCATTCATGGCCATTTCATACCCATAATCCCAATATAAGCATTGCTACAAATTACGTGTGAGAATTAACCTTAGGGTCAGGTTCACAATTCAGTCCTGATTCCTGAAATTCTTAATCTGTTTTAGGTGAAACAAGCACATGTGATTGTCAATCAACAATTATTTATTGAGGGTGGGCACCTGGAATACGGTGTGAGTTAAAGTGAAAATTCCCGTGGCCCTCTGGCAGAGCCTGGGTGTCAGGGTCCCCTCTGTCCCGTTACCACTTACATCGGTCTCACGACAGGACAGAGAACAAGGCGGGAAAAACAACAACAAAACAGAAACAACTGGCTCCTGAAGTTTTCAATAGGGTGAAAACACAAAGAAACGCTTGTAACCACTAACAGATGGAACCACTGTCCACACTGGGCAGCCCTGGCCCAAGTCCTTCTGGGTCAGCATCCTTCCTTCCCCAAATGTCTACCTGTCCTCATGTTACAGCTTGGTCCTGGCCTCACTCTGCCTGTTCCCCAGGCCTCTGAAGGAAGGACGGGAGTGCTGGCCTGTGGAGGTGCATGTTCAAGCCCCTATGGGACCACTATGCAGAAGAGGGCCAGGGAAAGCCTGCTGGGGCTGGGCAGGAAGTCTCTAAAGATTCCAGAGGGCCTCCCCTCCGCTATCCACCAGGTAGAGCCTGGGGCCGGTGCTGAATCTGTCCGGTATATTGGCTGCCACTTGCGTTGTTTTATTCATCGTTCCTTTCATCGGATTCAACTGTTTCTTGAAGCCATCCTCATCCAGCATGCAGATTATATGCATACCAGATTTTCTTTCAAAAATAAAACCCACAATGACTCTGCTATGTAAACAATCTCAGTACTTCAGAGCGCTTCAATAGCTTCCCTTTGAAAACAAAATCCTAAGTGGCATTTAGATGGGGGTTCCAGATGGGGCACTTCAGTGAACTCGCCCCTGGGAACTGAGAGGCAGCCCCACGGCTGCAGGCCCCCATTCCCTGTCCTGCCTCCTTCCCTTGGTCACCCTGCACCTGCTCCCTGCAGGGTGGTTGCCCTCCCCACCCTGGAATCCCACCTCCAACTTCAGGACACAGGACTAGCTCCAGGGGCACTAGCGAACTCACCCAGGGCCCCCGAGATCATCAAGATTCTCCTTGACTTGACCAGCTGAGTTCACTCTGCCTTCCAAAGACTCTCCAGGATCCTAAACTTCAAAAATTAAACAAAAAATTCCTTCCTATAAAGCTGCTCCTAATCTCCCAGTCATCAGAGGTCCCGAATGAGCAGGAGAAAGTCACCAGGGTTCTCCACAGTGTGACCCTGAGCCAGTCTTGATAAAGGTTCCACCAATAAAGAAGAAAAATGAGGAGGATCCTTAACTCCTTTTTAGCATCTATTAGGTACATGCCATTGAAGAGCAAAGGTCAATCTCACCTCCTCTCTGGGTGACAATGCTCCTGACTGTCTCACTCTTTCCTTCCAAGTTTTCTATTGAGATAATTCACATAAAATGTCTGGAAGATAATGACCTGCACATGCACTTTTTTGCCCAAAGGTTTTTTTAAAGATTTTATTTATTTATTTTTAAAGAGAGGGAAAGCAAGGGAGAAAGAGAATCATCAATGTGTGGTTGCCTCTTGTGCAACCCCCAAATGGGGACCTGGTCCATAACCCAGGTATGTGCCCTGACTAGGAATCGAACCAGCGATCCTTTGGTTCGCAGGCCAGCACTCCATTCACTAAGCTACAGCAGCTATGACTTTGCCCAAATTTCTGAGGGAAAAATAAGGATGTGCGTTACACATGGGTATAACGATTATATACCAAGGGTATAACAATAGGTATGACAATCCCATGTACAACATGCACAAAAACATGGGTGCGCATTATGCATGGCAAAATACGGTACTTAACAGAGGGCAGCTCCACTTACCTTTCTAAACTCCCGTCTTTGGGACCACATCAAAGGGACCATGTGACCTATTTGGGATTGACTGCAGTGGCAGAAGCCTTTCACCTGGTCCCCCCCCCCCCCCCGCCACCTTACTCCTGTCCTCAAACATTTAAAGTGCAGGCTCCGTACCCCATGACTTCTCGGTGCTCAATAAACAGTTGATGGCAACTCATTCACGTTCATCAAGGCCTTGGGAATTTTGAGTTAAAGACTCAAGGAGACTCAGAAGTGCATTCTCCAAACAGTCCCTGCCTTTCTAACCTGATCTTAATAAATCCAATGAAGCAAACAATACTGTTTATGTAAATTGAAACCTATCAGTTGATAAAACGGAGCTCAGATAAGCGCGAAAACTCCCGAGAGTTTAGACGAGAAGGCACCAGACAAAAGAGCTCCTCCTGAAAGCTTATCTGTCCTCCGGGGACCCCGATTCCAGCAGCTGCTGCAGTAACCTGATGTCTGGAAGTCCTGGAAGAATTCATTTTAAATCTGAAATATTCACAGGACACCTCCTTTTGCTCGCATGCCCTGGCCAGGGTTCCAAAGTCATCCCCACAAATATTTGCAGGCCAATCCTTCTCTGTTTAGTTGTAAAAGCTATCAATTAGGAAAACCTCTCTCTGATGATCAGAAACTGCATCCTATTTTCCTGTGCACAGACGCACAGTGAATCACAGGCTTCGCTAACCCTTTAAGAGTGTTAGGGTCCCATGGGACTGTTGCAATGAAGGCAAACCCTGCCCTGCATTATGCTATTTCCTACTAATCCTAGGAAAATGAATGTTAATTTATCATGAAAAAGGGTTAATTATGCATTTATTTCCGGCGTAGGTACATGAGAGGAGGCTCAGAAATAATACTGAGTATAATTCTCTTTTAAATGAGGATTCCATTTTAAGCATTTTTATCAAGCAGACGCTCAATTCGGAGCAACCTCGCTGAAGCAAAAGAGTGACTGGGTAATGACAAGACCCGACTATAATTTTAATTAACCTTCTGATCCTGCTTAAATATATTTTGCCTTGTAAAAATCTGTAATAACATCTATCTCAATCTCCTCCGCTATTAGTTATTAAATTGAAAATGGAGGCCTAGGCTGATTTGGCAAAGAGATTCAAGAAACTTTTCTTTATTCTCTCTGGTTTATTAAAGTAATAATTTGTAGCCTAAAAAGCTCTCTGATTAAGTAATTTCATGTAATTAAATCACCAGATTTATTAGGCCTCTCGCACAGCTGGGATGGTGGTGGCCGTGGGTAGATGCCGGGACACGTGCACGTTTTGATGGTGGCTTTCCTTGAACTTCCCTGCTGCTCGGACCAAGGCATCATCAGTTTCCCAGGCCCTCTCATGGTCTCTGAGCGCCTGAAGGCCTCTGCCAGTGACTTCTCCTGCTCCCAGGAAAGAGGCGTCCTCAGGAAGGCTCACTCTGCAGGTGTCGGTGTGGCACAGAAACAATCCCGAGATGAGCCCATGGGCAACGGTCTCAGGGCCCAGGTTGGTTGGTTCTCTTCCCTTCTCCTGCCTCCACCCCGACCCCCGACAGCTCCATTCTGAATACCTCCCTCCTTCCGAGGGCACATTTCAAGACTTTAGCCTTGCCTGCCCTCAGCCCTGAGGACCCCTTGGAAGGTGGCACCAGGTGGAATGTCCTTGAGCCAGGTTCTGTCACCTTAACAAAGACTTTGGCCTTTTGCTGGAGGAAGAGTAGAGAGAATTTGAGATGACTCACAAATCTGAGTGGAATATGCAGACCCGCATCTCTCTGCAATGCTGTTCTCTCCTGGCCCCTGGGACGCGCAAGGTTAAAGGTAAATGTTTACTGGGCACCTCTAAAATGTTTCCTGCTGAGGTGTGGGAGGAGGAGGGAGAAATGAAGGCCCTGTCAGCCTACTCTCGATAGGTCCAGAGTCCTAAAGGAAGGTAGACACAAGACCAAAAATTACAGTACAACAGAGTAAGGGTGTCTGTGGCCGACAGGAGGAAGGCCAGACTGAGCTGGAAGGGGGCAGGCAAAGGTTTTCAAGAGGAAATGGCACTTGAGTCCCTTCTGAAGGGAAGAGCAGGCTGGCAGAGGGCATGCCAGACAGAAAGAACAGGTGTGAAAGCAAGAGGCCACCAAGGACCTGGAACTTTTGGGGACATTCAAGTCGTTCCTGCTGGCCTGGAGGGAAGAGTGTGTCTGAGGAGAGGCCAGAGAGTTGACAAGAATCAGAAAGTACAGGGCCCTGGGTCCCAGATCTCCCAGGCGGAGGAATAGGGACCTTATTCGGACAGGGCCAGGCAGTCGCTGCCTGAGGGATTCAACACCATGCCCCCCTCCCCCCTCGCTGCCGGGAGCAGATCCCAGGGCTCAGACTTGCACTTGAACAAGGTCTCCCTGGCCGCTATGCAGAAGGCAGGTTTAAGAAACGGCACGCCCAGAAGCCAACAGCCCCTTCCTTAGCTGTTGCAGACACCCAGAGGTTGAGGACAAAATATCGGCAGGAAAACATCCTTCATGGGCTGTGAGAAGCACTCTTCCGGGGTCCGCTTTGAAGGAGACAATGCTCATTTTGACACATCAGTTCCTTTATTCACTCATACACCAAGCATTTGTGGAATATATTCTATGTGCCTGGTAGTGAATATAAACATGTATTCTCAAAACTGGAAATTGTTACATGCTCAGTCAGTTTCTTACATCAACAGACTTGCAAAAGCTCTTCCATGTAGGTGTTTTTTCACCTATAGGTGATTCAACCTCGGCCACACTCCCACATCTCGGTACTAAGCACACCTCAGTCCCCAGGGCCGGCGCTATGAGGCCGCTGCTTTTCTTGGCTGCTGAGCTGATGCTGCCTTCAGTCCCTGCGTAGGAGGCTGGACGGCAGTTCTGAGGCTGTTTGATGCAGGCGTGGTGGGGTTTACGGCTCCTACTTTACTGATGGAGAAACTGAGGGTCAGAGTGTCCAGTGCCACATTAGCTTAGAGATGGAACTGGGACAACATGCCCCTCTGTAATCTCCCTAGCGCAGTGGTTTCTCCTGTGCTACACCGTCTCCAGCATGAGACACGTTTTCTATTTTAGCCCATGCACGATATAAAGAATATACTTACTGCTTTCACAGAACTGCCTCTCCAATAACTCCATGCATTCCCTCTGAAGGGCGCGAGAGAGACTGAACCCCCAAGGAATTCAGACAGCCTCCCCTATTCTAAACTGAGGCATAAAATCTGATTTAGAAAAAAACCACTGCATTAAATACCAACCTGAACTAGCGAAAACTTTCTGTAATGTGACTGCTCAGTTTGGGCTGAACAGGGTTTTGTGGGGTTTTTTTCCAGGTGAAAAAAAGTCAGCCAGTGGCCAGATCTGCCAACGCCGATCTTTTCGATGAATTAAGCTTCTCAGAAAAATAGCTTTTCTTTTTTTCTTTGCAAACGTACAAAAAGTGAATGTGTCCTTGTGGGCTAAAATATGATTCCAGTATACTTCTGATCTATATAAATTTACCATGGAACAGAGAGCCCTTTCAGACTCGGGTACATCTGTATCTCAGGGAAGGGTGCTAAGTGAATTCTAACGAACAAAATGAGCTAATTTTGTGAATCTTCCAACTAGTCTTTTCCCTGCATTCTTCTCCTTAATAACCTATAAATTTTAGTCATGAGAATCATTCCTCAGTGTCTGGGGCAGTAAAACTCTTGCTGAAAATCAATAGTCTGCCTACTTTTAAGACTTCAATGTGTTGTTAAGCAGCAGCGGCTTTTCTTTATAAAATTCCATAATGACCGAAAGCAGATTTGATTCCAGAAATCAGAATTCTCGCGCTAACAGACTTTCATTTATGAAGGCTCTCCGAACTGAGGACAGACCACCAAATGGGTTAGATTTTTTTCAGTTTCATACCTTAGTCCAGAAGTGCTAATTTCTCAGTGGAACAGCCAGATAATATACTACCAGAGATGACTGAAGCCTCTAGTCCCAGTTCTGAATTATTAATTTAAAAGGTTATGCACCAGCGCTAATATAAACTATCTTTTAAGATTATATGGGTAACATTTTAATAAGCTTTAAAACATCATTTTTCACTCTTGATGTTGAAAGCAAAATATGATATATAAATGGCTCAGAGAGAGCTATGGATTTATCGTACTTTTTTTTCCAAAAGGTTTGCCCGACCATTTCCCATAGCTGATGAGAAAGCCCCAACTGTGGGTCCTGCCTACAAATGCACTGTCCTAATCAATTTAGGGTGGCAGGTGTTCCTCGCCCCCAGTAGCCTGGGACTCTAAATGAAATCTCTGTCTTCCCCAACCTGTTAGAAAACCTGTACGCGGCATTCAAGCTTCACCTGAGCACATTGCAAGGAAGAGCCAGGATACGGTCAGGCCCCAAGGGAAGCAAATAAAATACCAACACTGCGGCAGCCTGCGGAAATGTCAGCTTCCCTCCAGGTTAATAGCATTCGTTCTGCGCCTGGCGCAGAAGGTGCACCAAGCTTTCTCCTCAACATGGAGCCATATCCCTGAGAAAGAGGATGACTTGGAGGAAATATGTGCCTTCTTAGCTGTCTAACTGTGTGCCAGCTCCAAACGATGGCTTGACATTTATCAAGAAGCCCGAGCAAGTGGGAGCCCAGCAGGCTGCCTTCCGCCAAGGACAGAAGAATTTTTTTTTTTAAATGCAATGTTAGAATACCATGCATAGATCATTAAAGGGTGAAATTAATGCTGGTTGATTTTACATTCATTACGATCCGTGCCTGGGAATCTCACCCAGGATTCCCTTGCTAGCTTTGCCTGGTGAGCTCATTTAGAAACTTGGGAAAATGAAGGAAAAGTAAGCTGGCCCAGAGCTCTGCCATCCCCCGGCTCCCTTTGGTTTGACATAGAGCTACCATGGGGCAAAGCTTACCCCCACCCCCCAACTGTGGGGCTGCTCCATCACGTTGATGTGAAATGTACACATCGGTATGTCACTTAAACGAAGCAAAGAATTCAGTTGCACAGCTTTTCCAACTCAGGAGGAAATGGAAATCTTGATTTTTCTCTTGTTCCGTTCATTGCCTTATTTTCCAAAGGGACCTACCTGCCTGTGCTGACTTCGCAGGGACTGAGCGTTAAGTCCAAAAGCAGGCCCACACATGAGACGGAGTTCCAGCTGGTTACCAAATGACCGCCCTTTAGCTTTTTCCTCAGTACATGTTTTTGTTGCTGCAGTTGTTTTAAACCAGGGGCCACTCGTGTCTGGGGCTGGCGGGCTGTTTCCACCACAAATAACCCAGCAAAGGCACTCTTTTTGGACATGATGACAAACAAGTCTTTCATTTATAAGCAGAGAGAGTATCAACCAGGTGCCTGGTTTTTTACAGCTCCAGAATTTTAAAGTATATTCTCCACAAATGTGTGTCAATTTGCAGATATTTACGAAGAGCCAGTGTGTTACGTGCCGGTGCTCCCGGTGAGATGTGGAGCAGGCAACGGAAAGTACATGGCATCCTTGGGCATCGGCAAGATGGGGCAGGAGTGCCTATGCGGGGCTTACTTTAGGATTCTAAATGGAACTCATGCATTCCTTCCTTCCTTCCATCTTTCCCCTTTCCTTCCTTCCTTCCTTCCCTCCTTCCTTCTGTCTACTCAGCCAGCTCTCCCTCCATCCTTCCAACCATTCCCACACCAATCAAATCAGGCCTACCTTGGGCCACGCACCGCAGGTACAAAGATCAAACTCAGCATCAGCCCTTAGGAAGTCAACTTCCAACAGGCCAATAGACGGGGAGGAGAAGGCCCTGCTGTGCGGCAGGTGCTGTCGTGGAGATGTGATCCACGTGCACAGCTTCACAGAGAAGGGCCTCTGAGCTGGGTCTTGAAGGGTGACCCACCTTTTACTAGGTAAACAAGGTAGCCAGAGACCAATGGACAGCATGAACAAAAGCACAGACACTGTAACATACCTTGTCTAGGGAAAGGTAAGAAAAAAAAAAAAAAAAAAAAAACTCTGTGTCTAGAATATAGATGATGCTAGAAAAGATGGGGCTGGAAAGAAAGGTGGAAGCCTAACCATGAAGACTATCAACTGCTCTGATAAAGGAATGTAGGGCTCCTCCCCCACAATGCAGGGTCAGCCAGGGTTCTCAAACTAGACCACACCCATGTGTTAGGACAGTAACCCTGATGACAGTGTCAAGGACAGGAAGAGTTGGCCCATCAGGGGGCTTCTATGATGGTCCAGACAAAATAACAAGGGCCTGGGCTAAGAGAGAAGACAGAGGAATGGAAATGAGAGGAAGGAGTTGAGAGACTCGGGAGGTAGAATCCCAGGACCTGATGAATGTCCACATGCTGAGTGAGGCAGGGGAGGAGCAGCAGGAAAATAGACGGACTCCAGGCTCGGGGCCAAGGTGGTACCTCCATCTGCAACAGGAAACACGGGAAGAGGGCAGCCCTGGGCTTGGGTCAATGAGGAGTCTGCAGAGGCTGAGGGACAAGCACCAGAAATAAAGAAGTGGAGCTTGGGAGGAGGGTCCGGCGCAGAGCTGGTGGTTGTGAGAATACAAGTGGGTGATTGAAACCACAGGAGCAGGAGAGAGCAAGCAGAAGGAAGAAAGGAGGCATCAAGCCTCCACTCCCATCCTCCATTCTCCATAGAAACCCGAGATGCCATCCAGAAGATGATAATGCAGCAGGGAAAGTGAGTCACATGAACACAGAACGGTTAAAGGGCTTCCTATCTGAGTGGTATCTCTGCAAATGAAACACCTCCACCCATCCCCTGCTATTTCTTCTTACTACAAATAAGTACACACATCTATACATCTGGCTACACTGAGGACAAAGCCAAATGTTCCAAGTCCCGAGCTGGAGAGGGGACATTCCATGACCCAGTGTCTACCAAAGAGCCCAGGCTCAGGACAACCAGAGGCAGAAGGCCCTAGAGACCCAGTCCCGAGCCTGTTCTACCATCTCCACCAACAACAGCTACTTCCACACTTGCATTTTCAAACTCTGCACTTTGGTACCTCCTTATAAGTATGCACATTAGACTTGTAAAATGCATACTTTTAAAAGCAAGGGCAGTCCTGCCTGCAGCTTACCTAGCTGGAGCTGCATACAGATTTTGTTTGAGCTTGGCATCCTCCCAACTGGTAAACTGTAACATTTTCAGTCGCATTATATACACAGGGATCTTCTCTGTGCCAGAGCCCTGCCCTGGAGCACTGCAGCCCAAAAGGGGCTGCTGGGGGGGGCGCTTTCTCTCCCCCCAAACTTAGACAGTATGTATTGTCTTTACTGTCTTGTATGTCAACTGCTTCTTGATGTATTATTCTTTCCTTGTCGTTTGGCCAAATGTCAGGCTTCTTGAAAACAGGCTGAGTTACACTGGCCTGTGTGCCACAAGGCAGGTACTCGGTGACTGTGCCACTTCAAGAATCTAAATCAGCAGCTTTGGGAAGCAATCCAAGGTTTCAAAGCTAGGTGCAGGAGATAGATTCATGTCTGATGAGTAACTGCATAAGAGTTTAAGAGGTGGAAACTGTGTGCAGTGGATGCTCAGAAGACGGCAGATTAATTCCACCCCGTCTGCTCTGACCTGATTGGGACCGCCATGGTGTGTGTCTTTGCTAGTATCAGTAAATACACTCAAGCCTGGGGAGCCCTGAGTGGGACCAAAGAACATCGTTCCAAAGGCAGGAGACATGTGCAAACAGAAAATCTTCATCCTGTGTCTGCTGCACCGGGCTTTCTCTCTCGTTCTCCTCCAGGGTTCTTCCCCCATGGGTCACTGAGAGAATCTTGGTGGTCCTTGGAGGCCCCCATGTGCCTGGAGCGCCCTGCATGTAGGTGTAGCATGCCCATCTGCGGGGGGGCCAGAGCTCTCCCCAGCCAGTGCCACTTCCCCTCTGTTCCCCACTGAACAAAGGCTGGTGTGCACAGTCCAGCATTTGATGCAGAGGGAGCTACACAGAAGCCTGAGGCTGGAAGGCTGCCAAGCAGCGTACAGTTCAGATGAGAAGAACAAATACGACTTCCAGCTAGCCACCTAGACCCTCTATTCTCAGGATTTTATTTAACATACTACATTTGTCCAGCACTGATCTAAGAACTTTACAAATAGCAACCAATCACCTGCTCATAAAAACCCTATGAAGAAACTATTTTCATCACCGTTTTACCAATGAGGAAACTGAGGTGACCAATTAGTGGTCATGTGACTGGTAAGTAGTAGAGCCAGGATTTGAACCTATGCTCTTCACCATTACAGTACACTGCCGTTTGTGCTCATACTGACAGCAGAGCCAGGCACTGGTGACAGAAGGTACAGCCAACCCTGAGTCGAGTGTTCTGAGACAACGGTCAGAGACAAAGAAGTGTGCCTTGGGCCTGGAATAATGAATGAATGGGTGCAGACAGGCACAAAAGGCCAGGAATAGGTCACTCCATGCAGAAGAGATGTCAGAAAGAGAGCCAGGAAAGTGAGCAGAGGGGACGATGAGCAAGCTGGCTTGGCTGGGGCGTAGGGAACACGGCAGCAGGAGACGGCTTGCCCCACTCCTGAAGGCTCTAAAGAGCCAGCGGGTTTGGCAGACACTGAATACAGATAAAGGTGCATGTTTTCTGCCTACAGGAAGGCAGGGTGCAGATGCTCAAATTCCAGGGGCCGTCAGCCCAGAGAGGCTGCTCCTGTGTACGGTCCCCTAGAGAGGAAACGCAAATTCTAGGTGTCACCACCGAGCTGACCATGCAGAGGAGACTTTTTCTTCCTACACCATGAATCTTGTGACTCTGGCAATCTGCAATTTGTCAAATGAATTAGATTCCTTAATAATCACTATTCCAATGCATGCCAGTCAGCAAATATTTCTTTTCGAACAAAGACATAATTAATTCCGACAACACCTTTTTGACTCAAAGGTTTTAAAGTGCCTGGCTGAGGTGAACATTCAGGAAAAATAATGGTATTTCCAAAGGAAAATTCATACATAGTTCAATTTACAATATTGTAATAAGACTCTGCAACATAAATTCTAGTACACTGGACAGAAAAGCTATTTGTGTAGCGTGTGAGACCATAAATAAAAGCCAAATACTTATACTGTCCTCACAAATATGAAATTTTCTTTTGTGAATCTACACTACCTGACACATATTCCAAGAAAGTTGGATCCCGTGATAAATATTTCAACTGGAAGGTCTTCATCAATATCAAGTCTCTCTCATTATTCAGTTACTAAATAAAAAGGATGGTAATAATAGAGTAACAAATAACAGAATAATGTAATTAAAGTTATGTATCAACTTTCACTCAATACTCACGACAAATTTTGTCACCAACTTCTTCACTTTCCCCCCCAACAAAACGAATTTATCTCATTCTTACTTTTTAGCTTCTACACTCCACCACAGCCAATCACTGTCCTCTTTTTACCTGTTTTTTACTTCCTTCTATCCTCTTTTTTTAAGGTGTCTTTCCAAGAGATCTATTTTGGTTTTGAATTCTGGGATTGAAGCTTCTTTTTTTTTAAGATTTTATTTATTGATTTATTTTTAGAGAGAAGGGAAGGGAGGGACAAAGTGAGGGAGAGAAACATTGATGTGAGAGAGAAACAGCGATCAGTCAAATCTGGTATGCGCCCCAACTGGGGACCAAACCCACAACCCAGGCATGTGCCCTGACCGGGAATCGAACCAGTGACCTTTCACTTTGTGGGATGACCCCAAACCCACTGAGCCACATGGATCAGGACTGGAGCATCTTTGTATGTTCCAACTGGAAGCACCATCCCTTCTGTGCTTCCACAACCCCACCATCACTCCCTCCAAATAAAGTACTTTCTAGACCCTTCTGTGAGTCACACCTGAGGTCTCTTGTGAGAAAGCAACCCTTTTCTGAGATCTCTGTTCCATTTCTGAGTAGTGTCTGTAAGCCTTTTATGGACCCACCATCTTAGCAAGGAAGAGCCTGGGGTCCAGAAGCCCCAACTTGGCCCTCCCTCTCAATCACCACGCGTACCACTGTCCATAAATGATGTTTCCTGGCAGAGAGCCGATTCTGACGAAGCTCCTGAGATGGATGATAATAATAAACTGAAAAAAGCCTACTGGACTCCATTTGCCAGAACCTGGGAACAAAGACACTATTATTCTCATGCCTACAAGAGTAATAACTGAATATCGCCTTCGCTATAGTGTGTGGGAGGCACTGCTATCTCTTGTTGAGTAGCAAAGAGCAAGAAACATGGGGAGAAATGGTTGGTGAGAACAGCCCTCGGTGCAGAATAAGAGAATGGGGCGAGGAATGGCCAAAGGCCCCGGAGTCCAGCTGCAGCCTAAGACTTCATAAGATAATCAAGGTCAGACCCTTCCATAGGCTCAAGTCACCAAGGGAGTTGGGAAGAAGAAAAAGAAACCTGAGGTCACTATCCCTTAAGTGGAGAGGGTACCGGCCCAGGAGTCAAGAGCTAGGCCTAGCTCTGCCGTGCGCCGTGACCTATGTGCCCACGCGGAAGGCTCACTTTCTTCATCTGTAAAATGGCCACGATGAGGCCTTACTGAGCTGTTAGGTCATTTTTTTCTTTTCTTTTTTTTCCAGGAATTTATTAAAAAGCTCCTGTGGCAGAAGATATAAACTAGCTATAGGTACAAAAACATGGGTTGATCTTTAAAAGTTTTCAGTTGAGGTCCTGGCCAGGTAGCTCAGTTAGTGAGAGCATCATCCTGAGAGGCCAAGGTTGTGGGTTTGAGCCCCAGTCAGGCCGCATATAAAAACCAACCAATGTATGCATAAATAAGTGGAACAACATGTTTCTCTCTGTCTGTCTGTCTCTCTCTCCAAAAGTCAATAAATAATTTTTTTAAATGTTTGTAGAAATGGTAAGAAATTAAGCAAACATTGTAGTACCATGTATCTGTATTTTAAAAAACTCACGTGCACATAGAAAAATATGTTGTTCAAGGGTACACACATTTTCAAGCACACACACATACTCAAGAGCACAGATTCAACCCACGAGTGGGGAGGGAGGGGAGGGGGCGCAGCAGACACTGGGAGTGGGGTAGAGTCTATGTAGTCAGACCAAAGGCACGGGCTGTCCCTTTGACAAGGCAATGATAACAGTATTCAGTCAAGGAGCATAGTCATCTGACTATCTGATGACCAAATGATATTAATAATAATAATGAATAATAACGGAACGATAACTTCCTTGCTGGCTCTATGTTTTTAGGAACTGTGAAAAGAAAGCATATTTTAAATGCTTCGTTAAAGAGCAAACCTGCTGTAAGCCGCAGAGTGTGGGCTGAACGTCTCTCTGTCTGCAATCGCTCTCCACGACCCCCCAGACTCAAAAGCCTAACTCAACCCTCCAGCAAGTTGCTGAGGGAGCAGATCTGAAGAGCCCTCGCTTCAGTGGTCAGCTGCATTCAGGAAATCCCCTAGAGGCTAACGCTGGCTCCGAATCAGAGCAAGCTGGTCCCCATCGTCACGGCTGGAGATGACCCAGGCACAGCTCCGTGACTCAGGAGCCAACAAAGCACCATTTGCTTCACGTCTGACTCCTGGGAGCACTAGAAACCCCACTCATCCAGTGCCCGGTATCACAAAAGGGAAGAAATACAAAGGACCTCTCACTGTCACTTTGCCAGTTCTGAGAGGTGCCCAGGCCCACACCTGGAGGGGCAGCAGGAAGCCAGCAACACCTCAGTCTGGAGGTTACTAAGATAAAAGATAGTGACATCTACCTGCACGTCTCACCGAGTGCTGAGCACTCCAGGAAGACACTTCACAAGGACCTCAACATCCTGTTCTCCCTGTGCTTCCGGCCGAAAGGAGTTTGTGATGACCCAACGCTGTGCAATTTATCTTTTGGAATCAAGGTCACCCACGGCCCTTCCCAAACGTCTGGCTGAACGCATTTTGCCCTCTTCATTTTTCTTACCTTCCCGACTTTCCCAAGTCTTGAGTATTGGAGGGAAAAGGCACTCCTCCTCTGAGAGAACAAGCATGGCATTTGTTGACTGATTTCCTTTGAGGAAGGAAGCTCTGCTCACTGGGCCCGGGGTTCAGGGTTGATCCCCTCAAGTCAGATAACACCTGGTGGGCAAGGACAGCACCTCACACTGGGAGCACCCCAATGGGTCCACCCCAGTTAGCTCCTACTCACAGAACCCAGTGAATGCCATGCGCCCATGTCTCCTAAGGAGGATAAATGGGGTGTCATATAATTGTCTCAATAGCCCATGAGCTGACATTTATTATACCCATTCAACGGGGGAGCTCAGGTTCAGGGACGTCAACTGGCTCCAGATCAAGAACGTATACGTGAACTCTGGTTGGTCAAAAATCATGCTCTTTCACCCAGTTTCAGCACTGAGTGGGCAGAACCCAATCGATGGAGACCGAGGTGCTCATGCGCCATCAATTGATAGGGGGGTGAGGGGCAGGTGGAGAACACCACCACCAGGCTCTCCTTTCTCCCAGCCCACTCCTCCCCAGGAAATGCCCAGAACTCTTGCAAGCTAGAAGGAGATGCCCAGCCTTGGGTTCGCTCTTGCCTTTCATCCTCTCCCTCTCTCTTCTTCTTCTTCTTCTCACTCATCTAATCTTTCTCTAAGTGCACTGGGTCTGTTACTCAGAGAGGGCAACAGAAGTTGATGCCGTGTGACCCAGCATTTCGGTGCCCGGCTCTCCCATGTTTGGTAGCGCACCAGGGCCACTGATCTGAGCGTTAGTGCTCACCTATCAGTCTAGTTTTCGATCAAGCTCCCTGAAGGCTGGGAGAGTGCTCCGTCTCAGCAGCCCCAGAGACAGACTCCAATTGCATTGTCAGGACCTGGGACAGATCCCCAGATTACCAGGTGAATGCTCTTGGCATCGCCCCACTGCTTCCCCTGGGAAATTTGCCAGGTGACAGTCACAGTCTCACCCAGTTCCTGAGAACATTCCAGGGTCTGGCTGCTGAAAGCCCTTCCTAAGACTGCGTGGGGCATTTTTCACAGTATGTGGTGCCGACCCCATCTGGGAGCCTAAGAAAGTCCCTTGCTTTTGCATAAGTCTAACTGTTCATGAAATGCACACTGTGAACAGACCTTTTGCTTCTCCCGATGCTATAAAAATAGACCAGGAAGGGCGGCTTTCCTGAGCCTCTGGTAACTAGTTCACACAATCCCTGGGTGTGCAGAGGAACTGTCAGCCAAAGCCCCCAGATGGCTTGGAGGGGCTCCTGAAAATCATGGGCTGCCAGGACCAGTTACCTCCTGGCCGGCTGTTAATGGAGAAGCCCACTTAGCTTGGAGGAGGATGGATGGCAGACTTCTCTCCAGGCCCACACGCCAGCATCCATCAGCTTCCCAGTTCTCAGGAATTGCCCTCACTCACCAAGCTGATGATGAATTACAGCATTTCTCCAAAAGAGCAATGTGTACGTCTTTACTGGGCCTGCCAGGGGCCTGCAAGGGGCCTGCAGCTCTCAGGTGCAGCCCCACGCCAACCCCCCAACAGGCTGGGGGTGGCTTCTGGATGCCAGTGAAGGCCAGTGGTCTCTCTTTCTTGCCAGTCTCTGATCTCCAAGAGGAGGTGGCACCCACAGCTGGGCTCCCTGGCTGGCTGCTCAGCTCTGATTGGAATGTCTCCTCAGAGGTCACAGAGGAGGCAAGAGGACCTCTGAGTACATCTTCCCTGCCATGACATGAGGCTGGATTGAGTTTGCAAAGCAGGAGGCTCAGGGAAAACCAGCCACCTCTGTCATCCTGACTCCTGGCTCCACGAGCAGGACCTTGGCCATCGGGAGCTGGGGTCAATGCGGACAGCCCCTCTGGTGGGCCACCACTTCCGCCAGGTGCCCACATGCCCCCAGGAGACCTTCGCCTGAATCTGCATCACTTCCCTCTACTTCTCTGTCCTGCCCTCCCAGTTCCCTTGCTAGTTTCTTCAGTGAGCAAGTCTTTGAGGACTCGTTGGCACACATATTCCCATCTAAGAGTCTGCAGCTCACCAGAGGGACAGCCAGGCTAGGCATGTTGTTGTCATCATTCATTTAACTGTTACTGTACCCTTCACGATGTCCCCCAGGACTGAATTCCTGAGTTGATATCTAGGCATGACCTTTGTGTACCTCTGGGTAAGGTGAAGTTTTAACCCTTTTTCTTTTATTCTACCATCTTCTTTTGGGAGGAGAAAGGTGCACTGTGGGAGGAAGTACCAAGGAAGATTTCTTCCCAGAGCCTCAGAACTCAGGGTCAGCCAGCAGCAGCTATTCTGTGGCTCAACCCTGGCCCAGCACAGGACCGCAGGGCCAGAAGTGGCACCCCAGGAAAAGAAACCCACCTGCCTGAACTGGAGGGGGCGGCAGGCACTGTTGTCTCAGGGACAGTCCCTGGGACAGGGAGAGACTTCTGAGGGTTTGAATGCAGTTAAAACAGATCTGGACCACCTTTCCACTTTCTGGGTAAGTTCATAATTTACCTGTGATGAAATGTGACTCTCGCACAGTCCCCTGAGGAACTTATAACATGAGAAAAAAGCCACAGCGCTTCATGCAGAGGTGGTGGCAGTTCCTAATTACTGATGCACCACTCAGCAAGGTCTTGCTAACAGCCAAATGAGCGGGCACACTTATAAAATGAGGGCACGTGGCACAACTGATTGCTTTACACATACGTCTGTGACATTACACAATTCTGAAAGGCCAATTTTTCTTTACCTGTGTAAGTCAAAGGGGAAAGGCTCTTTTTAAAAATCCACATTTAAATGCCATATTGTTTCGCATCCAATTATCTCTGTACTCTGTATACAGATGAGGGAAAATGCTGAGTGTTCATTTTAAGCTCCATCTATCATCTGCTTAATTAATTGCAAGCAAGCTCCTACTTTCATTTCAGGTGAGCAGAACATAAAAGAAATGAGATCTTTTTTCTTGCAAATGAACGTACTGTTTACATAAGGAATATGACTGCCCTTACCAAAAAATAAATTTTTTTACTGAGATTTGTGCCTCAAGTTCCTGTGACCTCTAAGCAAACCTGAAATGCTTCCCCTTGTTGTTCTCAAGCTAATAATGTCCCTTCAGGCTGTTTCCCCGAAAGCTGGAAGACGACCTGTTCACATCTTGGTCCTTCTCTCAAGTACCAGTACTGTTCCTGGAACTCTAATGTTAGAACTCAATGAGAAAGTAACTTGAGGTTTTTCATAGGTGTGTTCGGATAACTGCTATTTTAATGATCAAAGCATCGTATCTGGATGGAAGATAGGGTTTGAAAGTCAACAAGGTATAAAAAATGATGACTGCACCACCTGCATTGGTTCACAAAGGCACCAAGTATTCTAGAAAAAGACTTAACTCTTCCTGAATGCAAATGATCTGTGAATATTTAATCTCTGCATTTTTTAATTTAAAAATGTGGGGTCATGTGGCCAGAGCCCTGGGTTCCGGTGCCTGCCTGGCCAGCATCTCTGGACAACTGTGAGCCCCACCTCCGATGAGACCTGCCTACAAGTTTCTTCTTCATACAATGAGTAGGTTGGACTGGGTGTTCAGGGAGACCCCTCTAAGACTTCAGCCTTATTCAAGGAGTCGTTTGAATTCTCCAGGCCTGAAAACTGCTATCTTACTTTTAACATTAATGAAGTCTTATTAACATAACAGTCTAGGAGCTAGGGGCTTGGATAATCCAATAAAGAAGCTCATCCAGGCGGCTTTTTTCCTGGTACAAGAACACAAGGACCGGCTTTTCTATGGTAGGTTTTAGCTTCTAATTGTGTTCTATTTAGATTGACAATAAATTTGTTTACCTTCTCTGAGCACACATCCATGCAGGGACTGGAACCAAGCGGTCCAGAACCTTATCAGGGTGCGGGATGGGGACAGCTGGAATCCAAGTGCTTGTCATGGAGAATCTGCATGAAGGCAGTGCAGGCGCTGACAAGAAGGGCCGCAGTAAGTTAGCATCCATCTCTCAGACACTCGAAACAGCCATGTGTGTGATTTCATGACCGTTCTTGGCCAAAGATACAGAAAGAAAGGCATTCCTCTGCCCCTTCCTCCGCCCTACAGGAGTTTACTGAGCACTTACTATGTGATAAGCACTGGGTTACACTTCAGATATAAACCTAGACAGTAGATGTCCTGGTCCTCTCAGATCTTAAAATCTGGTAGAACAGTCAGCCAATGAGGAGGAAACCATATATACGTGTGTGTGTGTGTGTGTGTGTAAAATTACACACTGAGATGAAAGAAGTAGGATTGGGATACAGGATATAGGGACCAAGAAGAAGGGGAAAGGGACCTCTTAAGTTAGAATAGTTGGGGGTGGTGGCCTCTTTAAGGCAATACCACTAAAGGTAGGACCTGCAGGGTTAGGGTTCAGCCATACGCAGAGGTGCCCACAGGTGCTGAGGTTCAGAAGAACTAATATCGGTGCCCCAGCTACATAGGCTCCAGGTGACAGTCAACCAGACGCCCAAAAGGCAGGCAAGAATGAAAGAAGCCAGATGCAGAAGGACAAATATTACATGATTCCACTTACATGAGCTACCCAGGCCTGTCAAATTCAGGGAGACAGAAAGTAGAATGCTGGTTGCCAGGGGCTGGGGGAGGGGGATGAGAAGTTAGTGTTTAATTGAGACAGAGCTTCACTTTGAGAGGATGAAAAAGTTCTGGAGAAGGATAGTGGTGATGGTTACACAACACTGTAATATATACCTAATACCACTGAATTGTACACTAAAAATGATGGAAGTGGTGAATTTTATATATATCTCCACATTTTTTAAAGGTGGCAAGCAATTGGGCATAATCAATGCACCTAACCCATCTGCTTGGGCCAGTTAGTGGGTCCACCTGTGGAGACTTGGTTCTGCCTCTTCACTAATTGAACTTCTTTCTCCAACAGCGGCAACTGTTCGGAGAGGCGGTTATCAACCAGGAGGCACTTGGCACAGGGTGCTTCTCTTCCTCCAAACTGTAGCTCATGAAACACTTCCTCCAAGGGGTTTCCTTGGTCAACACTTCTTGTTTCCCTATCAAAGGAGTAACGGCCCTTAGCCCCAGCATGCTCTTTCCTCCATCGCGATGTTTGTCTTCCTACTGGACTTAGCCAGCATCCTCCCTCTGTCCTTCTTCCACTCCGCCCCCATCCCATCCAGCTACCTTCTAAGTATGTTTCAGCCTCTGCAGCAACATTTACATTTTCAACTACATAAATGAACTATCTTAAAATTTAATTCTCTTTAAGGGTCAATCATAGCAGAATTATTACTTAAATGGGTTCTGAAATTCATTCACTTACTCATTCATTCATTCCTTGATACTTAAAGAATAAAACACCTCTTAAGCAACAGAAATAAGGGAAGTGGGTTGAACATCCACAATTTCATTCAATTTCAGTGCTTTGAGTTTGATTGTCTATTGCAGTTTACATTTACAATTTTATCCAGTACAGTGCTTCCTCCCAAGCCAAAGACAGAATTTTCTATGAACCATGGATATATAATAGTTAGCTCTTTCTTCATTTAGAGCACTCATCATTTTAGAAGGTCAAGGCAAATGCATTAGGCCAGAGATTTTTTTTTAAGGTGTCTTTTTCTGATGAAGGTAAAGACAAGCATAGTTCTCTATGAGAAGACAAATGCTCCCCAAGGAGGCATTTCAAGCCTGATGAGAGCCCCAGGCAAGGCAGGCAGGGGACCAGAGCTGGGCAGGACACCACAGTGCAGCAACTGGAATGCAGCTGGGGGAGCCACACGCCCCTTGGGTGAACACAACAGCATACTCCCTCCGAATGGGAGAAGAATCATTCATTCAACACGTGGACTGAGCTTCATCCCTCTGAAGGGCTCAGCACCCCTCATTACACCGAGCAGGATCAGCACCCCTCAAAACTGGATGGATGTTTAAGCTCAAAATTCTAGGACCAAGTTATCACCAGTCTGCTCCTCTCTCCACCTAGGCAGAGATGAGCACTGCACCCCTCTCGTTGGAGTCCAAGACCAGTGGGCTCCCGGGAACTCAGGTCCACCCCCAGCCAGTCTCTACAGGCAGCAGATGGGAGGAAGCTGGATTCACACCTTTCTCCAGAGCTCCCATAAAGGTGCAGGCTCCGGGAGCTAAAGTCCAGGCAGAGACCCAAAGAAAGCTGCCAGGCTCCAACTCCTGTGTGAGGAAACTCCAGACAGGACGAGTGCTTCATCGAGTCCTTCCCAAGAAGTCTCAACAAAGCCTTCCCCAAAACACAGACTCGTGATCTTACCAACTCCCCAAAGCCATGTACAAGAGGTTCTGAGAGTAAACGTAAGCAAGGGAGCGGAGAGAGGAAGGAAGGAAGAAAGGAAGCTGACTCGACTTTGCCTAAGGAAAAGGAACAGACCCGCAGAGCCTTTCCTTTTCTTCCCCTTTGTGCCATTTATTTGGTGACAAAGCTCTGAATGTTAATTGAACGCCTTAAAGGCATAATAACACAATCCAGAGAATTGTTCTGCCGTATTTTTAAAGTTCCAGTGCGCCTGGCTACCTACAGTTGAACAAGAACAGGTAAAAGATCTTCCTGAAACGAAAACAAGGGCGTTCAGGGGGGAGCAGGTGCCTACTTGAGAGTTCACCAGGTTCCCAGGGAGAGAAGGGCAGCTGCCTGGCGCAAGGCAGTTTGGTATCAATGCAATAATTTCTGGATAGCTGCCAGAGCGAAGGTTAAAAAGCAATATTACAAGGCTTCTATGATGACAGCCTACTGGGAGACATTTGTTGAAAATTGCTTTGCCTATCATTTAGTCAGCAAAAAAACCCCACAGTACTAGTTACGTTCGAACTCTGTTGAGTGTGCATCTATAAATGATTCAAATTGTAAGCACATAAAGCCCCCATACAGGTAGCTGTAATCACCGTAAAAGCCAGGAGCCTCGGCTCTGTTCTTTTACATTGATAGGCCGTATAAATTTTCACCATATGTTGCCAAATAAGAGGCATAATTATCAGGGAAGTCGATTCTGAGTTTCAAATTCAACTTTCAAAAATGAAATCAGAATGGCTTTTTTTGGCACAAGGCAATAAACTTTTCAGAAGCCGCATCATACAAAACTGACATCCTAAACCATACAGCATCCTACAACCTGACTTCATTTAACTATACCTTTTCACCCTGCAAGAAGGGGTAACTTGCACATTGACAGGGGAAAATTACAAGGTTTTACTAGACCGTCTCTTCAAGTCTCCAAGTAGCTGAAAACATTTCAAAGGGAGCTAAAGAGTTTAAAAGGAAAATAAAGGACTGTCCTTTAGCTATCAGGGCGGTGCGCACAAATCCGAGGGAGTCTGCAGTTAACCGGTCTTAGGCATTGCCTGGGTAACAGTGCAAAGTCCAAAGGAATTCTTTTTTTGTTGTTGTTCCTCACCATGATTTAAGGAGTAATTTCATGTCTTAGTTATTTGGGGCTTTTCGCTTGAACTGATATAAAATTCCTTACTTTGACCAGACACCTCCATTCTTCATCCCAATGGGCCAGGAATACCTATCTTAAGGCAAACAAATAAATCATCACTCCGCATCAGAGACCGGGGGTCTGGGTTTGCAGGTGGGGTGTCTTGAGGCCCCTGGGCTGTGACAGGAGCTGGGGAAGGCCTCTACTTGCACATCTGTCCTGGGCCTCCAGATGTTAGGGGCCTGTTCTCAGCAACATCTTGGAAATAGCCTTGGAAAATTCATCTGAGGTGACTCTCCCACGGAGAGCCATACTTTCAGCGTCATCTCAAATAAGGTCAACACCATAGTCTAGGGAGGGTGAGCAAATCATCCAAGGCACGCACAACGCTGGCTGTGTTTGGAGACTGAATCCACAGAGTCAACCTGTACCACCCGAGACTCAGAAGAAGCCACCTGGTGCACCTTCACCCTAGAGGCAATCCCTGCGGCACAGCTGACAAGCTCTCGTCCACCCAGCCTCAGCACGAGCACACCCTCATAGAAGCATAGCTCAAAAACACACAGGAGAGTCCACATGAGTGTGGCTAGGTCCCTCACGGTGCTGAAGATCCAAACCAGCCAGAGCCCAGCAAGCACCAAGTATAGACCAGGGGTTAGCGATGCTTTCCCCTCATTCTCAACCAAGCCTGGGGATGCAAAGGCAGGCCCAGGGGAGGACTGGAAAGTGTGTTTCTCTCTCTATGCTTCCTTTTAAGTGGTCAAGCGAAGGCAGAAACAGCTGCTATCTAGGAATCCAATCCCTATACCCTTTTCATAGCTCTACCCTCTCATTTCTCCCCCACTTGCCTACACACACACACACACACACACATATACACACAGCCAAATCTCGTGACAAAGAACTGCTTTTTGGTCAAGCTGGAAACTCATCTTCGGCAGGCCAAGCTACAGAAGTTACTAAAGTACCCTGGAAAAAGGGCAGCAAAGGAGCCTCAAGATTATGAAATAAAAATAGATATTTTTTAACCCAGGCATTTTCAGAGCATTTACGTTGCTGCAGTCGTAACAGCTGCCCGTGCAAACAGCAGGTTTGGGAAGCACCAAAGACCCTGCCGCCTCCACACCCCCACCAGGGGCTGTTCAAGTTTGGGGAGGGGAAGGAAACAGAAAGGATGTTTAAGACTTTGGGGTTTTTCAAGTTGATTCTTAAAAGTCTATTAACATATCCTTTCCCATTGAAAGGAAAATAAAGCCAAACGCACTTTGGGGAGATGAAGTGAATAAACTACACATCAGAGATGAAAGATAAAGGGCTTCTTCAAGTCCCAAGTCCACGGAACCGTCACCAATCCCTCACCATCAACCACATCTGTTTTGTATTTGCTGACGTAGCCAGCAGAGGAGGACTGGTCCCCTAAGAGACACAAAGCCTGCTTTTGTTTGGGAAAATTCTGGGCTGTGCTACCTGAGAAGATGGTCAGAAGGGTGCAGAGAGTCTCTCAGCCAACCCAGTGGGGACGGCCTAGCACTTGGACTGGCTTCCCAGGAGCCACTCCCACCCCCACCCCCACCCCCACTCCATCTACCTCGGTTAACAATCTAAAAAAAGGAAGCTCATCATGAAACCTTAAATGAGGAGCTTTAGGCTGGCCAGCGAGTTTCCAATAATGGGCTGTTTCTGGACCTGCTGTCTATGCAGAAAGTCGTTTCTAAATATTCCCACGAATTTGTTTTACTCTTTACAAATTGGGTCCATTGGGTAAATCGATGTTGCCAAAGTTGACTGATAAGAATAGAATACCTAAAAATAACCACGTGAATTCTTTCCCACCAGAAAATCAAAACAACAAGGCCATTTCCAGTGAGTCATTCTGGACTCCGCTCACCTTTCTGGGTCACCTTTAACCTACCCCTCTCTGCAGATGAACCCTGTGGATGCTCTGTGTGCTCTCGTTTATCCCGAAGGAATCAAAAGGGAGTCTGGAAGGTTAATTAAAATATCTGCCATAACTTTTGTCGATATCTAACTGAGTACACAGTATTTAGCTGGATCTAGGACTGGGCTGCTGAATAATTAAATATTCTGGTTGATAGAGAATTACCCTATATCCATAGATGCTCAATAATTAGAATAGAAACAAAACCACTGAGAAAGCGTTTTTTGTTTTGGGGTGTTTTTTTTTTTTTGATGATTTAACTGTTAGCCTCTTGATTCACACATAGCAGGACATCAATAATTATTTGCTACAGGACAAAATTAAGAAGATACTTCAGCATTTAGGAGCACTGGTTGGCTCATTTCATCACTCTATCAATATCTTCACCTTAATCCCCTCAACAGATAAAAGAACCATTTCTGAAACTTATGATTCATTATGGTTTCTCATCACTACCTGCTATAGAGACACAGGAAAGCAGGGGACAGCAAACTCATCCTATAATGAGCCAGATAATAAATGTTTCCAGTTTGTAGACCATACAGTCTTTATAGAAACCATTCAACCCCGCCACTGTGGTGCAAAAGCAGCCATAAACAATATTTAAATGAATGGCTGTGGCTCTGTTCCAAAATAACTTTATTTACAAACATAGGCAGGCCACAGTTTGTCAATGCTTGCACTAAAACAAGTTTCTTTTCCGTCACGGTCAAGTTTAGAAAACACCTCCCCCGCCAAGCCTTCTTTAATGTCTGCCTTCTAAAAGAACTCCTTCTGTACTTTAAGTTGCCCTATTGATTTGGTTCTGTCTTTTTTTGTAATACTTTCACCGTCAGACTGAGACATGGGGCGTGCCAGGCAGACTGCTAATTCTGTGCCTTTCAAACTAATAGCCTGTAAACAGCTGCCTGGCGTTCTCGAACAGGGCAGAGAGAGTGCTGTGTCGGGGAAGGGCTAGAGGGACCACCAGTGGGGCACGCAGATTCCCCTGCCTAGTTCCCAATAATTCAACTCAGACCCGAACTTGCAAACCTATTTCGTGAAACCTAAGCCTCTACTAAGGAAGAGAGTTCCTTGGGGTTCTGCCTCTTAATCCAAATTCCTTACCAATTTTTCCCCTATACACCCCATACTCTTTTCAAGACATCTGTACAGTCTCTTCTAAGCCGTGTTTGATGTTGTTTTAGACCCTCTCATTGATGGATGCCCTGGCCAGCTGCTTGGCTGGCCTGCCCCATCTTGTACACAGATCATTTTCAGCCTTGTGGTATTCTTCTTATGCTAGCCTTACCTTCCTTACAGAACTGTAAACTCCTCGAAGGCCAGATCTATGCCTAAGTTTACTTAATCCAGCATGCCCACGTTGTGCTTCACATAGTGTCTGACATATAACAGATGCTCCATAAATGTTAACTGGATGAAAAAAATACTCCTCTTGCCCAAGTAATCCTCTTTGCTTTAGGATTTTAATCTAATGGTAAAGCCCTCCCTAACTGTATTAGTTTCTTATTGCTGCTGTAACAAGTTACCACAAACTTAGTCATTGAAAACAACACAAATTTATTATCTTACAGTTTTAGAGCTCCGAAGTCCTAACATCGATGTGTCAGCAGGGTTGTGCTCCTTCCAGATTTTCTAGGAGACAACCATTTTCCTTGCCATTTCCAGCCTCTAGAACCCCCTGCATTCCTTGGTTTGGGATTGTCCCCATTCTTCAAGGCCAAGAGCGCAGCATCTTCACCCCCCCTGCCCCACTCCCTCTCATTATTCCATTGTCATATTTCCTTCTCTGACCCTGATCTTTCTGCCTCCCCTTTATAAGGACCTTTGTGATTGCATTTTGGGCCCAGATTATTCAGGATTATCTTCCCATATCAAGCTCACTCTCATCTGCATAGTCCTTTCTCCTTGTAACAAAACGTATTTGCGAGTTTTGGGGATTAGGATGCAAACACATCTTTAGTGGGCCATTTTTCTGTCAACCACACTATCTTTTGAGTTTAAGAGAATAGGGAGACTGAAGACAAAGAGACAGGCATGGACGTTTTTGAAAGAGAAGTGGGCTGCCAGCCGAGCCTCTCCCCCCCTGGAAATCCATGCCAGAAACACCAAAAAGGTGATGTGGAGCAGCACATGTGGCTTAGCAACCCTTCGAGGAAGCCTCCAAAAACTCCCCAAAATTCTGATTGACTTTTTGGAAACCCACGCATCACTATTTCAATCAGGAAGCAAGTTCACAGAAACTATACAGTCCTAAATTGTCCCCAAGATCATGGCTCAGGCTAACTAAAATTCATCCAGAAGGAGGTTCAATACACATACCATCCTCAGCTAACCCTACGCCACCAGGGATGTAGTGCTCAAGGTGAGGCTTAAAACCCGGTTGAGAAGGAAGATAAAGATGCAGGGAAAGACAGGTTTCAAGTGTGAAAGCAGAGCTGGTTGGAAGCCATCGTTTGCTAGAATAATAGACCGTTCAGGCTACATCTTCCAGATGATGACAAATCCCTTCATTTTACTGATGAGAAAGTTCAACCATCAAGGCTGATTTGTCTGACATAGCACCATAGTTGGGTATGATGCCCCAAAAAATGTCCCCAGGCCCTCTGAATGCTAGTCTGCTAGGAAATGAATTTTCTGCTTTGTAGCTATACTTCTTCCAGATTTTCAAACAACCACACTTTAGTGGACATGGAAAACATAAGAAAAGACAAAGATTTAGTTTATTGATGACCAACTCAAACACATAAGCCACGACCACATGCAGCCAGCCGCCTCCTATACAGAACAGAACCTGATATGTACCCAAGAGCGGTGATTTTTCCAACTTCTATATAGCAGGTTCTTTTTCAGAACTGCCTTCACTGTAAGGCTCTTAGTCAACCAACCACCCACCGCTCCATTCATTCAAATATCCATCAAATACCTACTGTGTACCAGAAGAGAGAGCAAGATGACTAAGATCGATCCTGCCCACAAGAAGCTCGTGGTATCGTGGGGAGAATACAGGGCAACTGTTCTGCTAACCCCAGCCCTAACCCTAAGGCCACATCCTATCTCTGACCCAGATTAGCAGCACCATGCCCGATGACTTGTCAAACGAACTTCGACTAAACTTCAGCTTCTTTCCAAAACCCAGATTCAGATTCACCCTCATGTAACCACCAAGTCATGCAGTAGGAAAGAAGATGAGAAAACCTCTACTATACACTATTGTTTCCCCATGAGAACAAAACAAGCTTTATTTATTTATACACCAAAAAAGTTGGGGGCTAGGGAGAAGACAGGTTTTATAGAGAAGTACTTGAAAGGGAACTAACTCCCTCTGGTAAAAACTGTAACAAATCTGTTCGTGGGTGCTGAAGCTGAAGCCACACAGTGCTGGGGTGCAGACGCTTGAGCAGTCATGCTAGTGCATCAAAACATACTCCTTTCGACTTCTGACCAAGATGGAGGCGTAGGTGGACACACTGTGCCTCCTCCCACAAACAAAATTAAGGACAAGGATTTAGAAAGAAGAAAACAACCAGAACTGAGAGAAAACTGAACTGCACGGAGGGAGGTCCAACAACCATTCATCCAGACGGGTAAGAGGGGTGGAGTCATGGCAGGAGGAAGCAGAGGTTGGCGGACCCAGGCCTGCAGGCAGTGGCTAGCAGGCCTAGGAGCACAGGCAGCAGCTTGTGGACCCCAGGCACAAGGCGGCTGGCTGAACCAGGCGGTCCCACATTCACAAGCAGATAATCCAGGAGAAAACGGGGAGTAAAACAGAACTCGCAACCCAGGGCCCCAGTGCTGGGAAATAAAACCTAAAAACACTGAGACCCCGCCCCCATGTACAGCATCACAACCCAGTGGAACACCTACCCTGGGGAACACCTAAGGCTCTGCCCCTCACTACACAACAGCCCCAACCAGACCCCCCCCCAAAAAAAAAGGCTCAAATGGGAGAACAGATCAAAGCCCCAGAACCAATTCATCTAAGCGACGAAGAGTGAGCCAGCCTATCAGATTCACAGTTCAAAGCACTGGTGATCAGGATGCTCACAGAATTGGTTGAATTTGGTCACAAATTAGACAAAAAATGAAGGCTACAATCAGTGAAATGAAGGAAAACGCACAGGGAACCAATAGTGATGGGAGGAAAACTGGGACTCAGATCAATGGAGTGGACCAGAAGGAAGAAAGAAACAACCAAACAGAAAAGAACGAAGAAACAATAATTCAAAAAAGTGAGGAGAGGCTTAGGAGCCTCCAGGACATCTTTAAATGTCCCAACATCCTAATTTAGGGGTACCAGAAGGGGAAGGGGAAGAGCAACAAGCGGAAAACTTATTTGAATAAACAATAAAGGAGAACCTCCCCAATCTGGCAAAGGAAATAGACTACCAGGAAGTCCAGGAAGCTCAGAGAGTCCCAAAGAAGTCTCTGTCTGAGAGCGAGAGCTAGAGAGAAGAGAGGAGTGTTGATGAATGGCACTTGAGTAGACTGGTAGAAAAACAGGTACGAAAAACAGTTCCAGAGGAGCCAAAGGGATGACTGATTTGACCTCATTTAGGCTGTGAGCCGGAGGAGAGAGTAAAAGACAGCAAGGATTCATCAGAAATCAAATCCACAAGATGATCAATCCCAAAGCCAAACTGCAGGTCCCAGATAAAATCGAATGCATGCTCCAGATGTGCTCCAGTAGCCAGGGAGAAAAATCACATTCCGTTCTTTTTCCCTTTGTGGGGAGAAGAGCAGTGACCCTCAGAGTTGCAATCCAGCTGAATGGGAAGTACTCCTGCAGTCTATTTGTGGGTGCACACCCCCCTGGTCAAGGCGCAGACAGCACCTGCCAGGTCCCCAGAGACTTCCGTCTGAGCTGTGCTGCTGTGCCAGCAAGCTGCCCGCTCCGTGCCTGTGCGGACTTCCTCCCCCCAGGGCAGGCTACGACCCAAAACCCCTTGGGAAAGGTTCTAGTTCCCATTTGGAAGGGATAAAGACTATACTGGGGTTTTTGAGGGGGGTTGGGAGGATGCATTTCAAAATAAATTGTCATAGTACTAAAAATAACTCTTTTGAAATAACAACAAAGCTGCTGTGACGTGCTAGAATAAACTTGAACTTGAGGACCAGAAGGCCTGAATTTGAATCCTGACTCTTCCAAATATGTGACTTCGGGCAAGTTAAGAAACCTCTCTGGGTGTCAGAGATCAAGACCACAATTCTCATGACGCAGGGTTTTATGAACTTGACAAGTACTTATTGAGTGCTTACGCTGTGCCTGGCCCTGCTCTAGATACTGGATGTAAGGAAGAGAACCACGGCAAGCCCCTTGCTTTCAAGTGCTTTATATTCTGGCTGGAGGGACAAGCCAGGAACAAGTAAGCAAAAAAATGAACAAAGTAATTTCAGACTGTAATGGGTCCTGTATTCATTTCTTGGGGCTGCTGCAACCAATTGTAACAAATTTAGTGGATCAAAATTTAGAAACATATTTTCTCTCAGTTCTGGAAGCCAGCTGTTTATGACTGAGGTGTTGGTAGGGTTGGATCCCTTCTAAAGCTTCCAGAAAAGAATCTTCCTCTGCCTCCTCCAGGTGCCGGGGGCTTCAGGCATTCCTTGGCTTGTGGCAACATCACAGTCACGGCCTCTGTGTCCATGTGGCTCCTTTCTGTGTGTCTGGGTCCTCTCCTCTTCTTATAAGGACAACTAGCCACTGAATTCAAGGCCGCCCTGAATCTAGGATGATTTCATCTTAAGACCATTAACTAACCCCATTTGCAAATGAGGTCACATTTTGAGGTTCCAGGTGGACATGGATCCAACCCATCACCCGTTTTGTACGAATGCTATGAAGAATGAAATGAGGAAATGGGGGACAGTGTCTGGGGCATGAAACTTTGGCAGGGTTGACCAGGGAAGGCAGCTCTGAGGAGGTGAGTGCCTAACAAAGAGCAGCCTGTTAGAGGAGGAATGTTCCAGGGCCCTGAGGAAAGCTCAGATGACAGGTCCAAATGAAAGTCTGAGGAGGTGACTGAGGAAGGTGAGGGGACACAGGAGAGGGAGGCAAGAGCGGGAGGCATGCCTGGGGTCAGATCACCGGCGCTGATATGAGAACTGAATGTGGTAAAAGATCTCAAGAACCAGCACACATGACCTCCTTCTTTAGGGCTTGGAGAGCTCAATTTGTAATCTACCCACCAAAGAGAGTGGGTGGTCCCAGCTCAGGAAGCCTCAAACCCCAGCAGGCCTCTATCTGGAGAGCACATCAATTTAGAGGCCTCTCTCCCCACCTCCCCCTCACAATGCAGGTGGTTTCCTGATGCAGGATATTAACTTTCAGCAGCTGGAGGTCCCTAACCTCCACACAAGCCTAAAAGGTTTCCTTGGGTTCGGATAAGCCTCAGATAAGGAGCTGAACTTTTGTGGGCTTATGAGAACTGCAACCTCCAATCCTTCGGAGATTCGTTCATCACGAAACTTAATCCATCTCAAATAAAATGTGTTTTCCCACCATGGCTGTTTAACAGGGAAAAAGAACAGCTTTGTCTGCTCTGCAAAAGCCTCATCTGTACACTTGGCCCATGGATTTAATTTCTGAGATTTACATTTTAATTCTTTAATATATTCAGGAGATAAATGAGCAGGGAGGCCTACGGCTGCAGCGCGCAGCCCTTTCCTCGAAAACCTACTTGACTTGTTTGCTTCTCTCCCAAGGCTTTGTTTTCTTCCTCTCACCAAATTTCAACTGATTTCCTTCTCCACTCTCGTCAGGACTGCTCCCTTTCTATCAGCCCCTTACTCTCTTCTGCCCCCTCCTCCCATAATGCCCTCTCCTCCTCTGGGGACCCTCGGATTGGTTGGTCACCTGTCACGGTTGAAGGGTGCCCCTCCCCCCAAGTTCATGTCCACCTTGAACCTCAGCAAGTGACCGTATCCACCCCTCTATCCAGGCATCAACCTGTTTTTGTTGTTTGGCTGCATTTCAAAATAAATTACAGACATCAGTGCACTCGCCCCTGGATGCTTCAGTGGGCACATCATTAACCACAGTCCAGTATTTGTTTATAGATTTCTTTTAAGGTAAAATTTACGTAAGTGAAAAGCATGACTCTTAAGTGAATATTCTCTGAATGTTAACAAATGCAGACACTTGTACACCCCCGTCAAGACAGAACATTACCATCAGCCAGAAAGTTCTCTCTTGCCTCTTCTAAGTCAATCTGCACTCCCATTTCCCCAGAGGCAACCAACACTGAGCTTTGTCCATCACGGATTAGTTTTAAGAATTGTGTAGAAGTGAAACCACACAGTGTCCTCAGCAGCATCAGGTTTCTGAGGTTACCCACGTCATTGTGTGTGTCCACACTTTGCTCCGTGTTGTCTTTGAGTAGAACTCTGTTCCATGTGAATACCGTGGTTGGTCCTTCTTCCCACGGACAGGCAGCTGAGCTATTCCCAGTGTCAAGCTATTACGAATAAAGCCGCTGTGACGACTCGCACACGAGTCTTCTGGTTGAGGATGTGCTCCCACTTCTCCGGGTTTGGCTGGGACCTGGTGCCTGATCGCTGCACTGTCTAGCCTACCCATTGGCAAGCCCACCTTGGTGTCCTGGTCTTTCCAAGATGACTTGTGTGATGTGGTCATTAAGAAAATTCAGACTAAGTCTCACTGCTTGGGTCTGAACTCAGACTTGGTCTTTCATTAGCTGAGAGGCCTTCTGTAAAAATGTAAGCTTTCCCGATCTATTTCACCATCTGGAAAATGGGGATAAACATGGTGAAAAATGAGTATATGAGCCTCAAAGGATTGTTCTGGGGAATAAGTGAGTCCATGTACGTGCCTGGCACATGCTGAGTAAGGAGAGGCCCCCCTCGTCCTCTGCCGCCCAACACACAGCAGTTTTATTGTGCGCACAATCCTTGCTCTTTCTCTGCTCGAAAAGCTAAAATGGCTCTCTTGACCTTCCTAGAAAAGCTGAAACTTTGCTGCCTACACCATAAAATAACCAAGACCACCATTTCTCAAGCTATCTAAAATATCAAGCTAAGTTTTTGGGTGTTTTTTTTTTTTTTAATGGACTTAAATCTCATCAACTCAGAGGCAAAACATTCACTGTGCTGATCAAGAATGCTGATTGGCTGACTGGTCACCCTTGAGTAGCAAAAGGAGTAATAAAATAAGTAATAAAAATGGGAAAACTCAATAACCAACACTATTCATTTGATAGATAAAATCTTTTCAATCATACTAGGAGTGCTGGGGGTCGCGAGGGAGCAAAGTGGTTGTTGATGATCAGCAGGTGCAAAGGCTCCGTGACTGGCCCCATCTGATCCCAACACCAAGCCTGTGAGGTTCGCAGCGTCTCGATGCCCCACAAGCACAGCACTATGTATTTGTCTCCACCCCCATTCAGACTGCCCTTCTGCACTGTACCCACCCACAGGCCTGCCTTTGTCCTTGCCATTCAGACCCTCTGCTTCCTTCCAAACCAGTCCAGGCAGCGCTCTCCCAGCAGCACAGCCCCTTTCCCAGGGACCCCTGTCCTCTGTGACTTCCCCCAGCACTGGGAAAGGATGGCACCCCCTGACCCACAGACTGACTGGCCTTAGGTGTCCTGTGACATCAACTGGGCTTGAAAGGTAAGCCCAGTGCCTGCTAACTCTCCCATGTTCCTGATCATGCCTTGCACAAACCTGAGCAGACAAGTATTTGCTGACTTATTCGAGGTCCAAATACTTCCCTTCGGGGGGAAAAAAAATGGTGGTGAAGGCACAAAATGGAAAAACATTTTAAGACTTAAGGATAGGAAATGATTTGGCTTCGTTCTCAACGTGACTGCTCATGACATGACCATCTGTGACACTGCCAGCATTCTGTCCCAACTTTGTCATGGAAGTTTGTCAAACATAAAAGAAGCATGTGCATGTCCTCACATATGTGTGCGTGCACGCATCCATATGCAGCAGCCATGCACAAAATGTTCATTCCTCTGAGCCTTATTTCATCTCCACTCTCAGTCGTCGAACATCTAGGGAGCACCTACTATGTACTAAACACTGTATTTGGTGCTAAACATTCCAAATAAAAGGCCAGATTCTGTCTCTCTAGGACTCAGGGTGGTGTGGTCAGACAGATGATGAAACAGCCCATTACAACAATGCGGGAGAAGTCCTGGCAGAGGTGTGAGAAGCTCATGGGCACCTCCAGCACGGAGGGCAGGATCCCCCCCTGCCCGGGCGGGAGGGAGTCGGGATGGCCTAGCTGAGAGGACTTAGCATGAGTTTGGAGAGCAAGCGGGAGCAGAGACATATCAATGAGAGGGACTGGGTAGCATTTTCTCAACGATTTCTAGGTTGTCCCAATGATTGTGAATATTGTAAGAAGACATCAGAGGACCATGTGAAGATGAGAGTCTGCTTCTCACGGTACCCACCCCCGGGCCAGCCGCCGTGATGGCAGGACCTGGGTACATTTCTGATGGCAGGGTACAGAACAGGACAAGAGTGGCTGTCCAGGAAGAGAAAACACTCCAAACAGAGCAATCACCAGATCCAAAGGCACAGAGGTGTGGCTAAGCAACTGGAAGAATAGAGATCAATCAGGTAGGGCCTTGTGGGGATGAACAGGGTGAGATGGGCAAGGGGTGCAAGAAATAATGGGTGGGCACGGCTTGCGGAGGTCTGGCCTAGTGTTTCCTAGAAGAAACTGCTTGTCAACGAGTGCCCACATCCAGCCATTAGCCTGGGAGTACACCATCACACCAACTGTCAAGGCTAAAGAACAAATTTCTCTCAGTTCTCAAATGCTTCCCAAGACACTGCTTCACCTAAGAACAAAAAATCTGAATGAGTCAACTGCAACTGTTTGTAAGGTTCTGGGGTTTCCAGCAAGCCAGGCTCTGGGAAAAAAAAAAAAAAAAACAGCAGTGGAGCTTCCTGTCATCATGGGGTCCAGCAGCCCCCACACCTTGACTGCTGGCCTGGAGGGAGCCAGGTGCACCAGAGGTACCAGAGGGCATTGGCAAATGGGCACTGGCTGTCTTCACAGGCATCCCCATTGGCCAGCTGATGAATGAAGCCATCACAGGTGGTTCTCCCAGGAAGAGCATCCTCTTTGCCTGGAGCGGACAAGTGCACCAGCCCAGGCATCTGGGAAGGGCTGTCAGAGAGAGGAAGTTGGGGCATGGCGAGGGAATTGGCTGGTGGTGCCAACCCAAATAGATAAACATGCTCAACCAACCATATACCCTCCTGCCCAAGCAGGAAACACAGCCTCATAATCTATCCCCAGGACACACTCAGCAGCTTAGGGCATGGATCTGTCTTGGACCCCAGTGAGCAGCAATCCATTAAGGAAGGTGCAGGGGGCCTTAAGCACTCAACAGCAGGGAGATTGTAAACAGATCAGTTGTTGTAACCTTGGCCTGCCCAGGCTGCGGGAGGAGGTGCAAATGCCTCAGCTCAAAAACAAGGCACTATGCAATCAGCTTCTGCTCTAGATACAGCAAACTCACTTGGAAGCTTCTGGAGCTAGAACTGGCTGAGAAGTGACAAGAGCAAGCCTGAGTCCAGTGTGTAAGAAGGAGGGCACTGTGATGGACTGAATGTTTGTGTCCCCTCCAAGTTCATACGTTGAAATCCTAACTACCAAGGTGATGACATTAGGAGGTGGGACCTCTGGAGACGGTCAGGTCAGGAGAGTAGAGCCCTCATGAGCAAGATTAGGGCCCTTACGAACAGAAACCCAGAGAGCCCCATGCCTCCCTCTACCACATGAGGACACGGCAAGAAGACGGCCATCCGTGAACCAGGAAGCAGGCTCTTGGCCGACACCATCTGGATCTAAGACTTCTAGTCTCTAGAACCATGAGAAATAAATGCTTGTCATTTGAGCCTAACGGTTTATGGTTTTGTTATAGTAGACCAAACTGACTAACACAAGTACCCAGTTAACCCACTTTTCTGCACCTGGGCAGTCACGTTAGGCCTTGTTAGGAAGCGTCAAGGATCTATGACTGTGTAACACCAGGAGTAGATGAAAGCCCTTCTTTAGGAGTTGGGTCAGCATATAGCAGTACCTGAAGTCAAACTACCTAGGTTCAAAATCCAGGCTCAGGTGTCTCACTCTGGGAAGATAAGCAAGGGGAGGAAGCTAGAATGATCCATGTGGTAAGGGATCCGAGTTAAAGACATCAGTAAGAACTCACGCTTAACTCAAATAGATACACCTGATTACATACAGAAATAGTTATGAATATGCATATATGCACAGGTTAGTGTATACATGTATATTTCTTTGCTCTGACATCTGAAAGAGCTTGAAAGAAATGACATTCCAGTAGCAACGACCACAGCTACCACCTAGATCTTGGTTTCTACTATCATTCTCCAATCAGAGTAACCAGGACTCCTGGAGATATGCATGAATCTAGGACAGAGGTGGGTAATATACAAGATGACCCTGGAGCATCTTGTAGGAGCAGTAAGTACTGCAGAAGTGCTTAAAAAAGAAGTGATGGGGCATAAGGAACCAACAGAAAGAGCTCCTGATGGCCAAAGCTGGGAAAAAGCTCCTAGTAGCCAAAGCAAGAAATGAAAATACAACGGTACTGCATTATAACCCAATGTATACAATAAATATGCAAGAGTCCATACGGATCTAAATAAATGACTGAATAAAGTAATAAATGAGGAGTAAGAGCCAAATCTCCCACACAGAAGATTAATCGATGTACATACTATTCCCTCAATGGGCTGAACCATAACTCCCCACTCTTTCAGTGTGGGCTTTGCATAGATTTCCTCCGAAGAGTGCAAGAGGATAAGGAACTTGACAATGGAAAGATGTGATGAACACTACTTCAGCCAAGTGGTGAAGATCAACATTAATCACCACAGGTCACATTCACTGAAGGGGCATTTGATGTGATGTGATGCAAGGGGCCCTCCAGCCCCATGATCTTCCCCAAAACCCATACCGTCAGTCTAATCAGGAGAAAAACATCAGACAAACTCCAAGAGAGGGGCCTCCTACAATACGATCCCCAAAATACCTGTACTCCTTCAAACTGCCAAGATCATCAAAAATAAGGGACATCTTAGAAACTGTTGCAGCCAAGAGGAGCCTAAGGGGACATGACAAGTCAATGCAACTCAATGTAATGTGAGGTCCTGGATGGGATCCCAGAACAGAAAAGGGGCATTAGGTGAAAACTAAAGGAATCCGAATGAGCTATGGACTTCAGTTAATAACAATGGATCAATGTCAGGTCATTGATTGTAACAAATGTGCCATACTAATGTAAGAATAATAATGGAGGAAACGAGGTGTGGGGTATATGGACATTCTCTGTACCATCTTCACAGATTTCTTCTGACACTCTAAAACTGTTCTATAGGATAAAGTCCCTCAATTAAAAAAAAAATCCTGGCTCTACCACTCACGGGTTACATAACCATCACTTTGCCGAGTCCATGCTGTGCCTCAGTTTTCTCCTCTGTAATGTGAGATTACTGGTTACAAAACCTATTGAAGTGTGGGGGCAGGTTCAATGAGAAAAATGCATGTAAAATTCCTGTCCCAATTCCTGGACTAAGCGAGATACAAAAATGTTGATGTCATCACCATCCTCATCATTATCATCATCCCGATAAACTAAAATTTTAAAAAGACACACTGGTCTTCTTCTTAGCAACTATTTCAGGCAAAGGAATCTCAAAGTTTCCCACTTCACTGATCTTGCAATTTTTAAACTCCAGCTCCTGGGACGAAAGGCTCTGAAACTTCACTCCAAATTCATATCCAGGGATTGGAGTGGGCACACAGTGAATGTACCACAAGAAACCCACCCCACGGGCACCTGGCATGGAACAGACGGCCCTGCGCAGCCCACAAGGAAGGTGATAAAGCACTGCAGAGAATGTGATTATTTAAATGTGGTTATCGTCTTCCTCATACATCACACTCGCACACAAAGTGAATCTGTGGAAAATTAAATGGTAATGTTGTTCGGTTTGTGTTGGAAAGATGGATGCATCTCCTACATGACTCAGAATATCCTACTGATCCTGGACAAAAAGGAGGACGTTATTAAGTATTAGCATGCAGGAAATGTAGCCAGGGAACAACCACGTGCCACCATGAAAATGTGAACCCGTTTTTCCCATTTGCTGGTTAACGTCATACAACAACTTGGATGTGGGGTGTTTTTTTTTAACCTGGCAATGGTAACCATAGATTTAATTTATTCCCATAAATCCCACCCTCATGAAGAAAACGATATTTCATAACATGTAACATTACCAGAGGGACCATAATTCACGGCTAAAGGGTCAGAGCTTTAGAATAGATGAGTTTCCGGAAGTGGCTGGGAGAACCTAAGATCCAGCCCCAGCAGTTCAACCGATAAGTTTGAAATATACAGAAGAGCTCAAGCACGTTACGAACGGCCTGGTCCCTGTCACCACAAGCCCACCCCAGCAATTAACAGGCTTGGCTGGGCTGCCAGAAACCAAACTGTGATTGATTTTTCTGTTCAAGTGAGTAACAGCAGTGCCCTCCATTGTGAATGCCATATTAATCCAGGTGGGGAGGCGCTGGCGCTTCAAAATGGCCAGGTGGGTAAGTGACGCTTCTGAAATCACAATTCTTTGAACCTGAATTCTCAGCCACTGCGGAAGCCTCTCTTTCACCCAAGTTCTCCAGACAATAATCAAAACCTGTAGCGTGGGCTATTTCTGTGCACTATGAGGGCAAATCCGTAACACAGAGCCTGAGCTGGAAGCCAAGGTGGGCTGGGGATCACCCCAGCTCTCTCGTTGTACCGATGAGAAAACTCAGGCCACAGGGCACATCTCCTGAGGGACAGTTCCCCACAGAGGGAGCAACCCCATCGGGAGCCCAACTGAGGTCTCCTGAGCATATGAACATGCATCTGTATTAATGTGTCATACGTATGATACACCTGTGTGTATGCACTGGAGAAAAGTGGCTTTTTAAAAATCTAAAGACACACAGAGGAGTATTTTAACGAGGCCCTCGATGAGCATTACTTGCCACAGCCTTAAGGAGAGGAGGTGTAAGTCATGGGCACGGGACTCCCCACAGGCAAAGCAGGCAGAAAGTGTGGCACCCAGCAGAGGTGAGCTGCTGGGAATGGGCTGCCCAGTGGGTCCCACGGCCCAGGGTGGCAGAGACCCACTAAGGGGAGCAATTAGGACTGTGTGGGCAGGGCCCCATCTGAGCCAGCCAGAGCTCGCTCAGCACTCCGTTCTGGTCCTACTTTAAGTTCTCACACACTGTTCTTATGCTTTTCCACAGCAGCCGGCTTGGCAATTTTTAGTGTCCATAAAGCCAGACCACTCTTCTGCTTAAAACCCGCCACCAGCTTCCTTCCTCTGATCCCCAAACAGCCATTCTTGCTCTCCTCTTCTTGCTCCTTCCACATAACTCTCTCCTTCACTCACAAGCCCCAGCAACACCAGCTTCCTTCAGATCCTGGAACAATGGGCGTTTCTGCCTCACGGCCTTCTCCCTTGCAAGTTCCCGGGCTGGTTCTCCATGTCCTCCCATAGCTGGTCCTTCTTGTCATTCTCTGACCACCCCATCTAAAGTGGCCCTCCCAGCCACCAGCATACTACCCTGTGATATTTTCTTCATGGCAGGTATCCCTCTAGAATTTACTGATTTGCATGCTTGGCACCAATGTCCCCAAGCCGGACTAAGTTCCGTGAGAACGGGGACCTTTGCTGTCTTGTCCACTCCCTTATCCTCAAGGCCCAGAAGGTGTGTGGCACAGTTACCAGTTGCAAAACTCACTACACTCCAGAAGTATCAAAAGTTACTTGAGCTGGAAGAGAAAACCCTCCAGTAGCAAGATGCCAGCTCTAGGCGGGGAACAGAGGAGGAGGAAAGGCTATGCCTCTTTGGGCTCAGAGTCCGGAATGGACTTGGGAGCATAGCGCGCAGAGCAGAGAATTAACTCAGCGGTGAAATCTTTATACTGTGCCCACTTACACTTTCAAACATGCTGCTGAGTGCCATCGCTTGATTTCCAGGCCACTTGCTCAGTTTCTGTTCAATTTCAGAATCAAGGTTGAGCCTGTGGAAGAGCATTCAAAAGGTGCTCCACTAACTTCAAATGAGGCGTGTGTGTGGTTCTGACTTCATCATTAAAGGGCTGGTGTAAGCGCCCTGACACTTGAGATGCTAGGCATGTGTGCGCACAGAACATTTTCAACTGTATCTGACATCGTGAAGAGCAAGTCTGTGGCACTCTGGAATTTCTGAGAGCCATCTCCTGACTCTGAGCTCTGTGGACGATAGAGAATCTAGGTCAGGAAAGGCCCTTTGAAAACGTGGCCCCGTGGCCCTAGAACTTACACCTATGGAAGGCCCAGCTGTGGGCTCGCTGTCCTTGACAGTCCTCGCGCCCTGGGTCTAACCGCCACAGCAAGTGGCATTCCCAGATGAAAGAACCAAAAACACTGTGAAGGCCCAGGAGCAGAGTAGAAACACGCTCCCACGTGCACACAGCACAGATGCGGCAGAGAAAGGCCCAGCGGTAGCTGCCGCACTGTCACCGACTGTAACAAGATTGATCTGCAAGGAAATAAAAGGTAATGTAATCCAGAGGAAATAACTGCGGTTCCCTCTGAGCACGTCTGATGTTGTCAACTTGCAAGCCTGCGTCCCTCTTCTCCTGCCATGGGTTACGGCAGCCCAAACACGAAGCCTCCTCTGGGCGAAGGGGCCCTACTCGCTCACTGCCAGACCCACACACTTGCAAAGCAGCATCCCCACAACTGCCCCAGAGCAAGCAGGGCCTGGCTGCCCCGACATGGCAGGAGCCAGAGCCACTCGGAGTCGCCCTGCGTGAATGGGCTTCAGTGATGAGCCCGTGGCTCCTATCCGTCTGAAGCCACCTAGTTTTCTGATCATTCCTAGCACAATTCACAGCCTCCAGGTTTCAGGCGAATGGCACAATTCTGCAACAGAGTTTCAACTGCAGAATATGTCGCAGACTCAGACTTTACGTTCTGCCTGTAAGACACAGAACCTGTTGTCTTGGCCCAATGCAACTGTCACTGGTCTGTTTTTATTGTCACGTTTTACTGAGCATTCATTTAACAGGAAGAATAGCCAGAAGCAAAGGTAAGGAGGAGGTACCAGCTGGCAAGTCCTGTGCCATCATTTCAAGAATCTCTCTGCATACAAAATGGTCCTCTAAGGCTGGTGCCATGTGAATAATTCACAAAGCCAGCTCAGTTCTCTCCATTCGAAATCCGAGTAATATCTTATAAGGGAACTGCCACCCACCCATGTGCAGGACAGCGGGTAGCAAGCAGCTTCCGTCTCTGGAAGATGCTATTAAGTCTCGATAGCCCGTGATTTGCAGATGATTATAACTTTTGTTCTGCATATCACACTGACAGGCAAACGCCATCCACCAAATGGCATGACTGATTCAAAAAGGAGGCAAACTTGACACAGGCGGTCTGATGGGCTATTTTTTACGCCGATGACACCAACCAGGAACGCTCACGTGTTCCAGAAAGCCTCTCCAAACTCAAACGTTCTGTGCTGAGAAAGGACAAATGCCATTCAGCACTGGGCTGCACTTGCCCTCTTAGCTCACAGAAGAAAAATCCCATTCCCTTCCTAGGACTCCCCGCTGAAACCCCGAGTTCCCAAGGAAGAAGGCGGACTGCAGCCGGGGGCTCCGACGGCGGCCCTTTCCTTCCAGGCACAGGCACAGCTCCTTCTCGGTTTTGCTCCTCTCTTGGTCTCCAACCAAATGGAACTTATTACTTGTAGCATGTTGGGATCTATGAATTATTTATAAAAGTAGGTCCATGACTCCAGACTCTTAAAAGACAATGCAACAGCCCCCTCACTCTTAACATCCACAACTGCGCTTTTATGAGGGAGAGTAGGCAGACTTCTCCATAACTCAGGCTGCCTGTTGGGGGTAAAATAATAGTTGTGAAAATAGCAAGCCTTTAAGATTATTTGGAAGCTATTTATGGAATGCCTGGGTGTATTTTGAAACCAGACTCTTATTCTGAGCCAGACATGGATTCAAGAAGGACGTAGCAGACTGCGCTACAAACATGTTTCCCAGCTTGAATACAGTTACTCCTTGCCACTTTGCCCACTAGCTTCAGACTGTGATTAAAAAATAAAAAAAAGGGCAAGAGGCTGTTCCCCTTTCACATACATCTAGCAGGTTCCACAAGGCCATGGCCATGAGTGTCCCAGAGCATGGTGGCTGTGCATCCTAAGCGGGGACTAAGACACGCACCGGAAGATGCAGTCGGGGTTAAGTTTTCAGCCTCTAGCTCCCCAGAATATGTGACCTTGGCAGCCAACACCCATGAGACACTGCTGGCCCCAGCCTGGCCCTGTTTCTGTCACACGCCCAGTTGAAGGGGCCATGGGGGACACCTGGGTTGAAGGGCATAAAGCGACCAGCTAGCTATGGTTCTGCCCACAACTCCAGGACAGCAGCATGTTTGGCAAAGAAACACCCATGTGAAGCTGGCATGTGGGGTTCTAACCAAGCTCCAGCCACCCTGATGACGCAGGGGTGCTGAGGATCGGGGCTCCACCTGACCCCCTCCAGAGACACCTGCTCTTCCCCATCTCACACATCCTACAGCACCCCTGCCCCCTGACAGGGGCTCAGCCATGAGCCCCTCCCCCATGCCCCTGCCCCAGGTCCCATCCTACCCACAAACACGATCACAAGGAAGCAACCAGAAGCTGGATGGCACATCAGGTCGTGTCAAGCCATTTTCCTCATGATGTGATATATCAGACAGACTGAGAGGCCCCATGACCTTCTGCACCCAGGATGGTCCCCTTGTTCCCAAAAGAGCACAGCCAATGGGAAAGCAAGCAGAAGGCAGTGAACTTACCTTGCTGGAAAACATCTGCCATGAGGGAGGGAAAACAGCGGAGGAGGGCAGGGAGAGAGAGAGGAGAAAAACAAATTAATAATAACGCTGAACATGACAATGATGATAATCACAGCTAACACACGCTAACCGCTAGGCGCTCTTCATGCAATGGTTCCTTTAACTCGGAGGCAGTGGGTTAGAGCTTGGGCTCTGGAGTGAAACGGCTTGGGCTGAAGTCCTGGCTCGACACGTACCAACACTGGCTGACGTTCTCTAAACCACAAACAGATCAGAGTACTGGGCTGGGAAGATTAAACAAGTTATGGCCCATGTTCCAAGGGCTGAGAACACTGCCCAAGACATAGCAAACACACAAGGTTTGGTCATTAGTATTATTAATATTATTAACACTCTTATGTTCACAACCACTTTATAAAGTAGGTTGTGTGATCACTCTCATTCTATAGATGGGGAAACTGAGGCTTTGGAAGGTTGAAGAACTCATCCTAAACCACCAACAAGTAAGTAATGGGCTCCGGAGTGAACCCAAGTCTATCAGATTCCAAAAACCATCCTCTTACCCACAGCTGAGCTGCCAGACTAGTTTATAAGTAACCACGAAAGCAACAAGGACACACAGGAAGATAAACAGAGGAAGAGCCTTTGACCTCACTAACGTTCCATATTCAAGTCGTGTTAACAAAACATTGGTGTATATTCTCCACACAATAACTCACAACTAGTAACACCATGTCTTTATATTAAATCCTCGGTCAGAGGCTGTTGAAAGGTGAAAAACTTACTTGTTTCAATAAATATCTGCGAGGCTACTATATGCTAAGCACAATGGCTGGTGCTGGGGACCACACACCTAGTGAAAAGCATAAATGAACTAACACCCCCTTCAAAGGGAAACCGCTCTGGGGACTTTTATCCCCTTACATTGGTTTTGACTAGTTTGGAACATTGTATGAATGGACTGATACAGTGTGAACTTTTTCTGCCTTCTTTGCTCTGCAGCGATGCGGGGTCCCACACCCTGTAGTAGGTATTAGACCATTCACACTCACTGCCGGATGCTATGCCACTGTGTGAGTAGAGCATGATTTTTAATTTTATGTAAGCATTTCTGTGTTATTCTAATTTTTGACAATGAACATGTCTTATATTTCCTGAACCTTAAAACAAGTTATTTTCCTCTCAAAAACTAAGTAAGAACTGTATCATCAACACCAAGTTTGCTGTCTGTCATCAGCTAAAACATCAGCTCCTACGAGGTCACAAAGAGCCAAGGGCCAGTGAATGGTGCGAAGGAAACATGCACCTGGTGGGTTAAGCAGACTGCAAGGACAGAATACCTGCGGGAGCAGGTGTCAGTTCAGTGGGGCACATGTGACCCCTCTAAGGAATGTCATTCACATTCAATACACGTGATCCCAGGCCAGACTGCAGACTCACAGTTCCCAACCCCAGGGAGCTGGCTAACGCACCACCCTTTCTCCCGCACTCCCGAAAGTCAACTGGGATGTAAATGGCCCATCTGGTACCCTTATGGGACTACTTTAACTCTGCTCCAATTTATATGTCTCCTCCATCACTCTGTAACCTCAGTAATTCATCATCAGTATTGTGTGCAATGCCACTCACCTCCCAGACCATCACTGTCCGGGGACTGAGAAGGACCATGTGAGCTCCCTAAGCATACACCATGTCGCATGCATTTGCTGCCTCCAACAGACTCTGAACCACCCACTTGGACCAGCCTGCACACCTGGAGGAGCCTTCCTCCTCAGCCTGCAAATGTCACAGCCACTGTGAAGTTTCTCAGAGCCTGTCCCCACAGAGAGGGGCATCACTGTTTCCGCCTCTGTGCTCCTTGAGTAATTTGTACATGTTGCAATTATAGCTCCTATTATAATTAGTTATTTATGTTGCCCCTGAGCTCCTAAGGACAAGAGGTAGGTGTCTTAATCACTTTTTGTGGGTCCTCACTGCCTGGCATGGTTTGCTCCCCCATGCCAGGCAGTGAGGATGGTTGGTCTGTTTCAACATCCACCTGGTCCAACCCCCTCATTTTACAGATAAGGAAACTGAGTCTACAGGTGTAAGAGATTCTTCCCAAGGTCCCACATGGCATGACAGGCTGAGCCAGGATGGCATGAGATCCATTTAACCTCAATGAAGCACAAAAAATCATCCCTATTATTAGCAAAGTACAAATTAGAGCTTTATCATTCTCCTCTAATGAATACAGACAAAAATTTCCAACCTTGAAAACATCAGTAAAATAAGATTAAGTCTTTCAAATGCAGATCCAGTCTCAACATCCGTCCAGAGTCCTCAACCTCCTTTCCCCAGCCTTGGAAAGACAGCAAGCACATCCTTTGGAGTTCAGTGCAGATCTGAATCACTGGAAAGCATCGGCCGGCAGGGAGGCGGGAAATTCAGGCAGGGATTTACTGTAGTGACCTTCTTCCTTCCAAATCCGCCGTGTCTTCCATGCCTTAGCAGACAAATCTGCATAAATCCTATCTTCTCTTCCCCAAAACTCTCTTGATTTTCATATAAGCTATCCTAGATTTTTACAAGAACCCCTTTCAGCTGCATTTACCCTTGCACCTTTTTATTCAAATGAAAATTTTAATAAACACTAGTATAAATATTGCAACAATTTTGCCCAGGAGTTATCTTGTAATTTACACGCTACATTCATGTCTGTTGTAGTCTGTGGTATAAATCATTTGGTTCTTAGCATTACTTAGCTCTTTGCTCTGTATAATAATGGCTTGAGTGCCTTCTTTAAAATTTTACTGTTCCTGGCTGAACCTGCCATCCAGGCTCATGCTCAAGTGATGCAAGGGCAGAACAGAAAATAGGTGAGAAGATGGTAAATTTTGTGCTGTTCGGCTACATTTTACCTCCCTCTCCCAACTGCAGACCTCATAGGATACTAGCCACAAAAATACTCTTACCATCTCCAAGGCTGGTGTTCATGTCCAACACCCCCATCTTCCAACCTACAGGGATTTGTCCCCATACAATCAACTGCTTCAAATTTGAGTGTCATCTTCTCCTTTTAGTCTAACCAACCTCTACAAATTATTTGGGAGTCAGTTACACTCTCTGAGCTTGAGTTTCCTCATTGGTGACCTGGGTATATTTTAACATCCATAACACCGGTGTTGGGAAAGTTAAGTTTGATAATTTACATAAACCTTTCCCACCAGCTGCTGTGGAGAATGTCTGAGAAGACCCAGCATCACCTTTTTTGTCTTCCCTGAAAATGGAAGTCGCGTAGTTCAGAGCCCGGAGCTTCCAGCGCCCACCCTCGCCACAAGTCGGGTTGAGCCCAGAGGACTCCAGGGACACTTGCGCAGAGGAAATGAACGCCTTCAGACAAAGCTCTGCTCTTACTCACATCCCAAGGGAGAAAACCTCAAACCCCAGTCAACCCGGGAACAAAGAAAGCCTGTTCCCCAGCCCCACCCCCACCCCCTGGAGCCATTCTGGTCCCTATAGATAGATGAAAGGCCATGTATAAGTTGGTGACTCAGAAGTGGGAAGAAGAAAGTAAGACAAAAGGAACTTAGTTAGATAAGTCTCAGCGTCCAATTTCTTCAGTGAGGAAAGAACATCAAGGACACTTCCCCTCCTCCCCCACAGCTACTGAGAGATTCGCACCCCAGAGATCCGTAATGCATGAGTCCTCCAGAGACGGGGGCTGCGAAAAGACTAGATTATTTATTAGTATTAATAAGTTATGGCAATTAGGCTGGATGATTCCTTAACGTGACTGATTAAAAACTTTCTTGAGTGTTACTCATCCACACGGCCAGTGTTTACCTCTATTAAAAATGATTTAACTACACTCTGGGTGAACCCCTCTCTTGAGCCCGGGGTTAATAATTAGCGGTGCACAGAGCCACGCGGGTTAAGTGAGTTGGCTCTCCTTTATTTATCTATTGCTTTCTTTTATGGGCAGAACTGGATGGCAGTCTTATTACCCATTAGTCTGCTAAGAACAATTTACTATTTCAATCCAGTCCACAAGTACAGTTAGCGAAGCTCTCACTATTATTACGGTATCACACTTAGCCCACACCCCACAGCATTAAAGATACGCCAAACAGGGAAAGTGTGCATGACTTCTGTAAGACCAGGGGAAGTAAAGCTACTAGTTCTCAAACAATGTAACCATACTACTCTCTCAATTTTGCTTTCTTTTCTGGGTTAAATTATATATGAGGGGAGTTTAGTTTCTTGAAAATGCAGGCACTTAACTCCCATTTAAGAAATCTCACCTGGGGAGACAGCTGTCTTGTGAGTCCTCCTGTGGTTTGAGCTACAGAGTGAAAATTCTCTTTCAAGTGCAAGTGCTTTTACAGTAAAGCACTGTACATTTTACTGGGGCCCAACTAACCAGGGGCAAAGGACAGGAGGTAAGGAAGAGCTGGAACAAATGCTGATTCCCGGGTCAAGTTCACCAACAGCCACAGTAAATTTCAGTATGGGTTAGGAGGCCCCCTTACCAACTTTCAAACACCAGCAAGCTCTGCACACAGGAATGAAGGGTGAATGCTATACACAGAATTCAGTCCGTGCTTTTTGCGCTCTGCCACTCTCTGTGAATCAAGTGAATTTTCTGTGTTGCAAAGTGGGTCCTTCCGATGCCTCCCTCTTGTTGAATGCCCGCACTCCAGAGGAGATCTGCTTCATGCTGACCAAGTCTAGGTCCAAAAGCCTAGAGCTTCCCGAGGAGGGCAGGGTTATCTCCTCTCCTAAATACAGTCCAGTGCCATGTCACAGTATGATTGTGGCCCCTGGGTCCCATAACTGAAGACCGGGTACCAGCTCCTCAGGAGGTGGAAACCTGGGGTAGTGAAGCCTCTGGTAGTCTGTGTCTTATTTCTCATCAATAAAATGGGGATAATAGAGACAAGCTTTGTCCCACCAGAGCGATATCATGAGGATCAAGGAAGATAATTAATCAGCACAGAGCCCATGGATTTAGGAGTCTAATACCAGGTTCTGATCCTTGCTAGTCCACCATCTAAGCCACCCTGAGCTATTTAACCTGTCTGAGTCTCTGTTACTTCATTCACAAAATGGGGATAATAAAACTTATCTTTCCAAATTCATGAGAACCACCAAGATCATATGTGTAAAGCTCTTATTTAGCACATGCTAGTTGCTTTACGGTACATGCTCAATTAAGTGAAAATTACCATCATTATAATAATAAGCAATAAAACCAGGTAGCAAAGAGCTCAGGTCCTGAAGTCAGAGCTGGCCCCACACCTCTGGTTGTGTGATCTTAGGCAAGTGCCTGAGGATCCCTAAGCCCAGCTTTTCTCTTCAGCAACATGAAGACAATAGCAATAGCTAACTTGTGTGGTGGCTCATAAATTGCTATGAACATTAAATGAGGTGATACGTATAGAGTACATAGTAACTAGTACTCAGAAAGACTTTAATGAATTGTAGCATCATTAGTCAACATTTACTGATTGCCTACTATTTGAAAAATCTTTTCAACTTTCTACAGGATTATAAGGGTTACCGTAAGAGAATCCACAAAATAAACTGATCGTTTTAATTTCACCTTATCCTCATGTCACTACATGCCATTAAGAAACTTTAAAGAAATTCTCAAATATTCTCTTATGAATGAATTATTTTTAATCTTTGAGATCAGAGGTCCAATGATATCCTATCTTTAATCAGTGATCTAAGAGATTGTGATTAAAAGTTCCAGAAACCCAGGGCCCAGCCTTTATCTTTGGCACCACTCACTCCTCTGACATTGCCTGTCTCCTCTGGACCTGTCATTATTTCTCCAGGTCACCATGTAAGGGGCTCACTCAGCCCTGCTCCGGGCTCTGACCAGGGTTTCCAGTCATGCTCCTTGGAAGCGTAGGTTCAAAACACGTAGGAACCACATCGGGGCAGCGGAACTGAAAACCTCTACTCGGTACAGTGGAGTTCTATGAGAAATTTGTCTCAGAAAAGGGTTCTGCTATTTTATTAAATAACTCGGTTAAAGTTTGAACACAACAAACCACTTAACGGAGCCCCTTCCTGTCCGGGTGCAGGTCTGTGCTCTCCTGGAGAACAGCCAAAGTCAAGGGCTCCTCCAGCGTCCCTGTGTGGCCTCAACGGCACCACACAGGGGCTGTGATTAGCTTCCTGTGTCTCCAAAGCCAGACAGCTCAGGCAGCCGTGTGGCCACGCAGCCAACACCCATGCCCCTCCGCTTCCCACAGGCACACTCAGGCTGCTCCGACTGAACAGAAGCCGGTGAGCCTTGGTTACGGCTCCAGTCTCCACCCCTGGTGCCCAAAGCAAACCCATTCTTTTCTTTTCTTTTCTTTTTTTAATTTATTTTTAGAGAGAAGGGAAAGGAGGAAGAAACAGAAGGAGAGAAACGTGATGTGCAAGAGAAACCTCAATTGGTTGCCTCTCTCACACCCTGAACTGGGGACCTGGCCTGCAACTGAAGCATGTGCCCTGATTGGGATTCGAACCAGCAACCTTTCAGTCCACTGAACCAAGCCAGCCAGGGCACAAACCCATTCCTTAATGTGGACAGGCCTTGCATCTCACTGTCCTTTTTCTTCTCTGTGTTCTTTTCAATGCAGGCCCGAGAAAGTTCCATCATTTTCCTTACTTCTGGTCTCCCCTCACCTTGTCTCATGTTAGAAATGGAGATCACGACTTTGCCCGTCACTGTCATACCTCTGAGGGCACATGGCATTCAGTAAATGTCTTTTACTTGTGAGTATGAGAAAAAAAAATAAAGCCCTGAAGTGTCTTCCTGCCACATTTTCTAGGGAACGTCCTACCAACATCAACCGTAGGCCATGTGCTTATAACCCATCAGCCTACCCTGATTTGGGAGGGCAGTGCAAGGGACAAGGGACACGAGCTAGTAAGTCCCTAACATTTTTATGACATTCCATCCCTAGTATCTCTCACCCATCACACAGAAGGATAACACTCTTAACTACTGAAAGAACATAAAAAAAAGATTTAGGGATAATACTTTTTATGATCACATTCTGTATACTGTGAAAGTTATGTTCAAATCTGCTAGTACTTTATGTAGCTGATAAAGTAGAACAGGATGGCTTCCCAGCTAACAGTGTATTTTATATCCATTTAAAATGTTTTCTCTTCAATTGAATTACTTTTTGAGTAATTATAATAAGACTAATCTGGGCTTAATGAATTCATGTACAAATACTTTAGACTGCATTATTAAAACCTCTCTGATATGAAACTATATTAAACTCAATCCCTTTAGCAACCAGTGTTTTTCTTTGCAAAGGACAGCATACGTGACTTTATCTGAATTCTTTTAGATCAGGTGACTAAGAAGTCACAAGGAGCCACATTAATAGCTCAGACAAAAGAGGAGGTTGACAAATAATTTTGTTCTAATATCCCTAAACTTACACAACTGAGTGTTAATTAGGAGTCACAGGAAGTATTTTTATTAAGCACCCACACATGCAAAGGGCTGAAGAGTCGGCCCATCTTCGGAAGAAACCAGTGACAGCTCCGATTAGCAGTAATGTAAAACCACCAATGGTAAAACACTATAAGGGAGTCTGTAAATGTTAAGCCTTATTTTCTGCGAAGTCTCCAAACCCAACAGTCTACATATCTGGCTTCTAGTTGGCATTAAAGGCAAAGCCACTCGTCTTCTCAGGGATTCAGTTTCTCCATGTGCAAGCTGATTTGTGCCAGATAATCTCTAAGATCCCTTCTGGTTCTGAAACATGATGGTTTCAAGTGTAAAATCACGCACATTACATCAAATGGGCTGTACTGCATGGAGGTAATTTGTCATCTCATCCACACTAAATTACATTCACAGGAAAAAAATTTCATCCCCTGCAATTCACATACATCCACAAACACGTTCATTATATGGCTGGTGATTTCAGATTTATCCCAAGATATTATCGCAGTAGTAAAGTATTTTTTCCCATTACAGATAAATTATAAACCAGGTGAAACCTTCAAGGTTACAGGACCTTCTTGAATCAATTTCTATTTGTACCACCACCACCATCCACCCAACATACACTTCCTGGAGGATGCTCTGTCATCTCCATTTCCACGTCAACTGATTAGTTTCGTCACGCATATATTCCTCAGGCAGGTCTGTGAAATCCAGGCTTTCATAGGACTAGCTACCTGGTCTCCTACATTCAAACTAGGTATTCACAAATGCCCAGGAGAATAAATCTCTTTCTTTGCCAGGTGGTCATTACAAGGATGGACAACTGTAATGCAAACATAAGACAATGGTCATCATCATTATTCTGATGGCTTGGCACAAATTACTATCAGGAGAGCTTCCAGGAGCCAGAGATAATTAAAGTCTGAGTTCAGAGAAGCTGCCCCCAACGTCAAGCATTGCTGATTGGAATGATTTGGAAGTAAGTATGTTTCAGCAAATTGGCTGAAGTCTTCAAGGAGGAAGTTTGGCCATGTGATCCGTTCTGGCCAGACCTGTTTCGGGAGGTGCAGGCTCAGGCCAGGCCCTGCATCAATCCCCTAAATAAACGAGGAAAATCATTTAAGCATTCGGGAAGGTTTGAGTGGTAAGTCTCTGCAGCCCCTCCCAGTTCTCAAGCTCTTCAGTGAATCTGTCACTAGGACCCTCTGCTATATGCTCATAAGTTACCTGCACATCTTCTCAGTGCACTAATACCCTCTTAACAATCTTCTCTCTCTCACTTTCTCTCCAGCTAAGCTGAAAGTGCCATGTGACAGGGAGGTTTTGGCCCTTTAGCCCCCAAACCCAGGGTAGAATATTACAGCACAGTGGGCATATTTAATGTTAACAATAACTAATATGTTTTCAGAGCTTTCCGTATATTGGGCACATTTTCAGTACTGTGTGCGGATGCCCTGAATCTTCCCAATTACCCGAAAAGGTCACGGTCATCACCACCCTCGTTTTAGAGATAAACGGAAGCCCACAAAGGGCAACTGAAGTTGCAAAGGTCAAGGAGCGGGTGATCTGGGATTCCACACAGAGCCCACGCTCTTAACCACTACACACACTGTCCCCCACGAACACCCAGCTGCTGGATGTGCGGAAAGATGAACAAGCAAAAAGGCTTCATTCCTTCGAAAACACCCCGAAGGGCTCACTTGAGCCACAGCTATAACATTTCAATGCTGTGACCACATTTCCAGGCCTCCGACCACACTTTTTCTGTACCTTTATTATTATCTGTGGATCTCAGTCCCATTGCAGAAACTACCTGAATGTGTCTTTACTTTTTAAACACTTTGCAAATTCTCTTTAAAAAAAAAATAATAATGCAACTATTTCCATAGGTTTATGGCAACAGCTAAGGTAAGGACATGTGGAAAGGGTGTCAAGCTGGATGAAAAGACAAGAATTCCCAGAAAAGGGTAAGGAAAGGGAGAACAGTACAGGGGCACGTGACTGAGCCGCAAGGACTGGGCCGCTGTGTTTGATCCAGCTGCCATCCCGCTAGGACTCATGGAAGGAGGGTGTGAGAGGTGGAGGGAGGGAAAGAACCAGGGTAAGAGGTTATGCAGTGCCGGGGGCCCACGTGCGGGCTCTGGAGTCGGCGCTTTTGAGTTCTCAACCTGACTCTGCTACTGGGGAAGTCAGATGCCTTCTCTACGACTCAGCATCTCCATCGACACCCTGGGAGTTGCAGGGGCCACAGTGGGGATTAAAGGAGATCAAGATCAAGAGACTTAATACAGCAGCTGACACGTAGAAGGCATGTTACGGGAGCAGGTAATTTGGAGAGTTGTGAGAAACTAAGTTTCAGGATATCATTAAGGTCAACAAAATTCTTTGGCATCCTGGCAACTATGCTTGCTGCGTTGAGTAAAATGCACTTGCATGGAAGCTAAAACCAAAAAACTGGAGGAGCCCAGGGAAATATGCCAGAATCTACATCCCACGTCCTCCAGCCCCCAACATGGAACGATGCAGCAAGGGAAAACACGGGAGAAAACACCTCTAGCAACGGAGCATCCATTTTTTCCTCGCCGAATCTGCTCCTTTGGAAGCAGGACAATGTTTATCACATGAACAAACATTAAAACCCTACAAGTATTACCCCACACTGTATATCACATAAGTGCTTATGTTTTTCATCAGAAGTAGTTGGGAGCAAAAAATTAAGTCTGAACTGTTGGCTCTTTCTTGAATGTTTCAGTGCGCGGGTCTCTCTTCTGGAAGGCACTTACTCCAATGCTCAGTCACTAAATACGGCTCCTCTCTCTCCATCTCGTCCCATGTGCTCAGCAGGACTGCACACTGGGCTGGGCTGTCCTACAAGGAAGCCAGGCATCTCTGAGGAGCAGAGTACCGCGGGAGCTGAGGACACCTTCCAAACAACCTCTGCTGCTGTACATTTTCATCCTCGTGAAGAGGAGGCAGCAAGCAGCAAATCTGGTTACCACAGGTCATACCCCACTGAGCACCTTTTCAAAAAAAGTTCAATCCGCAGTTGAAGATTCTTTTAAACCTGTATGATACTATTCAGTGGCGTAGCACAGTCATGACATATAAATGTCACTTTCATGAAGGATTTGTGCAGCTGGCTTGCCCTGAAAAAGAAAGGGGGATTCTAGCTTATATTCTTCAAGACCAGAGAGCTGGGTTCTAGATCCATCTCTGCCCTAACTAGCTATGGCTGGTGGCTTAGTCTCTCTTGGGGCGCCTTAGTTGCAGTCAAAGCCTGCCTTAACTAATTCTTCAAGGAAAAAGTAAGATAGTGGATGTGCTCACACTCTGAAAAAATAGACTGAAATTCCTGATGCTTTGTTAGCGTCCACTGGAGATTATAATACACAGGGGACTCTGACACACTCAGGGCAAAAGTGCTCAATTCTCCATGGAAATGAAAACGGAATAATGAGGGAGAGAGAAATTTGGGGGATGGGGCTCTGAGAGGTCTTCATGGACCAGGTACCATATGAGCTGGTTCTGAAGGGCAGTCCTAAACAAGACTAACAGTTATTAAGCCCTCATTTGTTAGGGCTTTACTTAATTGTTTCACATGCTCCCCCAAACTCTACGAAGAACATATCATTCTCATCCTCATTTTACCAGTAAGTTAATTTGCCAAAGATCCCACAGGTAACCCAACCAACTGTAGGGCACCCCTCCCATCACCACTGCACTGTGGGGCTCAACAGCGGAAATGGGAGACTATGGAGCGACAGGGCAAGTGAGTCAGAACAAATCAAATGGGCTCATGGGAAACGGAAGAAATCCTAAATAGAGAGAGAGAGACATGCCATATTCCCAGACAGAAGGGTACCACATTAATCTATATACTCAATACAATCTCAACAGTAATTCCACCAGATTTTTTGTAGGAAATGGCAAGCGAATTCTAAAATTTATAAGAATCCAGAGCAGCCAGGCTGTCTTGATAAAGAAGAGCAAAGTCAGACATTGGTATTACTTGACCTCAAGACATATAATAAAGCTACAGCAATTAAGACAGTGTCACTGACAGACAAGTAGACCGAAGGAGCAGAATGAAGGGCCAGAAACAGACCTACAATTTTACAATCATTTGATGTTTGCCAAAGGAACCAGTGCAATCCAAAGGCAAAAAAGGCCGTCTCTTCAACAAATGGTACTAGAACACCCATACGGAGCAAAGCAAACGTGGGCTCCTACCTCACACCATACACGAAAATTAATTCATGGCCAGTCACAGACCCAGGGATAAATGTTTAAACTATATTTTTAGAAAAAGAAATAAGAAGATACACTCATTAGTTAGGAGTAGCTAAAAATTTCTTAGACAGTAAACTGAAAGCAATAGAAAAAAACACATTAAAATTCATCAACATTAAAATTTTCTGCTCAGTAAAGAACAGCATTAAGTAAATGAATCAATAATTTATTTGGGAGAGCAAATAGTCACAAAACCTATATCCAAACATGTAAAAAAAAAAATAAAGAAACTCCTTCAAGTCACTAACAAAAAGATAAAAAAAACAACTTTGGAAATGAGGAAAATATTTGTACAGACACTTCACAAAGGAAGTATACCAATAACCAATAAGTATATAAACTAATTAGAAAATGGGTAAAGAATCTGAATGAACGTCTCTCAAAAGAAGATATACAAATGGCCAATAACCACTTGGAAAAATGCTCAACATCATTAGGGATCAGGGAAAATGTGTATCAAAACCACAATGAGACGCCACCTAACACCCACTGGGACGGCTATAATCAAAAAGTCAAATGAATGCCAAGTGGTGGCAAAGATGTGGAGAAATTGGAGCCTTCATACACTACTGGCTGGAATGTAAAGTGGTTGTAGCCACTTTGGAATTTAAAATGGTGAAGCAGCTTTGGAAAACAGTCTGGCAGGTCCTCAAATGGTTAAATATGGTTAATCATATGATCCAGCAATTCCACTCCTAGGCATATGCCCCAAAGATGAAAACACATATACCCACACAAACACTTGTTCACAAATGTTCACAACAACATTACTCATAATAGTCAAAAAGTGGAAACAATCCAAATGTCCATCAACTGGTTAATGTGTGAATAACATGCAGTCTCTCCGTACAATGGGATCTTATTTGGCAATAAAAAGAAATGAAGTACAAACAGAGGCTACAATATGGATGAACCTTCCAAACATTACATCAAGTGAAAGAAGGTACCACAGGGACCACATATTGCCTGGCCCCATTCACAAGAAATGCCCAGAATAGGCAAATGTGGAAAAGGAAAATATATGAATAGTTGACCAGGGCTGGAGGGGAGAACAGGATGGGAGGGGATGACAATGTCCTAAAATTGATTGTCTGGTGGATGCACAACTCTATGAATACACCACAACCGCGGAAGTGCATGTTTTATTGTTTTTTCAATCCTCACCCAAGGATTTTTTTTTTTTTTTTTTTTTTAGAGATAGAGGAAGGGAGAGAGAGAAACATCTATGTGAGAGAGAAGCCTCAGTCAGTTGCCTCTACATGCCCGGACTGGGGAGCACACCCACAATCCAGGTGCGCGCCCTTATCAGAAGTCAAACCCGCAACCTTTCAGTGACAGGCTGAAACCGTACATTTTAAATGGATGAGTTGAATGGTATGTGAATTATGTATCTCAATGAAGCTGTTTGAAGAAAAGAAAATCCCTGGGTTGTGACTACAGTCCTAAGGACTAGCATCGTCAGCCTCTGTGCCTCTCTGGGCCACAGCAAGGGGCAGGCCAATCTCTCTTAACTGTACCCAGCTCTTCATGGGTACAGTTACGTACCATGCACTTGAAGACCCATGCACTTGAAGAACACACACCTGAAGACCCGTGCACTTGAGCACTTGAATGCGGTGAGTCTGAATTAAGTATGAAACAGACATTGGATTTCAAAGACTTGGTTGGTGAGAAAAGTAGAATATCTCATTAATAACTGTTCATATGGAGTTACATGCTGAAAACGATATGAAAAAAATAAGTAAAATTAAATGTCATTAAATTCAACTTCACTTGAGCATTGTAATTTTTTTGAATATGGTACTAGAAAGTTTAAATTAAATATGGAGCTCCTATTCTATTTTTATTGTGTAGCACTGGTTTAGATTTTTAAATATAAATAAATCATCAAAACTTTCCCTATCCCCAGTGTTTTGGGGGAATTATTTTATGCAGACTTCTAAATGGTAATTAACTTTGAAGTCCACTCAGCAGCTATAAAATGCCTGCTGCTTGCCAATTACGAAGGCACAAAAGGTTCCTTGTTCGCTGCCCTCTGCCAGTTGGTCCCTCAGACTAGAGTTGAAGATGCTCAGTGTGGCCTTTTAAACGCTGGCGTGCCCAAGTCTTCACAAAGCACAGATGCTTCCCAAATCTGGCAGGCCCCGAAAACTTCCTTGGCACTCTTTAAGAATCACGATCAAAAGGGTTGCCTTTTGAAAATGATTAAAGATAAGGCTGAGATGACAGACCACTGTTCACAGAATGAAAATGTCTTCTCTAAGGGGGTTTGTCTGAAGGGGCTTTGCATGGCATCGGTGAGAGATTCCCCCTTCACCCCTCACTTCTGAACCCTGGAATGTTTAGGGAGCTTCCTGCTTCCACCCTGGGTTCCTCTTTCACCCAGGCCCGTGAGACAGAGGCAAGCCCTAAACTTTGGCTCTGCTGAAACTTCATAAAATATCCAGAGGTATACCTATGCCCCAACAGGGGAAACAGAGATGGATCTCAGATGTGGCAGAATCTGGACATAAAGATGTTAGTATCACAGGGCGGCAGAGCCGAGACCCCGACCAGCACGCCTGGTTGCTCCTTTGCCCAGACAATGCCCAAAGCACAGGGTCACCTGGGTCTTTTGCCCCACTCTCTGGTGTAAAGAAAGCAGGCGTGGTGGCAAAGTAACGTGGCCAGCGCTCCAGACAGGGCAGTGCTGGCACATGGTACAGCCACGGTGCCAGTGTGGGCCCGCCTCACCCCCCAGCTAACGCCCTTCAATGAACAGTGAGCGGTGCCGTCACCCCTGCAGTGTCCCCAACACTCCTCTGGGCTGCATGCTGTGGGATCAGAAGGCTGGGGTGTTTTCTATTTAAAAAAAAAAAAAAACAAGAAAAAGAAAAGACTGCCGTGGCTGGGTAGCTCGGTTGGTTAGGGCACAACCCTGTACCAGGGGTGTCAAACTCATTTTCACCGGGGGCCACATCAGCCTCGCAGTTGCCTTCAAAGGGCCGAATGTAATTTCAACTCCTTAACTGTTAAGGAGCAGTTACCCTTACACAGTCCTAAAATTATTTCAGCCCTTTGAAGGCAAACCTTGAGGCTGGTGTGGCCCACAGTGAAAATGAGTTTGACATCCCTGGTGTACACCAACAGGCTGCAGGTTCAATGCCCAGTCAGGGCACATACCTGCGTAGCAGGTTCAATCCCCAAGCCCAGGTGTGTGTGTAAGGAAGGCAACCAATGGATGTCTCTTCCTCACATCTCTCTCTCTCTCTTCCCCCTCCTCTCTCTCTAAAATCAATAAATATATCCTCAAATGAGATAAAAAAATGAAAAAGATGTATGAACTAGAATCCTACCTCCTCAACAGAGATACTCCTAAATTCCTGCACCTACTTTTGTTCAGAATCTCCTGCAATGGAAGACAATTTCATTGGCTTAATTGCCTCCCTTTTGTCCGTGATGGAAACAGAGACAAAATACCCCTGGATCCTTAATCCCTTCCAGGCCTACACCGGGCAGAATGGGCAGGCAGCATGGTGCTTCGCCCCGTGTCCTGTTGCACCCAAGTCGTCTCTTCCCCATGCTCAGAAATGGGACAGCACCGCACACACCAGCTCGTTCAGCACCTGGGCCGGGCCACGCATCATGCTCAGCGCTGGGCAGAGACAAAGGCCAATATACCACCATCTCCGCTTCTAGGATGTTCCTCAGTCAGTGCCTAACAGGTGATTTTAAACGGCCCGTGTTTGGGGCAAAGTGTGCTGTAAAGAACAAAGCTCGTTTCTGGAGCTAGCTTGTGGCTTGAGACGTCTTCAAATTATAGCAGATGTTACAAAATGTACCTGACTTAGAGTTTCAAAAGAACGGGTTGTAACACGGCTGTTTCCAGGCGGACAGCTTCGGGCCGAGGTAATCAAAGCCATCACTTGCCATTCTCCTCCCACCACCCCCGTTATCTGCCAGGCCTGGTCGTCAGTCAGCATTTGGCTGCCTTAGAAAGTCCTGCGGGGAGGGGGGTGCAATTTGGAAAGTTAAGAGAATTATGATGAAAATGTCACCGCAGGCCACCAAACATCTGGAGGCCTCTGAGGAAGAGATTTAAAGGTGCCTCCAATCATCTCCTGGCCAGAGACCCCTAAGAAGCCAGAATGGCTCCACAGGAGGACGACTAAGGGTACCACCCTTCTCTGTCTCTGGCTATGGAAGGCACGATCATGCCCCTCCCCAAGAGATCTAATTCCTGGCACCTGCAAAAGGGACTTTGCCGATGTAGTTAAATTAACGGTCTTGAGATGGAGAGATCTTCCTGCATTTTATGGGCAAGCTGATTCTAATCACATGAATCCTTAAAAGCAGAGAACCTTTCTCTACAGAGAAGTTTGAAGACAAAAAAGGTGGAAGTGACACTCTTTCGATGACTTCGAAGATGGAGGAAGGGAGCCAGGAGCCAAAACAGGCAATGGCCTCCAGAAATTGGAAAAGTCAAGGAAATATTTTCTCCGTTAGAGTCCGCAGAACATCCACAGTACTGCTGGCCCTGATTTTAGCTGAGAAAGAGCCACACTGGGTGTTCGACCTACGGAATGTTAAGGTAACAAATTTGTGTTGGTTAAGCCACTAAGTTTGGGGTAATTTGTGACAGCAGCAATAGGAAACGAATACACTGGTTGTACCCAGCCAAACAGCGGATGGTCAAGCAATGGGGCCAAGTACTGCCCAGGGCAGTGACTGCAGAGTCAGAACAGACAGCTGAGCCAACAAGGCAATTCTGTCCAACAGAGAGCTCAAGGCTGTGGAAGGAGCCATTCTAAGAGGGGACTACAAGCGCGAAGACATCAAAGCACCGAGCACACTGGGTTGATTCTGGGTGCTCTGCTAGCCCCACAAAACCCTCCTTCGCTCCCCGATCACCTGAGGTCTCCTCAGCACCAAAAGCAGTGTCAGATGACCTCTTGTCATGTGGAAGGAGATCAGGGAAACAAAAAGAAGTGTCCCCAGAGTCTTGCCCCTGAGACTTTAACCCTTACCAGCCCTACCGAACTGCAGCATGACGTGTTCAATGCAGAACAACACTTGGAGTGACTCATGACCGTGAGGAGGTGGCTCCTCTCCCAGCTTAAAGCACCTATGACGCTTCTCTAGCAGCTGTAGGTTGTCTTCCCCCAAGCAAATGCATGTTTTTAACTAACATGTCAGGGCCTGGACACTGTGGAGGCTCAGGTCTTGACAACGGGCTGGGGGGTTGGAAGGACTGGCAGGTGTCTTCCTCCTTCTTCCTTCTTTCTTTTTTTTTTAAATCCTCACCCATGGATATGTTTATTGATTTGGGGGGGGGGGACATCAATGTGAGAGAGAAACATTGATCAGCTGTCTCCCGTACGTGCCCTCACTGGGGATCGAACCCACAACCTAGGTATATGACATGACCAAGCATCAAACCCATGACCTTTTGTGCATAGGATGATGTTCTGACCAGCTTAGCCACCGGACCAGGGCCTCCCTCTTCTTCCTTCCTTAAGGATGAGGTGTTGGTTTATCTCAAACAGTTGTCACTGACATGCTCATGTGCGTTGGACAGAAGGCTGTTTCACAGTCTCATTTATGCCCACCCGGCACCCACTGGGTTTTTCCTAAAAATCTGGGAGCAAATCCCTGGCTGTGTCTTTGGCTCAGAATTCCCAAAGAGCTTCTTTTTGTACTTTGGCTGTTTTGTACTTTGATAACCATCCATCTAAGGCAAAGGTGGCGAACAAAAGGCTCGTGGGCCAAATCCAGCCTTCCACCTTGTTTTATCCAGCCCTGCACCTTGTTTCTACCCAGCGGCAGCACCAAGCTCTTGCTTAATGGTTAAGGAGTAGCTACATTTATACAGTCCGAAAAATTACATTTGGCCCTTTGAAAGCAACCGTGAGGCTGATGTGGCCCCCAGTGAAAATGAGCCTGACACCCCTGATCTAAGTGAGTAGTCACCCCTTCCATTTGTCAAGGAAGTCACCAACTTCCTTGAGGTCTCAGTGTTTAATCTCATCAAAACAAAGGGCATCATCAAATAGTGAACAGGGTAATTAAGGACTTTAAAGCCGTCTAAATATGGTTCCTGACCAAAGGGATTCCTGATACATCATGAGGATTCTTACCACCATTTCCCGAGTGCCCACTCTGTTCCAAGGACTCCCTATGTATTTCCCTATTCAGTCCTTACAGCATCCCTGAGAGATGAGTATTATCCCATCCTAGAGATGAGGAAACTGAGACTGATAACATCCTCAAGATCACAACAATAGTAAACAAAGGAGCTGAGTTCAAAAGCAGCATGAATTCTTCCCCCTCTGCTGCATGGTCTCTCAGGAATGAAACTATCTTCTCCCCACAAGTTTCTGGGGAAATGGGGCAAAAAATATACACACCTACACAAAAACTGCTCTGTGTCAATTCTCAGTCAAAATCTACCTTCCCTAGCTCATTAAGGGAAGAATTCTTGATGACATAACTAAGACTGGTTTCAACTCTAGAAATATCAGTTCAGCGATTACTATACAGAGGCCACACACAGAAAGAGAAGAGAACCCCTAACCTCTACTAAAGAAACCAGCCATAGATGCACTCACACTCACACACACACAATTAGAGTGTAATGCGGGAACTAAGTACTTCATCAAAGCTACCAGCCAGAAAAATGTTTCAAAAATAAGCAGCAGTCACAGCAATTAATTCAGTGAGCTTCAGAGAGGAGGGACACTCAGGGCAGACATGGAAGGGAAACCTGGGGGACACACAGCCCATCTCCACGTGAGTGGAGCACCTTAGTGTTCTTGGAGGGAGTGGGGAGGTAGGCAGGACTAAAGTACAGATTGGGGATGGCTGTGCAGACAATGGTGAGAGAAATTTGGATTTTATTTCCTGCTTTTTTTTAATTGCTTTTATTTAATTATATTTTATTGATTATGCTATTACAGTTGTCCCATTTTCCCCCCTTCGTTACCCTCCACCTTGCACACCCCCTCCCACCCACATTCCCCCCTTTAGTTCATGCTCATGTGTCATAAGTTCTTTAGCTTCTACATTTCCCACACTATTCTTGCCCTCCCCCTGTCTATTTTCTACCTACCATCTATGCTACTTGTTCTGTGTACCTTGTCCCCCTCTCTCCTCTTCCCACTCCCCTATTGCTAACCCTCCATGTGATCTCCATTTCTGTGTTTCTGCTCCTGTTCTATTGTTTGCTTAGTTTGCTTTTGTTTTAGGTCTGGTTGTTAATACCTGTGAGTTTGCTGTTTTTTTACTGTTCATATTTTTTATCTTCTTTTTCTTAGATAAGTCCCTTTAACATTTCATATAATAAGGCTTGGTGATGATGAACTCTTAAATTGACCTTATCTGTGAAGCACTTTATCTTCCCTTCCATTCTAAATGACAGCTTTGCTGCATAGAGCAATCTTGGATGTAGGCCTTTGATTTTCATGACTTGGAATACCTCTTTCCAGCCTCTTCTTGCCTGTAAGGTCTCTTTGGAGAAATACGCTGACAGTCTGATTGGAACTCCTTTGTAGGTGACTGTCCCCTTATCCCTTGCTGCTTCTAGAATTCTCTCCTTCATTTTAATCTTGGCTAATGTAATTATGATGTGCCTTGGTGTGTTCTTCCTTGGGTCCACCTTCTTTGGGACTCTCTGAGCTTCCTGGACTTCCTGGAAGACTATTTCCTTTGCCAGATTGGGGAAGTTCTCCTTTATTATTTGTTCAAATAAGTTTTCCACTGGTTGCTCTTCCTCTTCCCCTTCTGGTACCCCTATAATTTGGATGTTGGGACGTTTAAAGATGTCCTGGAGGTTCCTAAGCCTCTCCTCATTTTTTTGAATTCTTGTTTCTTCCTTGTTTTTTGTTTGGTTGTTTCTTTCTTCCTTCTGGTCCACTCCATTGATTTGAGTCCCAGTTTTCCTCCCATCTCTGTTGGTTCCCCATGCA
>PVKU01003048.1:88308-196141 GCA_004027475.1 Anoura caudifer | reverse complement strand
TTATCCCTTGCTGCTTCTAGAATTCTCTCCTTCATTTTAATCTTGGCTAATGTAATTATAATGTGCCTTGGTGTGTTCCTCCTTGGGTCCAACTTCTTTGGGACTCTCTGAGCTTCCTGGACTTCCTGGAAGTCTATTTCCTTTGCCAGATTGGGGAAGTTCTCCTTTATTATTTGTTCAAATAAGTTTTCCACTTGTTGCTCTTCTTCTTCCCCTTCTGGTACCCCTATAATTTGGATGTTGGGACACTTAAAGATGTCCTGGAGGTTCCTCTCCTCATTTTTTTGAATTCTTGTTTCTTCCTTGTTTTCTGTTTGGTTGTTTCTTTCTTCCTTCTGGTCCACTCCATTGATTTGAGTCCCAGTTTTCCTCCCATCTCTACTGGTTCCCTGTGCATTTTTCTTCATTTCACTTATTGTAGCCTTCATTTGTTCATCTAATTTATGAGCAAAATCAACCAATTCTGTGAGCATCCTGATCACCAGGGCTTTGAACTGTGCATCTGATAGGTTGGCTATCTCTTCGTCACTTAGATGAATTGGGTCTGGGGCTTTGATTTGTTCTCTGGTTTGAGCCATTTTGGGGGGGGTGCCTGGTCACAGCTGTTATGTATGAGGGGTGGAGCCTTAGGTGTTCACAAGGGCGGGGCAACCCAGTTGCTGGGTAGTGATGCTGTATATGGGGGTGGGGTCCAAGAGGGAACAATGGCGCTTGCTCTGCTCTCTCTTGGATTCCAGTCCCTTCTTCCACTTCCTCTTTACCTGGATTATTGGTCTGGATGAATGGTTGTTGGACTTCCATACAGTTCAATTTTCTATCGGTTCTGGTAGTTTTCTTGTTTCTAAATCTTTGTTGTCCTTAATTTTGGTTGTGAGAGGAGGCACAGTGTGTCCACCTATGCCTCCATCTTGGCCTGAAGTCCTTTTTTAAAGTAAATTTAAAGTAAATAAATTTTTAAGTAAACAATAGTATGAGTGATATACCATAGGGCAGAAATTGTGAAGTGGTACACAAACGCCTAAAGTTTGGAAAACATTGCTTTATTTCTTAACCCTCCAGACAGGTGAGTTAAGAATTAGTGTACCCATTTTACGCATGAGAAAACAGGGCCAAAGGGGAGAGACTTGGCCAAGGTTACATGGTTTTAAAGAGGTAGAGCCAGGATTTGAATCAAATTCCCATTTGATTCCAAGTCTATTGCTCTTTACAAGTCATCCCAGCAGCATGTGACAGCTACGTGAGAAATAGAAGACTGAGTGAAATATTGATTGTATTTAATTGGAGCTTGTTTACTTAGCTGCTGTTATATGCCACACACTGTGCTAGGTTATGATGGGGGTAGGGGAGTGAAATCATCATTATGTCACAAAGATGATCATGACATGAGCCCTGAATTTCAAGAAATTGCAGTCTGGCAGGAAAAATAAGTCATAAATGAAAGGCACACCATTGTATGCCTTTCTGGGGATAGTGAGACATTTGATTTGCATTTGCACACAAAATGTGTGATTAGAATGCAAGGGGATGGGCCTGGAAATGCAGGATAGTGCCCAGCTGTAAACAGCATGAATGCCAAACTTAAGGATTTTAGATTTTATCCTCTAGGCACTAGGCATCCACTGGTATAGAACATTGGTAGTAGGGACGGCGATTTGGTATGAGAGACCTGGAGGCAGAAGTACCTTGGCTCAATAACCAGTTGGATGTAGGGTGTGAGGTCAGGAGATGATGACCCTGAAGGTTTTTGTTCTTGACTGATGATACCCAAAAAACATAGCAAGAGGAAGCTGCGACCCTTTTATTTTTGTTTCCTTCAGGCTTGTGACCCTGGGCTGTCTCGGACATGTGACCAGAATATCTATCTAAGTGGCCTGTGTTACCTCTTCCACCAGAATCTGAATGGTCCTGTGCTGCAAGGGCGTCCTGGTTATCAGGGTAAGGAACTGGGGATCCAGTGGCTAAAAATACCTCCAACTGGCTGCCCATACACGGGAACCAGCACAAGCAGGCCAGCCATCAGAGACACTTTACCAAGTCCCTTTGTGTCTGGCTTCTGTAGAATGTCTAAAGGGCAATGTGGACCTGGTATTTCTGTTTGATGGCTCAATGAGCTTGCAACAATACGAATTTCAGAAAATTCTGGACTTCATGAAGGATGTGATGAAGAAACTCAGCAACTCTTCCTACCAGGTAAATATAACAGTTAAGATTCCTGGTTATAAGCAATAGATATCTATCCAAACCAGGTTAAAGCATAAAAGGAAAATTTAGTAAGAGGTGTCTCTAGAAGCTAAGGGCATAGCTATAATTGGACCTCTGGAAGGGACAAGAACCAAGAAGTAGAAAGCTTCTGAAATTTTCTCTAGTTCTCATTTCTGTTTCTTTTTGGCTTTTGCTTCCCTCTTCTCTTTCTTTCTGTAGAATGACTCCCTCACCTTCTTTGGATCACATGGGCCCATGGAAAGCTTTTAAGTTCATGTGGAGCACTGTCACGTAGACTGAAAAAGGTTGCAGGTTTAGTTCCTGGTCAGGGCACATACCCAGGTTGTGGATTTGATCTCCAGCTGGGGCATGTATGAGAAGGCAACCAATTAATGTTTCTTTTTCATGTTGATGTTTCTCTCTCTCTCACTCCCTCCCTCTTTCTCTGAAAGCAATGGGGAAAAAAAAATCCTTGGGTGAGGATTAAAAAAAGAAGAATGATTTGAGCCAGGGATGTGGAGTGCGGTTGCCCAGGTCCTGGATAAGAAGTAGTGATTGGAGGCTCTGTCCAGGTAGCTTAGTAGGTTAGAGCGTGTTCCCAAATTACCAAGGTTGTGGGTTTGATCTCTGGTCAGGGCACATACATGAAAAACAAATGAATGCATAGATAAGTGGGACAACAAATTGATCTCTTTCTCTCTCTCTCTAAAATCAATAAATAAAATTTTTTAAAAAAGAAGTAATGATTGCAGCAGACAAGTGAGAAGGGATATATACTGTTTCATTTCTTCTTTATTCTTACAGTTTGCTGCTGTTCAGTTTTCCACAACCTACAAAACAGAATTTAATTTCTTGGATTATGTGAAGAGGAAGGACCCTGACGTTCTGCTGGCCAACGTGAAACACATGCGCCTGTTGACCAACACCTTTGGTGCCATAAACTATGTCACGTGAGTTCCCTTTTGCAAGAGAGAGCCCCTCCATCAGTTGTTCTGTGTGCACTAGCTTCTTTAAGTTGATATGTAGAGCTCAATAGGTGGGTCAGCAAGGGGAAGGTTATTGTAAGAATTCAGCCCTGGCTGGGGCTCAGCAGATTGAGCTCGGGCCTGCAAACCAAAAGGTCACCAGTTCAATTCCCAGTCAGGGCACATGCCTGGGTTGCTGGCCAGGTCCCAAGTAGGGGACACTCAGGAGGCAACCACACGTTGATGTTTCTCTTCCTCCCTTTCTCCCTCCCTTCCCCTCTCTCTGAAAATAAATAAACAAATAATCTTTTTAAAAAAAGAATTCAAGTGGAGCAACTTTAGTCTAGGTTCTGGACTGTAAGTAACAGAAATTGACTTTATGCTGACTAAATAAATCCCAAAGGGATATTGCAGGGATAGCTCATCAGCCTCTGGGACAGGGAGTATGGCCAGACTCACAATGGACTTGAACCAGGACTTGGAAAATGATTGTGAACCATGGAAGCCTCAGTAGAATCACCTCATAGATGGGGACCAGCTTTGAAGTCAGTGTATGAACACATAGTCAAAATTATCCTTGAAGAATTCCTTGAATTGTTCAAAAATTCAATATATTCGAGTCCCACACTGAAAATGAGCATATCTTAATTTCCTAAATTTACTACAGAAATTTATTCCCCTGAAGTTGGATCAGATTAATGTGTTTAAATTGAGACCTAAAGGAACATAGCTGGATTATGTTGAAGGGCCATACTGTATATTTTTAAAATATATATTTTTAAACATTACACTAGCCATGGAAACTGAGACCAATTTGAGGAATAAGAGAATTATAGCTCTTATGCCATGTACCCCCTGGGTATAATTCTGAAGTTGAATGAAATAGCCAGAAGGATCTCCTGTACTATTATACTTATTTCTCTCATTTTCATTTCTTTGCCAAGCATGTATAGTTGAATTTGCATAAGTTAAACATGCATGTAGTATATATCTCAAAGCTCTGCTTGTGTGTTTCCAGATCTTTCCTTCTGGGGCTCCCTTGACCTGTCATGTTCACTTCATTCTTTTCTCTCTGTAGACAGCTTTGGTGGATACACAGTTAAGTGATGTTCCCTGAAAAAATGGCAGCCTCAGTTCCTTTACCTGAATTCCAGCCTCCAGTTGAGAAAACGATTGGCTAAGCCTGGGTTAGGTGTCCATGGGTCCACCCACCTATGGCCTTGGTCTACTTTATGGCGTAGAGTCACACAGCACAAACATGAATTCTAGGGTCTCTCCATGAGAAAGGGGCAGTTCTTAGAGAAAAAGTCACCACAGGATGGGAACACACCCTGAAAAGTGTCAAATGTGGGAGCAAAAGAGAGCAATCACGGAAATGTATTTCATAAATACTTCTTGACCATCTGTCTGTGTGCCAGGCAGTGCTCCAGATTAGGAGTTGGCAAATTTTTTTTCTGTAAAGGGCCAGATAGTAAATATTTTAGGCTTTTCTGGCCACATACAGTGTCAACCACATATTATTCTTTGTTTGTTTTTGTAACCCTTTAAAGACAAAAATATTTTTTAAAAAATTTTAGCTCATAGATGGCATAAATACAAGCTGTTAGCTGACTTTGGCTGGCAGGTGGTTGTTTGCCACATTCCAGGTGCTGGAACTATAGCAGCGAATGGAACAAATAAAAATCTCTGCCCTCTTGGAAATTAATATTCTAGTAAGTGAGAGAAATTCAATAAACAGGATAAATAAGAAAATTAGATAATACAGTAGGAGATATAAGTTTGATTAAATAATAAAGCAATATTCAATAGAAAGATCAGGGAAAGTTACATTTGAACAAAAACTTGTTGGAGGTGAGGAAGCAAGCCATGTGGAAACCTGGGGGAAACCTCCAGGTAGAGGAAACAGCAAAGGCCCTGAGGTGAGATGCTTGGGATGTTCCAAGAAAAGCCAGGAAGCCATGTGGCTGAAAAGAAGTAAGTAAGGGGAGAAACTAGTGGGAAAGGAGATCAGAGAGACCATGGATGTCTGGATGAACTGGAGGCCATAGCAAGGACTTGAGCTTTTCTTCTAAGTAAGATGAGAAGTTGTCAGAGGTTTGGAGCAGAAGAGTGATGAATCTGCTTTATGTTTTTAAAGGATCCCTCTGGCTGCAGGGTAGATATTGGACTATGGAGGTGCCAGGGATGGAAGCAAGAGGGCCAGTTAGGAGGCTATTGAAAAATGCAGATGAGATGGTTTAAAATGGGCTGGAAATCCATGAACAGGACCTATAATAGGCCACATTTGTGTGGACGGAGGTTAAAGAAATGTTTTGCTGGCCCTGGGCAGGTAGCTCAGTTGGTTAAAGCATTGCCTCTATGCCAAGGTTGCAGGTTCAATCACTGGTCAGGGCACATACAAGAATCAACCAATGAATACATAAAGAAGCAAAACAACAAATTGATGTTTCTATCTGTCTCTCTGTCTCTCTCTCCCCCTCTAAAATCAATTTTTTAAAAAGTCAATGAAAGCCCTGGTTGATGTGGTTCAATTGGTTGGGTGTTCTCTCATAAACTGAAAAGTCGAAGGTTCAATTCCCGATCAGGGCACCTGCCTAGGTTGTGGGTTCAGTCCTCTGTCAGGCATGTGTGAAAGCAACCAATCGATCTCTCTCACATTGATGTTTCTTTCCTTCTCTCTCTTCCTTCCTCCCTCCCTCTCTAAAATCAATAAGCATGTCTTCAGGTGAGAATAAAAATAAATTAATTAATTAAATAAATAAAATGCTAAAAAATAAAATAAAGTAAAAATAAAAGTAAGTGGTTTTCAAAACAAATCTCAAATCTTTGGGGGGGGGAGGGGAGAAAGAAAAGAAAAGTTTTGCATCCAAGACAGAACTAGAGGTCTTAACAGCAGGTGTTTCTGGCCCTGCCCACCAGAGCTCCTCTGTCTTTGGCAGCTTCCAAATAACTCTTCAGCCCTCCTCTCTCTATCTCCTCCACCTGCCACTGTGGCCTCTCATTATGACCTTCAGCTTCCACTCCTAAGGCAGGTCATGTCCTAGGCAAGGGTTGTGAATTGGCTACTCTTGGATCAACTGTCCATCTCTGGTTAGCTGTGGGGTGGGGGAGAGAAGGATCAGATGGTTCAAATACAACTGTTGTCCCAGCAAAAGCTGTGGGCAACCTATCTTGCATCATAAGGAGGCTGTGGACAGGGCAGGAATTGGGAGAGTTGGCCCGTCCAGTATTCAGTCCTCCCTTCCTTTTATTATTTTACATGCATTGAGCACCTACTCTGGGGCAGCAGTCAAAGATACAGCAGAAAATCAAACATGGTCCTTTCCTTGAGGAACTCATGTCATGTGCATTTGAGAGGAAACCAACACAGAAATTAGCTATTTCACATCCCTAGGAACCTTGCTGTAGCAGAGATCTACAGGCAGCCTGGGATGGTAGGGGTGGCAGAGAAGGTGCTATATGAGCTTTCTCTGGACAAGTGACTTTCCAGTTTTCTTTGGCCATGGAACCCATTTTTTTTTCTATTGAAATCTCACCTAAATCACCAGCATATCTGATTGAAGTGATAGTTGCCATGTGATTGAAAGGGAGGGTAGAAAGCCCAGAGTTTCCCCTTACAAAATCTCCCCCTTACCACCCATAGACTCTGGGACAACTTGCTGACTACTTAGAATTCAGTTAAGATACTGGTTTAGATGGAGAGGTATGGCAGCAAGGGCAAGGAAGGAGGTTCAGTAAAGAACTTGGAAGGCTGGGAATAGCTACTGAGGAGTGTGAGAAAGGCTTTTGCATAAACAGCAGGGAAATGACTTAGGGAAAGAGGGAAGTGGTGGGGGAGACTTCATATGATTTTGGGGGAGTCTCTCATATTCCCTCTTCCTGGACACAGGACCCAGGTATTCCAGCAGGACCTTGGGGCCCGCCCAGATGCCACCAGAGTGCTTATCATCATCACTGATGGGGAAGCTACTGACAGTGGCAACATTGACATGGCCAAAGACATCATCCGCTACATCATTGGGGTATGGGCCCCTGGCCCCAGGCCTCTGACTTCTTCCTACATCTCATCTTTCCTCTCCTATTCCTGAACCCTATCCCCTTTCTCCTTGGGGCCATGGTCTTATGAAAATAGTAGAAAATTGGTCTGAGATTTTGGGGATGTCAGCACTTCACTCTTCTCTCCCTCACAGATCGGAAAGCATTTTGAGACCAAGAAAAGTCAGGAGACACTCCACAAATTTGCCTCAACACCCACTAAAGACTTTGTAAAGATTCTGGACACATTTGAGAAGCTTAAAGATCTATTCACTGAGCTGCAAAAGAAGATCTATGTCATTGAGGGTGAGTGGTAGACCTTGGAGAGAGAGTTCAGGAGATCGTATTCAGAAACTCATCTTGGGATATTAGGTTAAAGACACATTGAATAATAGTTTGAAGCACTTACTCAGTATCTGACAGTGAGCTAAGAGCTCTCCTAAAAAAAGACCTTGAATAGGAATTTAGGAGATGGTGATTCAGAAGCAGCCTCTAGTCCCTCTGAAATTCTATCTTTTTGAAATTTAGCTTGGTCCTGGGTGGGACCCAAAATTGACTTTTGTCTTTCTGGTGTCAGCTGAGCCCTGTAGAAGGACTCAGCTCTCTTGTTTTCACTTTTCCTAGGACTCAAATTACTTAAGACAGGCAAGCGGGCTGGGGCCAATTGCAAGTATTCCATAGGCCCTCTTCCTTGGTCCAATATAAGAGAAGATTTTGATTGGCATTACCAGATGGAGGACTGGCTATAGGAAGGTATTTCCCCAGGAAGCCTAGTCTGCAGGAAGGTACATGGTTCCCACGGGGAATGCCCTTTTGCTAGATGGGCATTTTGCTAGGACACAGCCTTCATGTTCCGTTCAGCACTTTGGTGACTTCTGGCCCAGCCTCCACATCTTGCTGAAATACCTTGGTCCTGTGTCCAGGAAGGGGGAATGTGAGAATTCAAGAAGCAATGTGGTGTATATAGTAGAACCAGGCAGACCTCCTCAAGAATCCACTCGTGTGCAGTGTGACCTCAGCCAGGTCATTTTCCCTGAGGCTCATTGTTCTCTGTTAAATGGGGATAATAATACCAATCTCACAGAATTGTAAGGTTTAACTGTTGTATTAATTTCCCTGGTATGCTATAACAAAGTACAAAAAAAAAAAACAGTGGTTAAAGCAGCAGAAATTTATTCTCTTAGTTCTAGAGACTAGATATGAAGATCAAGGGGTCAGCAGGGCCATGCTCTTTCTGACAGTTCTAGAAGAGAAATTCTTCCTTGCCTTTTCTAGCTTCTGGTGTTTGCTAGTAATCCTTGGCAATCCTTGACTTGTACTGAATTGCTCCAGTCACATGGCTGTCTTCTTTCTGCATGTCCTCATGTTATCTTCTCTCTGTACGTATTTATCTCTGTGTTCAAATTTCCCATTTTATAAGGACATCAGTCATATTGGATTGGAGCCCACCCTAATGACCTAATTTTAACTTGATTGCCTCTTAAAGGCCATATTTCCAAATAAGGTCACATTCTGAAGTACTAGGGGTTAGGACTTCAATACACTTTTAAATATATTTTATTGATTATTCTATTACAGTTGTCCCAAATTTTGCTCCTTTGCCCCTCTGCCTGGTACCCCCTTCCCTCCAGCAACCCCCCAACTTAGTTCATGTCCATGGGTCATGCACATATACTCTTTGGCTTCTCCATTTCCTATAGTATTCTTTTTTTTTTAAGAATTTTTTTTGTTTTTGTTTTTTAAAGATTTTATTCATTTATCTTTAGAAGGGAAGGAAAGGAGAAAGGGAGAGAAATATCAATGTATGGCTGCTTCTCAAGCATTCCTTGCTGGGAACTGGCCTGCAACCCAGGCATTTGCCCTGACTAGGATTCTATGCTATTCTTTTTTTTAAAATATATTTTATTGATTATGCTATTATGGTTGTCCCATTTCTCCCCCATCATTCCCCTCCACCCTGCACATCCCCTCCCATCCACATTACCCCCACTTTAGTTCATGTTCATGTGTCATAAGTTCTTTAGCTTCTACATTTCCCACACTATTCTTGCCCTCCCCCTGTCTATTTTCTACCTACTGTCTATACTACTTATTCTCTGTACCTTTCCCCCCTCCCCTCCTCCCACTCCCCCATTGCTAACCCTCCATGTGATCTCCATTTCTGTGTTTCTGTTCCTGTTCTAGCTGTTTGCTTTTGTTTTAGGTGTGGTTGTTAATATCTCTGAGTTTACTGTCTTTTTACTGTCATATTTTTTATCTTCTTTTTCTTGGATAAGTCCCTTTAACATTTCATATAATAAGGGCTTGGTGATGATGAACTCCTTTAACTTGACACTACCTGAGAAGCACTTTATCTTCCCTTCCATTCTAAATGACAGCTTTGCTGGATAGAGCAATCTTGGATGTAGGTCCTTGACTTTCATGACTTGGAATACTTCTTTCCAGCCCCTTCTTGCCTGTAAGGTCTCTTTTGAGAAATCAGCTGACAGTCTGATGGGAACTCCTTTGTAGGTGACTCTGCCTTATCCTTTGCTGCTTCTAGAATTCTCTCCTTCATTTTAATCTTGGCTAATGTAATTATGATGTACCTTGGCATGTTCCTCCTTGGGTTCAACTTCTTTGGGACTCTCTGAGCTTCCTGGACTTCCTGGAAGTCTATTTCCTTTGCCAGATTGGGGAAGTTCTCCTTTATTATTTGTTCAAATAAGTTTTCCACTTGTTGCTCTTCTTCTTCTCCTTCTGGTACCCCTATAATTTGGATGTTGGGACACTTAAGATGTCCTGGAGGTTCCTAAGCCTCTCCTCATTTTTTTGAATTCTTGTTTCTTCCTTGTTTTCTGTTTGGTTGTTTCTTTCTTCCTTCTGGTCCACTCCATTGATTTGAGTCCCAGTTTTCCTCCCATCTCTACTGGTTCCCTGTGCATTTTTCTTCATTTCACTTATTGTAGCCTTCATTTGTTTATCTAATTTGTGAGCAAAATCAACCAATTCTGTGAGCATCCTGATCACCAGGGCTTTGAACTGTGCATCTGATAGGTTGGCTATCTCTTGGTCACTTAGAAGTATTGGCTCTGGGGCTTTGATCTGTTCTCCCATTTGAGCCATTTTTGGGTTTGGAGGGGATTTTTTTTGGTCTGGTGGCAGTTTTTATGTAGTGAGGGGCGGAGCCTTAGGTGTTCCCCAGGGCAGGGCAGCCCAGTCACTGGGTTGTGATGCTGTATGTGGGGGTGGGGTCCAAGAGGGAACAATGGCGCTTGCTCCGCACTCTCTCAGATTCCAGTCCCTTCTGCCACTTCCCCTTCACCCGGATTATCTGCACGCAAATGTGGGACTGCCTGGTCAGCCAGCCACTTTGCGTGGCCTCACTGGGTCTGCCTGTTGCCACCCTGTGCCTGGGGTCCACTAGCCGCCACCTGTGCACCTGGGGTCTGCCAGCCGCTGCTGCCTGTGTGCCGGGGTTCACCAACCTCCACTTTTTCCTGCCGCAACTCCGCCCCTCTTACTGGTCTGGATGAATGGTTGTTGGACTTCTGTACAGTTCAATTTTCTATCAGTTCTGGCTGTTTTCTTGTTTCTAAATCTTTGTTGTCCTTAATTTTGGTTGTGCGAGGAGGCAGTGTGTCTACCTACACCTCCATCTTGGCCAGAAGCCAGATTCTATAGTATTCTTAACAGCCCCCCTGTCTATTTTGTACCTACCATTTATGCTTCTTATTCCGTGTACCTGTTCCCCCACTGTCACCCTTCCTGCTCCCAGCTGATAACCCTCCTAACGATCTTCATACTTATGATTCTGTTCCTGTTCTGGTTGTTTCCTTAGTTTGTTTTTTTTAGATTCAGTTGTTGATAGCTATGAATTTGTTACCCTTGTAATGTTCACAGTTTTGGTCATCTTCTTTTTCTTTAATAAGCCCCTTTAATATTTCATGTAATAATGAGTTGGCAATGATGAACTCCTTTAACTTTATCTTGTCTGGGAAGCACTTTATCTGCCTTTCCATTCTGAATGACAGCTTTGTTGGATAGAGTAGTCTAGGTTGTGAGTCCTTGGTTTTCAACACTTTGAATACTTCTTGCCTGCAAAGTTTCTTTTGACAAATCAGCTGACATTCTTATGGGGACTCCTTTGTAGGTAACTCTCTGCTTTTCTCTTGCTGCTTTTAATATTCGCTCTTTATCTTTAACTTTTGGCATTTTAATTATGATGTCTTGGTGTGGTCCTCTTTGGGTCCAACTTGTTTGGGACTCTGTGTGCTTCCTGGACTTGTATGTCTATTTCTTTTGCCAAATTAAGGAAGTTTTCTTTCATTATTTTTTCAAATAAGTTTTCAATTTCTTGCTCTTTCTCTTCTCCTTCTGGCATCCCTATGATTCAGATGTTGGTATGTTTAGAGATGTCCCAGAGGGTTCTTATACTATACTTGTTTTTTTGAATTATTATTTTTTTTACCATTCTGGTTGAATGCTTATTTCCTCCTTATGTTCCAAATCCTTGATTTGAACCCTAGCATCCTCCCCTCCACTGAGGGTTCCCTGTAGAGTTTTCTTTATTTCACTTAGTGTAACCTTCATTTCTTCCTTTATGTTGTTGCTGTTCATACTCAGTGAATTCTTTGAGCATCCTGATCACCGGTGTTTTGAACTCTGAATCTGATAGGTTGGTTATCTCTGTTTCATTTAGTTTTTTTCCTGGGGTTTTATTCTGTTCTTTCATTTGGGCCATATTTCTTTGTCTCTTCAATTTGGCAGTCTCTCTGTTTTGTTTCTGTGTATGAGGTAGAACTGCTTTGACTCCCTGTCTTAGTAGCATGGCCTATTGTAGAAAAGGCACCTGTAGCCCTGGCTGCTATGGCTCAGTGGAGTGAGTGTCAGCCTGTGAACCAAAGGGTTGCCAGTTTGATTCCCAATCAGGGCATATGCCTTGGATGTGGGCCAGGCCCCCAGTAGGGGGCCCATGAGAGGCAACCACACATTGATGTGTCTCTCTTTCTGTTTCTCCCTCCCTTCCCCTCTTGCTAAAGATAAATAAATAAAATCTTTTCTTAAAAAAAGAAAAGGCACCTGTAAAAAGGGCAGAGTCTTAGGTAATCACCAGGGTAATGGGGGCAGGGCTCAGAGAAGGGACAATGCCACTGCCTGGCTTCTGGAGGTTTTCCCAGCACTCACGCCATTTCCAGTCACTTCACCACTTTCCATATGTGATTGGCACCCTTCCTGTTATTGCTCTGGTTGCTCTGGTGCTGAATCCCAGAGTGGGTGGTTTGTGTTTGTTCTAAGACTGTGTGGGCCCTTTAAGCCGAGTCTCCTAAAAATCCAGCAGTTTCTTCACTGCCTAATTCCCCACTGGCTTTTACAGCCAGAAGTTATGGGGATTTATCTTTCTGGCACTGGACCCTGGACTGTGCCTGGGGCTGTGATCACTCGCTCCCAAGGTATTCCTTCTAATTTTTATTCACCATATGTGAATGTGGCCTCATCTGTTCTGCCACCATCACCTCTCCTCACCACACTGCACCTGTGTGCCTCTCCGCCAGTCTCCATGACTCCACCCTTCTTACCCGTCTGAATGAATGTGGCTTCTTTAAATCCTTGGTTATCAGAACTCCATACAGCTGAATTTGCTGTTGATTCTGAGTGTTATTTGTTTTGAGATCTAGTTGCAATTCTTTCTATGGTTGTGCAAAGAAGCAAAGAGTGTCTACCTACTCCTCCATCTTGACTGGAAGTCTTGACATACCTTTTTTAGGAAACACAATTCATCCCCCTAACAACTGCTTAGCAAATTGCTTGGTACCTTGTAGGCACTCACTAAATTGTAACTCTTATTAGCTGTAGCCTTTATCTTCTCTCCTGACCCTCCCTTACTCATTCTTTAGGTCTTAGGTTAGATGTCACTTCCTCTGGCAAGTTCTCACTGGTTCCCAAGCCTGGATTAGGGGTTTCTTCCCATGTACTTCTGTAAAAGAAAAAAGAAAAGAAAAAGAAAATGAGACAGTCTTAACTGAAGGAAGCCACTTTAGATAGGCTTTTCAAGGAAGATGCCTTTTTTAGTTGAGGTAACGTTCACTCTGACATGACTTTTAGCTAAGACATGAAAGATGAGAATCAAGCAGCCATATGAAGAATGTGGGCAAATGGCATTTCAGTCAGAGAGAAGAGCAGGTGTTATGGCCCAGAGATGGGGAAGGCATACTGGAGGAATAGAAAGAAAGTCAGTGATGGGAATGTGGTGAGTAAGGGAGAAGAAAGGTTGGAGAGATAGGCAGGGACATTCAAGGCCCTAATAGGACTTTGAATTTTTGTCTAAAGAGCAATGAGAACTAATAAAATGTTTTTAGGAAGGTGAAAGACTGGTTTGATATACCTTTTTTAAGAAAGTTTACTCTGGCTTACTCCATGGAAAAAAGGCATGGAAAGACAGAATGGAGTCAGAGACCAAATTAGTAAATTACCACATTAGTCAGGGAAGAGATAAGATTGGCTTGCACTACTGTGGTAGCAATGCAGACTATTCAGATGTATTTAGAAGGCAGAACCACTATGATTTAATGATATGTTGGAGATAGAACGGGGGACAGGGAAGAATCAAGGATTATTCCTAGGTTTTTAGCATGACTCACCATGTGGGTTGGGGTGGCATCCACTGAAGTGGGGAAGTATGAGCAGGAACAGAAATCAAGCGCTGCATCTTCGACATTCTGATTGGAGTAACTGGATACCCATCTGGGTTCATGGAGTGTCACTGAGACTCCAAGCTTCCCAGTCTGTCTGACTCTAAAGTTCATGCTCTTTCTATCTTGCAAATGCTGTGCTTCTCTCTCTGTCCTTTCCTGAATATCACTGTTTTTACTGCTCCTTGGGTATCAACCCATTCTCCTCTCCTTTTTTCTTAGGCACAAGCAAACATGACCTGACATCCTTCAACATGGAGCTGTCTTCTAGTGGGATCAGCGCTGACCTCCACAGGGTGAGTGGCAGGCCTGAAGCAACGGGCCAAGTGTTCTTGTGGGAATGCAGCTGTCCCTGCTTTGACCCTGCTTGTATCCTTCCCTGGGCAGGGCCGTGGCATTGTGGGGACAGTTGGAGCCAAGGACTGGGCCGGGGGCTTTCTAGACCTGAAGGCAGACCTGCAGGATAATACATTTGTTGGGAATGAGCCACTAACACAAGAAGTGAAAGAAGGATATTTGGGTGAGTACTTCTCCTTTATGTTGAGTTCTTTTGCTTTTAGGGACCGGGGAACCACTCGGGCTGACCTTCAAAAAATAAATGAAAGCAATTAAGCAACAGCGTGAATAAAACTCAGACTTTAAATATGATTATAACATTCTCAACTTTTCTTTAAATAACCCCTCACCTGTGTATTAATGATATTTTTATTTTCTGTACTTTATGAGACCTTGATATCTTGAAGCCTTGCTAATCATGGAGAGACTGCCCCTCCCAAGGCCAGCTCATTCCTACAGAGAGTAAACAACACGGCTGTGAGCAGGCCTTGCATATACCAGCCAACCAACTCAGAGGCTGTAGCCCCAGCTGCCCCTTTTAGCTGACTTTGGCAAACCAAATCAACATTCCCCCTGACCTAAATCACGCAAGGGCCAGGTATTAGACACCTGAAGACCATCCTTGTAGCCCGAAGCCTGCCAGCACTACTCAAACTATCCAATCCTAATCTTGCTGAAGCTTGCCTCCCCTGCCTCACTCATTCCTTCCCTCAGAAACAACAACAAAGGCTCAGGCCATACTCACTGTTGCTCCTTCTGCCTCCTTATTAAGCCTAGTGCTTCTCCCTTTGGCCCAGCATGGTCTGCCTGCCTGCCTCCTGCTTTGGGGAGCTGTAAGTAATTAAACTTCTTTCAATGGCAGTGACCTCTTTGTGTTGTCACTTAGTCGTACCTCTAAATTAAATCTCAGGTCCATTTGAAAACAACCTGCCTCGTTGGTAAGAGGACCAGCAGCAACTCACTGAGGTTCCCCCCAGTTGAATTGTCCAGGAACTCCAGGGACTGAGTCTCCAGAGTTCTTCAGATACCAAGCACAAAGGAAATGAGCCTGGTCAATCCTCTGTTGCTATTGTTTGCCTCTGCTTCCTGGTGCCACTGCTGCAGTCTTGTCCTGCCCAGTTCTGTAGATGCTTATCTACCCAAGGTGATGTCCATCTCAGACTCCAGAGGGACCTCACCTTTATGCTCAGAGGTTATAGCTCTTTTCGTTTATGTTCATGTAGTCAGCATGTCCCAAGGCCCAAAATGGCTCCAGTAGCCCCCTGGAAGAGGACTGCTTCCAGGTTCCACCTTCTCATAGATCAAGAACCACCCTGACTCACCCGTGACCTTTGTCTGGGTATGGACCACTCCTTTATTAAACTCTCAAAAACACTAAGATCTTATCAAGTTCTTCCCTCAGGAAAATTTATGCCATTCACCTGGTACCTACCCTTCTAAGGGAGGCTGCCCTCAATGGTTTTTTTCTTTTTCTTGACATTCTTTTCTGAGCAAGACATTGTTCTAAGTGCATGACATGTATGAACATATTTTATCTCATTTTATCTTCACAACAACTCTGTGAGTTGGCATTTTTATTATCTCTAGTTTACAGATGAAGAAACTGGATAGTTAAATAACTTGCCCAGCCCTGGCTAGTGTGGCTCAGTGGACTGAGTACTGTCAATCAGGGCACATGTCTGAGATGTAGGCCAGGTTCCCAGTTGGGGGTGTCCGAAAGGCAACCAGTCGATAAATCTCACACATTGACATTTCTCTCCTTCTCTTTCTCCTTCCCTTCCCCTCTCTCTAAAAAGAAATAAGTAAAATCTTTAAAAATAAATAAATAACTTGCCCAGGGTCACAAAACTGGTAGGTAGAGCCAGGGCAGTCCAGCCCCAAAACCTGTGCTGGTACACTGCAGTGCTCACACCGCTGCCTGCAAGGTGGCTCTTCAGCATCCTGCAGAAGAGTTGTCAGTGTTGCTCCAAAGTTAGGCACCCAGCCCACTACACGAGGGGGGACCAAAAAGAAACCCAGAATTATCTTCTGGGGGGTGGCCCTTTGTAATACAGACTTCCCCTGCTAGATGAGTGTCCTAGGAACCCATCTATATCAGTGTACCAGCTGACATTGTTGTGAGAGGCTGAGTTTGGCCTCAGTGAGTTTTTTTAAAAAACTCTTTCAATGTGTTTGCCCATTTCATGATGGGGAATTTATGTTGAGTTCTTTTGCTTTTAGGGGTCAGGGAATCACTCAGGCTGACTTTCAAAAAATAAATGAAAGCAATTAAGCAACAGCATGAATAAAACTCAGATTTTAAATACGGTTATAACATTCTTAACTTTTCTTTTAATAATCCCTCACCTGTGTGTTAATCATGTTTTTTTTTTTTAATTAAAAAACACCTGGCCACACCGTGCTGAATATTAAGCAATTTTTGACCAAAAATGGCCTGACCACCATGTCCCACCCTCCACAGTCACCCAATCTCATCCTGAGAGAATTTTTTGTTGTTGTTTCCCTGGATGAAAAAAGTCCCCAAAGGGAAACTTTTTGCTAAGGTGGAAGAGGTGAAACAAAAAACAGCAGCAGCACTATGAGGCATCAAAATCGATGAGTTCAAAACTGTTTTGAACAGTGGAAAAAATGTCTTGATGGGTGTATTACATTAAATGGGGAGCACTTTGAAGGTGACTCAAGTTTAAACATGTAAGAATAAATACACAATTTTTTATAAATAAATTTCATTTTGGGGGAGATTCCCCTCTCACACACGTACACATATGTACATCTATATGAATAAATATAATCTTGAGAACCTATTATGCTATTATCCTTTAGGTATTAGTTTAGATATCACTAGCACAGTGCTAAGCATTTAATATCCTTTGTCTTATTTACTCCTCAGAACCACACTATAAAGTTGGTACTACCCCCATTTTTTTTAGATAAGAAAACTGCGTCTCGGAGCATAGCAATTTACTCAAGATCAGACAGCTAGGAAGTAGTGAGACTAGAATTAAAACCTGTCTCTCCAAATGCAAAAGGCAAGTTCTTAACCCCTGTGCTTCAGCAATGTATATGAATGAATAGGAGAGTGGTTCAGCCTCCTCACTCTTCCTCTCATGTGCTATAGAGTCGCAGACATCTCTGCTTTTCCCACTCATTTTCAACTTCTCTAAGCAGAGAAGATCCAATTGAGTCAGTTCCTTCCTTTCTGAATCACAACATTCCTATTGGGTGGCTCCTGGCTCTAGCCTAACTATTAGTTGTTTCCAGAAGCATTTCCTCATCAGTGCTGTAAGGAAGGGGCCAGAACCTTGCCACAGGAGATGTGATGTATGAAGATAACCTGAAGCACTATCTTTAAGCAGGAAATTTTGTGAAGTCTCCTGCTTTATCCTTAATATTTGTGCAAATTTTGCATTCTTCTTACTAATATATCCCATTTTATGATTTTATTTTGTTTTTTAATATTTTATTGTTTATGCTATTATAGTTGTCCCAATTTTTCCCTCTTGCCCTCCTCACCCCCAGCCCCCCCCCCCATTTTATTATGTTTCTAAAAATATAATCTCGCTTACCAACCCTCAGGTGAACTGAGGTTCAGGAAGATGCACCATATTTAACTCATGGCTACTTTCCTTGGGTGTATGTGTTGTCCACAGTTTGAGGAATGCAGCCTTGGATCAAGAGGGGAGGATTTGTATTGCTCAGAGCACATGGCTCCTCTTCTCAGAAGGTCTTCTGGATGTTCCAGTGTGTCTTTGCTACTAACCCAGTTTCCCAGGGTCTTTACCCCCTCTCCCCTGGGCTTTACCTTCTTCCAAGGCAGTCATTATCTTGCTAACTCCAAGTCCCATCCTTTCTCCTCAGGTTACACAGTGACCTGGCTGCCCTCCCGAGGTCTCATGTCACTGCTGGCAGCTGGAGCCCCCCGATTCCAGCATATGGGGCGGGTGCTGTTGTTCCAAGAGTCCAAGGACAAAAGACAATGGAGCCAGATCCAGGAAATAAATGGGACCCAGGTGAGTGACCCATGGGTGCTGCAGGTCAGGGGCTGGTATGACACTGTTGATGCTCCCTGCTGCCTTCTGAACACTTACCTACCTGCTGTGTGGCAGGCCCTGTGCAAGCACTGTCACATTTGTTCCTCACAAAGCCCTCTGAGGTAAACTTTGTCCTCCCCACTTGCCAGTTACAGAAACTGAACCTCAAAGAACCCAACTTGTCTTAATTCATACAAGCCCTAAGTGGGATCCAGAATGCAAACTTTCATTTGAGACAGTGGATGTAGCCAAGGGAAAAGTGTATCCTGCTCATGGGCTCATCCTCAAACATCTTCCTCTCCCTGCAGATTGGCTCTTATTTCGGTGGTGAGCTGTGTGGCATTGACATAGACCAGGATGGGGAGACAGAGCTGCTGCTGATTGGAGCCCCCCTGTTCTATGGGGAGCAGAGAGGAGGGCGAGTGTTCATCTACCAGAGAAAGCAGGTGGGGGTCAGAGTACTGAGCTGAGGAGGTGGGAGAAACAGATACCCGGGCCTGCGCAGGTCCCAGTTACTTTGAAAGGCTTTCTCTGTCTGATGCTGTGTTAATCAATCAGACATATGATCGGGCATACGATCTTTAGATCAACAGATAGACAACAATTAATACTCATTGATGGTAGACTGTACGAGGCCCAGTGCCAAAACTTTTATATATATAAGCTCTTATTTGATCCTCACCATCGCCTCACAAGGTACTAGGAGCTTTATCTTACAAATGGGAACACTGCGGGTTAGCAAGTCTGGGTACTTTCCAAAGCCACAAAGTCACACACATAGCAAGAGGTGGAGCTGGGACTTGAACTCAGGTTAGTCTGATGGCATTACCCCAATTCTGTGAGGGACCACACCCAACGTTTCTTTAGTATTCTTCACATATGAAATGCTTCACCCTGTGAAAGCTGAGTGATTGAGGTGGGACTTGTCACCTTGTTCCTTCCTAGTGGGGGTTCGAAAGGGTCTCAGAGCTGCAGGGGGATCCTGGCTACCCTCTTGGGCGATTTGGAGCAGCCATCACTGCCCTGACAGACATCAACGGGGACAGGCTGATGGACGTGGCTGTGGGAGCCCCTCTGGAAGAGCAGGGAGCTGTATACATCTTCAATGGGCAGCGTGGTGGGCTGAGTGACTGGCGGAGTCAGGTGAGGCACCCTGCTTGCCAATTAAAACCCATTCCCCAGGTGCCTGGAAGCCTCTAAGCCCAGACTCCACTCCCCGGCCTGACCCTTTCCACCCTCCAGCCAGTCCTCTTCCTAGCTTAGCATGAATTTCTCTCTTGATCTCAGCGGATAGAAGGGATCCAGGTGTTCCCAGGAATTCAGTGGTTTGGACGCTCCATCCATGGGATAAAGGACCTTGGAGGAGATGGCCTGGCAGATGTGGCTGTGGGGGCCGAGGGTCAGGTGATGGTGCTGAGGTAAGATGGGACTCCTGGGTTGCACCTATCAGTAATTTCAGCTCTCATCCTTTGAACAGTTACTGTGTACAGGGATTGTGCTAACTGCTTATAGGTGTTAGCTCATTTGGTCTTCCCTCCAATCCTGTGAGGTGGATTTTCTTTTTATACAGCCTTCATGCCTTACTCCAAGTGAAGCAGCTGCTTTACAGTGACAGAGTAGGATTTGGACCCAAGCCTATCTGATACTAAAACCTACAGAAGCAGCAGCATGTGATGGCTTTAGAACCTAGTGACCTAGATTCAAGCTGAAGCTCTGCCATTTACTTGTTGGATGATCTTACCCCAGTAATGTAGCTTCTCATCTCTGAGATGATGATTAAGTCTCCTCATCTCTGAGATGATGATTAAGTCTCCTCATCTCTGAGATGATGATTAAGTCTCCTGCCTTACCCCTATCTTAGAGTTTACTGGAAGCATCATGTAACATCATATAATGAATAAATATTTACTGAGAACCTACTATGTCTTAAATACTGAACTGGGTACAGAGTGAATGTGTGGGAAAGTATATAATAGAAAATTAAGCCAATAAAGATGTAATTATCATTGTAATAAGTTCTATGAGGGAAATGAACAGGGTACTGTGAAAGAGAATAGCAGGGTGTACCTACTATAGATTGAGTAGCCAAAACAGGCCTCTCTGAGGAGGTGATATTTGAGCTGGGACTTAAAAGGCGAAAAACAGCCAGGCCTGAAGAAGTCTGGCTTAGGAGTTGTCCATGTGGAAAGCCCAGGAGGTATCAAAGCTGCAATGGAAGGCAGCTGTCTGATATGGTTGGGACAGGGCCAGCTAAGCGCAAGTGTGGAGGAGGGAAGACTGGAGAGGAAGGCAGTATGGCATAGATAGGAAAGAACCTGGATTTTATTGTATCATGTGGCATCAGGGATGGGTTATAAGCATGGAAGTAGCTCAGTGTGATTTCTCTTTTTAAAAGCTCACTCTTCTGTATGGAAAATGGGTCCGAAGACTGCTAGAGTGAACCAGGGAGCCATAATCACGTATCATTTTTATGGTTGCAAGGAGACATTGATGTTGAGGTCTACTTAGAGATGGAGGATCTCCCTGGCCTCTGATAGATGGAGCTCTAGGTCTGCCTGGGGGTTGCAGCTGAGGCCAAGGGAGAAAGTGGGTTGTTTTCTGCCCTGCAGCTCCAGGCCTGTGGTGGATATCATCACTCAGATGTCCTTCTCCCCGGCTGAGATCCCAGTGCATGAAGTAGAGTGCTCCTATTCAACCAGCAACAAGAAGAAGGAAGGAGTTAACATCACAGTCTGTTTCCAGGTCAAGCCTCTCATGTCCCAGTTCAAAGGTCAGTACTGTGTTCCTGCTCCCCAGAACATCTATGCCCTTCCCTGTGCACCTGCCCACCAAAATCCAGGCTTATGGCCCCAGGATCCGCCACCATTCAACTCCCACCTTTTCACCCTGCTCAGGACTCCTGGTTACCAACCTCACTTACACTCTGCAGCTGGATGGACATCGGACAAGAAGCCGGGGACTGTTTCCAGGAGGGAGACATGAACTCAGCAGGAACATAGCTGTCACCCTAGTCAAGTCCTGCACTGAGTGCTGGTTCCACTTCCCGGTAAGGGAACCAGCAAGGCTGCTCCAGGAGATGAAAGAGTAGAAGAGCTGATGCCCTGAGAGGCAGCACTGGGTGCAACTCTTAGCTCTGGGTCACAGCTGAGTGAGAAGTCACTTTGTTCTCTCTGTACTGCCATTTCCTCTACTGCACAACAGTAGTAATAATTTTAGTGTGTTTTCTTCTAGTCCTTCATCCGTGTACAAAGACCTTTTTCACACGATTGTGATTGTAAAATACTTTCCATTTTTCCTACTCTTTTTCATACATCATGTATTAATTCTGCTACCCAGCTTCCATAATTATTTGTATGAGTTACAGAATATTCAGTTGGGGTAGTGTGTTATTATTTGCCAAGTACACGTGGTCATTTATTATTCATATCCATCCCAGAAAAAGGTTTTTTAATATTGATTTAAACAATTACTAAAACACCCAAAATCAGTTGGTACATCATGGTCCTGTGTAAAGTAGGTGTGACTATAAATTATTTGATACATGATTGGTATATAAGATCTTGAAGTTGGTTTTATATTTTGTTATTATGGGAATTTTCAGACATACAAAAGTACAAGAAATAGTTGAATGAACCCCCAAGTACCTATCACCTAGTTTCAACAATTATCAATTCAATTTTATTTCATTCCTAATTCATCTCATGGACTCCTCATACCCCTACCTCCCATCACAAGAGTTCAAAATTTTAAACATAAACTTGCCAGAGAAGAGGAACTGTGACATGCTGGGGAAAACTAACGTTCAGACTTGGGAGCTGGAAAGATTTGAGTTCACTTACTAGTTCTAGTCCTTAGAAAAACTGTGCCACCTTTTTAGACCTTATTATCCTCCTCCTTAACATGGAGATGATATGCCTACCTCTTTGGGTTAGTAGAAACTTCAGGTGAATGCAATTTGAGCACCTTTAAAGTGCCAGTGTCAGGAACTGGTAAAAACATAAAAGTCTAAGCCCCACCTCTGCTCTCAAGGAACTAGGATTTCTAGAATAGTCTTTTATTGTGCAAATGTTAATAATGGTTGCCTAGAGCAGTTTGACAAAGATTCAGGGGCTTCTGTCAGGACTCAACTGGAAAAAGTGCTATGGTGGGTTAACAATGTCCACAGTGCAATTGGGGCTGAGGAATGACAAGTGTGCCAAGAAACGACCCTGATGCCAGTAAATCTCTTTCTGCTACTAGTAAGGAAGACAACTAATTACTAGAATTTCATCATTTGTAAATTGTGGACAAAGGTGTGCCTGTACCTGGAAGTGTAGTAAAAGTTTGACTCTTGACATAAGATATATTCTTACCACCCTCAGGTTTGCGTTCAAGACCTCATCTCTCCCATCAACGTCACCCTAAATTTCTCTCTCTGGGAAGAAGAAGGGACATTGAGAGACCAAAGGGCGGTAAGGAGAGATCAGCTGGGGAAATTGGTAGGAAATAGAAATTTAATTTAGCAAGACCGTATTATAAAGGAGTCTTTGGTTTAAAGCAATGAAAAACCAAATATGGTTTACTTAAGCAGTAAAGGAATTTATGGGAATTTGTATTTAAGAAAAATTTAGAAGAACAAGATTGGGAAGAAAGGGTAGTAGGGTGGAAGCTCTGGGGTTTCTCCAGGGGAAGGAATAATGGGTAGACTCTCCAGGTCACACATCTCATTGGTCAGAACATAGTCGTGTGGCCACACCTAATTACAAAAGAGCCTGAGAAACACATGCAGTTATCTGACCAGATTAAAAAACAGAAAGACAAGGTGAGGGAAGGTATCTGGGGACAATGAGCAGTCTGCCATCAGCCTAATTTTTAAAAAGCCAAACTGTGTGATATAGGAACTCAGGGTAGAAAAGAGACCTGAGGTCACAGTTATCCAAAAACATTTTCTGGGGGAGGTGTCATTGTCTCAGGATCCTGCAGAATAAGTAGACTTTGGATGAGTGAAGAAAGGAAAAGCAAAGGGAACAACAGCATGAGGAAAGGTATGGTGGTAAATTCAAGGCGAATGAGAGGTGTGCTTGGCTTCTGGCAGAGGGGCAGCTGAGCAAGACAGAGGCCCTCAATGTCCATTTAGGAACTGGCTGTGGTCCAGTGGGTGGTGGGAATCTGTATGAATGTTGAGATTGGGTTTGAGTAGTTAGCAGAAGCTGCCAGGACTCTTGCCCCTCAAGAAAGAGTCTAAGAGGCTGCTTGGGAGGTGACCTGAAAGCAGAGGACACTGGAATCTCACTAAAACATACAGCTGAAAAACCATAAAATACTTCTATGACTTCATTATGCTCAGGATGCAGTCCCACCTGCCTAACAGGGCTTACAAGGCCCAGGGGAAGCTGGACCCTGCTCCTCTCTCCTGTCCCTCTGACACATGGCACTCCAGCCAGTCTGAATGCCTTCCTGCTCCTGCACGGGCACAGTCTCTCTTGCCTTGAGCCTTTGTGTAGATAGTTCTTTCTTCCTTTCTCTCCATTTTCTTCACTTGGCTTCCTATGGCTCATCCTTCAGATTTCAGTTGAGAGGCAATTCCTTCAGGAAGCTTTCCTGACCCCCAAGTGTGGGGTAGAATTTTCTTCCAGATGCTCTAAAGATACCCTGTCTCATCATAACCCTGAAGATGCCAGGTCATTTCTCCCACCAGATTAGGAGGGCAGGCCATATATCTATTTTGTTCTTTGTGTACTCCCAGTACCCAACATGGAGCCTGGCCCAGAGCAGAAGCTCTGGAAGTGTTGCACAAATGAGTCTTGATCTTGCCCTGGTAGGGTGGGTCAGTTGGTTGGAACATTGTCCCAGGTGCATACCGGAGACAGCTGATCCATGTTTCCTCTCTCTCTCTCTCTCTCTCTCTCTCTCTCTCTCTCTCTCTCTCTCTCTCTCTCTCCCCCCACACACACACACTTTCTCTCTCTCTCTCGCTCTCTCTCTTCCTCCCACTTTTTTTCTCTCTAAAAATTAATAAACATATCCTCAGGTGGGGGGGAAGAAACTTAAAACAACTGGCCTTTATCTGATTAGAGAAGTGTTCTAGGGGGAGATGGGGTTACAGAGGAGAAGCACAGTAAGAAGTCCCAAGTAGGTGAGCCCAGAGGCTGTGCAGCATGCATTCCCACCAGAGGAGGGGACAGGCTAGAGGGAACTGTGGGCACTGCCCAGTCAAAGCCCAGATCTCCTGTCCAGGAGAGGAAATGGACACCCTGATCCTCAAGGAGCTGCCACCAGAGGAAGACTGCACAGATGGCCTTGGGCTGAATCAGAGGGTGGGGCCTGCCTGGGAGGGGGCTGGCTCCTGAGAGGGGCACACCACAGCTAGCCTGGCTGAGCTCCAGGCCCTAAGCTACAACTCTCTGCCTCCTTCATGAGTTCTGCTGCCTCAACTAACCATTCCTGTCTCCTGGCCCTCCCACTCCTCTGTGTTCAGCAGGGTAAGGACAGAAAGCCCATCCTGAGACCCTCACCACACTCAGAGACCAGGGAGGTAAGAAGGGAACAGTGGCCAACAGAGAGGCCAGGGCCAGGCTCTCCCAGATCTGGGGGCCTGAGCCTCCTGGGCCTTTCTTCTTGTTTCAGATCCCTTTTGAAAAGAACTGTGGAGAGGACAAGCAATGTGAAGCAAACCTGGGGCTATCCTTCTACCCTGCAAGGTCAGTAAGGCTCCCCACCCCTCCTCCTGTCCCACTCAGAAGACCCCCTCCGCACTCACTAGATGTCTTATCTGGGCCTCACTAGCCTCCTGTGTGAAATGCAAGTCCCTGAGGCACTCCTGTCAGGATAAATGAGATCGCAAAGCCAGTGCATAGGAGCTTATTTTGTGTGTATTTATTTTTTCTGGACTACCAGAATCCTCAGTTCAGGAAGTCCCCACCAGTGATCCTGCTTCCTTCACCTTGGTCCCCATAACTTTTCTCTGATCTCCCCCTTAGATCCAGAGTCCTGCGTCTGAGGCCCTCTGCCAGCCTTTCTATGGAGCTGACACTGAATAACTCAGGAGAAGACGCTTACTGGGTCCGGCTCAGCCTGAGTTTCCCCTGGGGACTCTCCTTCCGGAAAGTGGAGATGCTCAAGGTGAGTGAGAAGGCAGGGCCTGCCCACATCACCTGCTTGACCCCGCAGCTTCTGGGAGCCGTAGGCAGCTAGAACAGCCTGAAGACACAGGCAGTGGCTGGCATACAGAGGTCCTAGGGCCTCGTCTGGTTTTGCAGCATGGTGGCCACCCTCAAGTTGTATGACCCGAGATACACGGTTCACCCAGTGTGAGTCTCAGAATCCACAATCAAAAAATGAGGCTGGGGACACCCATGGGATGAGTGAGACAATCTCATGAAATGGAGCATGACAGAGGCTCTGGGGCCTGGTAACCAAGAAGATGTGCACAGGTTTAATGAGATCAAGCTACCTTCCTCCTAAAGGTGACCAGGTTTTTGAGTGATGGCCTGGGTTGTTTGAAATACAACTTTTATTTTTAAAATTCAAAAGTAACACCCAATCCCCATGGAAACTTGGAAGTTACAGAGAAGTTTAAAGAATGTAATCACCCATACTTTCACAACTCAGCAATTACTACTTTTACTATTTTGGTGTTTATCCTTCTGTTTGTACTACAAATCACAGCATTTATTTATTCTATATTTGAACTGAATTGGCATTTTGCTCTCCATATGGTTATTTTTTTCTCCATGTTTTAAAAAATGTTTTTGTTGTGGCAAAACATACATAATGTAAAATTTGCCATTTTAACCACACAGCTCTGAGGCATGGACCACGCTGGCAACGTTGTGCAACCATCACCACTCTTTACTTTCAGGGCTTTTCATCATCGCAAACAACCTCTGTGCCCCTTGAGCAATAACTCCCAGTTCCCCACCTTCTTCCCATAGTGACCTTAATCTACTTTACATCTCAGCAAATTTGCATATTCTGTATATTTCATATGAGTGCAATCATATATTTGTCCTTTTGTGCCTGTGTTACTTCACTCAGCATAATGTTTTTGAGGTTAATGTCATAGTATGTATGAATTTCATTCCCTTTTAAGGCTCAGTAATATTCTATTTTGTTTATCCGCTCACCTGTCCATGGACTCTGGAATTCTTCTTATACAGCAATATTAAATGCTTCCTGAAGGGGCATCTAGTAGAGTGATAAAGAACTTAAGATCTGGAGTCAAACCAACCTGTGTTCAAGCTCCTACTAGATCCCTGCCACCTTACCCAGCTGTGAAACTTTGGGGAAGTCACTTGACTTCCCTGAGCCTCTATTGCCTTATCTAATTCCCTTCCCAATCTGAGGCTGAAATCTTTCACTCACAGAATGTGATGAAGGTGAATGATTTTATAGTGCTTAGTCCAGGATCAATCTCCTTTTAAGAATAATTGCTGCCCTGGTTGGTGTGGCTCAGTGGATTGAGCGTCAGCCTGCAAACAAACCTAAGGGTCACTGGTTCAATTCCCAGTCAGGGCACATGCCTGGGTTGCAGGCCAGGTCCCCAGTAAGGGGGTGCATGAGAGGCAACCACACATTGATATTTCTCTCCCTCTTTCTCCCTCCCTTCTCCTCTCTAAAAACAAATAAATAAAATCTTAAAAAAAATAAATAATTGCTGAATGTGCCAAGGTAGTAGCATTTTAACAACTTCACCATGTCCTCTCCTATAAGCACATCCTGGCTAACTGGACCACTCCTATCTCTTTGAATTGCTTGGTCACCTCCAGTTTTTTGCTATTATAAATAGTATTGTGGTGAATATCTTAGTGCTAAACCTCTGGCTGTGCCCTTGGTTCTTTGACCCCACCTTTCTGAGAATGTGCCCTGAAAGGGACAGAGATGGAGGAGGTGGGCCCTGGGCGTTGGTGGCCTCTGAGGAACCCTTCACCTTGCCCACTAAAAAGCGCATTCTCTCGCCTCACCCCAGCCCCATAGCCAGATACCTGTGAGCTGTGAGGAGCTTCCTGAGGAGCCCAAGCTTCTGACCAGGAGCCTCTCTTGCAATGTGAGCTCTCCCATCTTTAAAGCAGGCAGCTCGGTGAGTGCTTCAAGCCCCTAGGAACCAAGCAGCCAGGGCCTTTGAGCTCAGGATGGGAGGGAGCTTCTGGCCCTGGAGAAGGATGCTGGTGATTGGCAGAGAAGGGCTTACACCCCGCCACCCCAAAGGGAATGTGTGCAGAGGTGATTTGTGTCATGTTTGAGAGTCTGGAATCATACAAACCTGGAGTTGAGTTACTCGTTTTCTGACCTTACACACACATGAATTAACTGTGTGTGATGGGGATAAAACACCTAGCCCAGAGCTCGAGATGTAGCAAGCCCTCGGTAAGTGGTCGCTGTTATTATGGAGATTGGGTATGGGGGCTGAGGTGCTGAGGCTGCCCCCTGAGGCTCAGGTCCTTCCTTCTTCATTGCCCTCTCTTCCCCTGCCAGGTTGTTATCCAGGTGATGTTCCACACACTGCTGAACAGCTCCTGGGGGGACTTTGCGAAGCTGCACGCCAATGTGAGCTGGTGAGCAAACCCCAAGCAGCACTCCCAGCATCCTGCCCTGGTCTCAGACTGCTATGCAGCTCTAGCCAAGCTCTGCTCTTGATGCTGCCCTTCCTTTGCCCAAATGCAGTGACAATGAGGACTCAGGCCTCTTGGAAGACAACTTGGCCACCACCAGCATTCCAGTTCTGTACCCGATCAACATCCTCACGGAAAAGTGAGTCCTGAGCAGCATCTCACCCTCTCCTCCCACCCTCCCCACCCAGGGCCCAGATCTTGACAGCCTGAGTTGTCCCTCAAAACCCCTTCCCTGTCCTAGAGTACCCCCCAGGGTAATTAGCACTGACTCCAGCTACAACACCAACATTTTCAACACTCAGAAGGACAAAGGCTCTTTAAGAGCTCTGAATGAGAACAACATTTATGAATGGAAGAAGAAGCACATTGAGTACTGACCTTCCATGAGGCCACATGCAAGCTGTGTGCATAGTTGGTGGCTTTCCCAAGGCTTTCACACCTCTTAAGCAGCTGTGCCTCCCTCCATTTTGCTAATGAACAAACTGAGGCTCAGAGAAGGAAGGAACTGGCTCAGAGTCATACAGCTCAGAAGTACCAACACTGGAATCTGAACTTAAGTCTGAGTCCAAGTTTACAGCCAGTCTCTCTATTGTTTTCAGCTGTGCTAGGTTCCTTTCCTTCCAGGGCCAGCACTGCTAGGAGAGGTGGGAGAAGAGTTTTCAGAATGGCCCTTGCCCACACAGAGCTTATGTTCAGATTGAAGAGACCAAACTCATGCACACACAGAATCAGTGAGTCTCAGAAAATTGTGGAAGGAAGGACCCATGGGGATCACTAGTTGGATTTTCTTATTTACAGAAAAGGAGATTAAGCCATAAAAGTACAGTGGTTTTTTAAGTTGGCTCACTGAGATAAAGACAGGATCAGCATTTAAGCCAGGGTCTCTGGTGCATTTGAACACAAATGCCAAACACATTGATATTGTCAGAAGTGTGCTATGAAATTAGAGCCAGGAAAGATGATGTGGGTTGGAGGAGAGATGGAAGGGGTCATGGAGAAATCGGGGCTTGAACTGGGGTCTGGAGGGTGAGGACAAGGGCCAGGGAAGAAGGAGGACATTCTCATCAGAGACAAAAGCCTAGGTGAAGGCTCAGAGGCAGCAAATAGTCAGGCAGGTCTGGGAGCAGAGAGCAGGCAGGCAGACCAGGATCTGGCTTCAGACCTGCCCTGTGTGCAGCTAGGAGCCTTTGATGGATACCATGTAGGTTTGTGGCAGGATCAAAGCTTGATGTTAGGAAGGTCAAGGGAAAGGGGAGGTGGGAGAGGGAGCCAGAGGCTGGTGCAGCTGTCAGGGAGATGAGCAGTGAGGCCCGCACAGTGGAGACCCTAGGGAGGTGGCGTGCAGGGAAAAGAACATGGCTCCAGAGACACATTCCCCTGGGTTCCAGGCCTGGGGCAAGAGGCTGACCCCTTCCACAAGCCTTAGTTTCCAAAAGGAAACAGCAGAGCCTTGTGAGGATTACATGATGTCACACCAGTGAGATCCCTAACACAGTACTGGCAATTCAAAGTCTTCCCCTGGCCCAGGCCCCCAGGTTGCCTCTGGGTTGCTGTCTTCTTCACCTTCTACCTCTGTTCTTATCTCTCTCCACAGCCAGGAGAACTCCACACTCTACATCAGTTTCACCCCCAAGGGTACCAAGATCCACCATGTCAAGCACATCTACCAGGTACAAACCTTAATGTAAAAAGGTCCCCAAAGGTTGCATATTCACTTGGCCCCATCCTGGGGACCGAGGATGCAGAGACCAATTAGACTCAGTCTTATCCTCAGTGAGTGCAGCCCTCCACCTAGCTCTCCAATCCTTTCTGTGTTGTTTCACAGCCTCCACTGACAGCATACTCACCAACTCCTTTCCACCACTGGGTAAATTCTTTTTAGAATCACAGAACTTGAGAACCAGAAGGGCTCTGAGAAGAGAACCTAGTCTTTCACTAAAACATTTGATGAGCCACTGTACTAGTTTAGGTACCTTGCTAAGGCTCTGAGCAGGAACAGATAAAGCAGGGTCCACTGTCCCTGTCCACTTACCAAACCCTAGTTCTGTGCCTGGTGCTTATGTACACAGCCCCTATAATTCTCACACCAGCCAGTGGGAGCCCTATAACCTGAGGGAGTCACTGTCATTCCCATTTTACAAGTGAGAAGTCTGTGGCACAGACAGGTCAAGTAACTTGCCCAGGTTATACAGCCAATAAAGGGAAAGATGAGATCCAAGCACTTACTTGAACACCAAGATCCATGTGTTTAACCTCTAAGTTAAGGATCTGTCCTTTCTCATGCAATTGGCTCAGTGCTGTAATAGTAATCCTCTTTATGGGAACTCAGAAGAAGAAGGCTGCCCCCAAGCCCAAAGCTTGAGGAATCTAAAGCTTTCTTAGAGTTAAACTCAGGAGAGGATTAGGCATTGACCAACCAGTCTAGAGCATTTTCATTTTACCGTGGAGAAAATGGAGGGCACAAAGAGGAACTGTCTCACCTAAGGCTGCACAGAGTCAGAGAAGACTGGAGGAGGAGCCCGGAGCAGTTTTGGCCCTTTCAGAACAGATGCTGGAGCCATCTACCCTGGAGACTGTGATGAGGGAGAGTGCCCTTTGGGAAGGTTGGACATCTGCCCACTTGCATGGAAATGAAATGTTTGGAATGGCCAGTTGAGTTGGCTTCTAGCGCTGCTCACTGGAATGGCTCGAGGTTCCCCCAGGAGGTTACCCAGACCACTCCCTTTGCCAGGTAGGCAGGATCCAGACCCCAGATCTGCCATTTGCACACTTATGTGGCCTTGGACCAGGAACTTACCTGTCAGTGCCTTAGTTCCCCTGTCATAAAGGGAGTTTGGAATAAGAATTTCACAGGTAGCCATGAGGTTCGGTGGGTTACTTTCTGCCTGTCGAGTGCTTGCACCATGCCCAGGTAAGTGGAGGTTGTTAGAGGGGTGAAGTGGGTATTATGTGCGGCCCTGAGATCCCCCGGCTACTGTGGAAGCCTCCTTGCATTCTTGCCTCACTCAGCCCAGAACCAGCTCAAACCCTTTAGCTTCCTCTTTCCCTCAGAAGAGTCATCAGGGCTGAATACCTCCATCCACCTCACCACCCTCCAGCATCTTTAGCCAAGCAGATGGCTCCCCATCGCTTGGCCTCCAAGCATCCACTCTTGCTGAAGGCCCTAATATAGTCTCCGTTTTAACTAAACCTGGCACAGTATGAGACATTGGTGATCCATTCCCTCTTTCCTGAAACTGTCCCGTTACTCAGGCCCTTTTTTGCCACAAGGAGGTCAGCTCTAAGAACTGAGATTTATTATAAGCTAGACAAGCATGAAACCCAGTGAGAAGAGGACAGCTGGGCCATAAGGTCTCCTTCCTCAAGGTCTTCGGCTCCCCTAGCTGGTAAGGAGCACAGGCTTCATTTGGACCTGAAATCTTTTTGAACTCCACCATTTAAAGCTGTGTGGCCATAGGCAGTTTATTTGACCTCTCTGAGCCTCAGTTTTTCAATCTACAAAATAGAAATACTAACACCTACTTTCTGGGTTGTTATGAGGAGGAAATGAGAAAATGCGTGTCAAGTGCTTAGCCTAGTAGTTGACACATAAGGTACCTATCAACTTGCATGTCTTTAGCATTACTATTACCACTGTTGCCTGAGGAAGGTGATGGAGCATAGTGATCTCAGTCTCTGGGTGAAAATGTCAGTTCTAGGACTCAGTAACTTCAGACAAAATAACTCAGAACTAAATAAGATGATGTATTTATTGAGAAGCAGAAGGGTCCGTGGGTTCTCAGTGTTTGGAATGATGACATTACACATAGGTTCTAAGCCTTTGTTATCTGCTTCACCACCACCGCCATTCCCTTGCAGCAGGCACATGCCCTGGGCCAGTGCTACTGACTGCTCTGGGTCAGTTTCCATGGGGTCAGTGTCCCCCTTCCAACTGACAGCTCCAGATCGCGTCCCTCCTCCTTCTCCAAGCACCTGTCCCTGCAGCTTATCACATACCTTCACTGGGATGTCTTCCTAGCATCCTTTTATTTTTGATCTTTTGACAGTTTTATTGATTCACATATCACACAATTTACACGCTTAAAGTGTACAATGCAATGGGGTTTTTAGTACATTCAAAAATCATGCTGGCCTTGGCTGGTGTAGCTCAGTGGATTGAGCGTGGGCTGTGAACCAAAGGGTCTCTGGTTTGATTCCCAGTCAGGGCACATGCCTGGGTTGTGGGCCAGGTCCCCAACTGGGGGCCATGTGAGAGGCAACCACACAGTGATGTTTCTCTCCCTCTCTTTCTCCTTCCCTTCCCCTCTCTCTAAAAAAAATAAATAAAATATATTTTTTAAAAAGTCATGCTAGCATCACCATAGTCTAATGGTAAAACATTTGCACTGCTCCAAAAGAGAAACCCTGTGTCTGTGTGCAGTCACTCCTTCATCTTCCCTCCCCCAGCCCCTGGCAACCACCACTTCTGTCTCTGTATAAATTTATCTACTCTGGACAACACATATAGCTGAAACTATACAACATGTAGTCTTTTGTGACTGGCTTTTTTCACTTAGCATAGTATTTTCAGGGTCAATCCATGTTGTAGACTGTCAGTATTTCATTCATTTTTATTGCCAAATAACATTTCACCGTAAGATAGGCCACATTTGATGTATGCATTCATCAAATTATGAACATTGGGGTTGTTTCCACTTTTTTGCTAGTATGGATAATGTGCTTAAACATTCCTGTACAAGTTTTTGTGGGGACATGTTTTATTTCTCTTGGATATACAACTAGGACTACAGTTGCTCCTCTTGAAACTTTGGTCTCAACTTGTTCTAAATTTATTATCTTTTCCTATACCAGCATCTTCTCTGGCTTACTTAGAGTACTTTAAAAGCATCAGTTTTTCCTCAAGCAAAATTTCCAAGTCTGGGTGAGTTTTTCCTTCCAGTGTGCCTGGACCTCCTAGTGCTCTATTGTTTATATCCTCTTCTCTCTTTTGTCTCCAATAATGCTCTGACTGGATTTCTCCTCTTCTTGCAAGCGAACTGCTGGCACTAGCTCCTGACTTCAGCCTTGACCCGCCTTTCCCAGCTTCTTCCCATTCCGTGCCTGCAGTGGATGAGTGCCCTGGAATCGCCCCCTCCTCAGTTGCTTTCCATGACTTCCCCCGTGCCCAGACAATGGTCCGCTGACTTCTTGCCACCAGGCCGTCTGGGCCACAGTCTGATCCCGTGTCTCCTTTCCAGACTTATCTCCTACCTCTTCTTCCAAGCACCCTGCCCTCTGGCCACATCAGACTCACCTGGTATTGTCCTAACTCCCTGCACTTTCTCTTTCCGTATACCTTCCCCCATTTCACCTGTTAATTTCCTATCTTTCACAGTTAAATTCAAATTCTGCCTCTGACATTAGACTTTTTAGTTTAATATAACTGACATTTTAAAAGTGTCTACAAATGGCCCTGGCTGGGGGGCTTGGTTGGTTGAGCATCACCCTGTGCATCGGGGGCTCACCGGTTCAATTCCCATTCAGGGCACATACCCCAGTTGGGGCACGTTTGTGAGATCCGTTGGAGGTCTCTCTCTCTCTCTTTCCCTCCCCCTTCCTGTCTCTCTCAGATCAATGAACGTATCCTTGGGTGAGGATTAAAAAAATAATTTTTTTAGTCCACAAATATTTGCTGAATGAATAAATGATAGCACACTTCAATTTGGATGTGTATTTTCTTGCTTGACCTCCCTGAGACTTTCATTAGTGCTACTCTTGTGTCACTTTTTTATACACTTACAGTCTTCCAACCTAGCACAGAGCTCTTTTGTACAAAAGGCACTCAAAATATTTCTTAAATTAGTTCAAGCACTTGCCAAAACAAATCTTTCCCAAACTCCATTGTGCAAATAATACTTGCATCTATCCTTGTTGAACATCACTGATTTTTTCACTCTTTCAGAAAACTGTTTTTCTGGAGCCTGTTACATGCCAGTTGCTGTGTTAGGCAGTAGTGCACTGCAAGGGAAGCGAACCACAGCTCCCGCTCTCATGTCTGCAGCCTGGTGCAGATGCAGACACACAAGCAGATACTTTGGCATCCGGATGGAGCTATAGAATGCTGGGGAAATGCAGGAGTGGGAAGCTGCCCTGTTCTTGAGGCAAACTTTCAGAATGATATTTGAGCAGTACCTTGCAGGATGTGTGAGGAAAGCAGAGAAGCACGTGTAACCCACACGTGTAATCGAGGACAGGGCATGGTGTGTTGGGTTACTGCCCAGAGCCTAACAAGGGGGCTATTGCACCTCAGCAAGTGAGGATTGGACCTGGGGTGGCAATTAGAATGGCTAGCATTCAGGGCTCAGCAGCCCTTTGTCCTCTGTACCAGGTGAAGATTCAGCCCTCTGAGCATGACAATAATATGCCCACCCTGGAGGCTTTGATTGGGGTACCACTGCCTCACCATGAGGGGTCCATCACTCACAAGTGGAGTGTGCAGATGGTGAGTGCTGCCCGGAGGAGGAAAGGATGCCGGGGCCTGTGGGGTTGAGCTCAAAAAGGGGGGCTTGGGAAGGAAGTGAGAATGGATGAACCCTGTCACACTCAGTGATGTCTGAATCCGCCAAGGGCCAAGAGGAGAGAACTGGGGTGTCAAGGTCATATCTCAGGGGTGGAGAGGAATGCCAGGTTCTGGCCTTAAGGGGCCAGTGTCCTCTCTCAGCTCTGGACTAACTGAAGATCCCACCTCATCATTCGTAGGAGCCTCCTGTCAACTGCTACTATGAGAATCTGGAAAGGACACCCAGTGTGGCTGAGGTATGGACCTGTGGGCTAAGATGAGAGCTGGGCTGAGTACAGGTAGAAAGACAAGCCTCTCCAAGCCCCCTGCTGTTCCCTATTCCTAGCAGCCTTGTTTGCCTGGAGCCCAGTTTCGCTGCCCAGTGGTCTTCAAGAAGGAGATCCTTGTCCAAGTGATGGGGACTGTGGAGCTGGTGGGGGAGATCAAGGTAGCACCTGCTGGCAATGGACGTGAAGTGGTTGTGGGAGCCTTGTCAGGTAGGGGGTGGGCCCCCCACCAAGTGGTCTTCCTGCATGTCCTGTTTTACCTTGATGAAAAACTCCCTGATGTTTACACAGTTGTGGGTAAAAGAGAACCATGATCTGTTTGAAATTTGCAAGGCTGTTTCCATGGGCCCGTTACATCATTTTGATAGGACCTTTATAGGAACACTTTCCCTCCAGCAACAGGAGTGGCATGTGGAATGCAGAACTTCATAGGCGTGATGCTCCCCGCCGGGACCTGTTTCTTCTGCCTCTGCTCCTTGGGTTGAGATGGGTCAGGAGTCAGTGGGTACGGGCCTCGGGCTCTGGCCCTGATGCCTTCTCCCCCCTTTCCCACAGGCCTCTTCCACGGACAGCCTCTGCAGCTCCCTCTCCATCTCCTTCAACAGCAGCAAGCACTTCCACCTCTATGGCAGCAACGCCTCCCTGGCCCAGGTATCTTTTTATCTCCGCAGAAGACCCTGGAACAGAGGTCAGCAGAGAGATCTGAGGAACGACAGGGCAGAGCTGGAAGAGCCAGAGCTAGAAGTGGGCAGCTGTGGGGGAGAATGTTTGGGATTAGCACAGTAAGAACTTCCCCACAGCCAGAGTCATCAGCCTTGGCACAGGCTTTCATGGAAGCCTCAAGCATTCACCACAAGGTGAGCAACCAGACCACGAGGTCCCCTGTCCGAGGTGCATCGGATAAACATCATTTTGATGGCAGCTCATCAAAGAGTTACCCGTTCCACCAGCAGAGCACGATGGGGAGACACTCTAAGCAGAGAGAGCAGCAAGTGCAGGGCCTGGAGCTGAGAGAATGGATGAGGCAGGTTTAAGAGCAGAAGGCTCAGAGCAGGAGAAGGGAAGTTGCACCTAAAACAGTAAGCAGAAACCAGATTCTGGAAGACTTTGTGTGCTGAACTGAGATTCTGGCATTTTCTCCTGGGACTAAGGGAAGCCATTTAAGGGTTTAAGATAGGTCATGGTACATGTTTGCCAGTTCACTCCAGGGCTGCAGTGAGAGGTATGCTGGAGAGAGGGGGCCTGCACTGGGGCCTGGCCATGGCCCAGACTGGAAATGTGAAGATCTAGAGATTAAGGCCAGATTCCCAAGGAATGTTATTGGGTGGGGAAGCCTTTCCTGCACTTCCCTCCTTTCATCCTCCCCAGATCATCATGAAGGTTGATGCTGTATACGAGAAGGATATGCTCTACCTCTACGTGCTGAGCGGCATCGGGGGGCTGTTGTTGCTGCTGCTGATTTTCCTGGTTCTCTACAAGGTCGGACTAGAAGGAATGGGCATCGCTGAAATGGACAGGCTGGGGAAGAGGGATTGGCAGGAGTCAGGAAGGAAAATGCCAAGACCAGGGAACATCAAAGCTTAAAAGGGGTCTCAGCCTACTCCCTCCATCTATAGATAAGGCTACTGAGGCCCAAAGAGCAAGCAAGACTTCCCCCATTACTCTGTCAAGCACTGGCAGGGCCAGGACTAGGGGCCCAGGAAGAGGGAGAGGGCTCTCCTATACACCCAGAGCCAGGCTCTGTGATACAGAGGCGCATCCCACAAACATGGCCCCTGCCTTTGTAAAGCTCGCAGTCTAATGGAGGAGAGAGACAGGAACACACACAATGAAGGCTCCTCTGCAGAGCCTGTGTGTTCTGGGGCCTGTAACAAAGGGGCCCAACTTAGGCTGGGGAGTCTGGGAAGGCCTCCCAACAGAGGTGGTGTTTGAGTTGGGATTTGAAGGATGAGTGTAAGTTAGCTAGATGAAGAAAACTGGAGGCCAGGTGTTCCATGTAAAATATTCAAATGTTTCAGAAAAGAGAACCTAAAAATCAAAGTTTCTTTCTATTGTAACCCCAGAGGGGTTAACAACATTTTTGTTTCTATTCTTCTAGGTTATAGTTTCGTTGTTAACATATGTATGTACATGTGAGCATGAGAGAGAGAAATCAGTACATGTGTACATATGTAGAAAATGTAAATGGGATTAGACTGTACATACTGCTTGGGAACCTGAGTTCTCTCCCCCATCCTGCATATTATACCTCGGTGTCTTTCTGTCCGAGCACAATCAGACCCCCTTCTTGCTCCTTAACCTGGGTGGTTTTCTGCGGTCTTGGTGCCCCACCTTTTATTTAATACATTCTCTATTGATGAACATTTAGGTTGTTTGTAATTTACATTTCAAGCACTATGACAAAAAAGGTTCTTGTTGCCCACATCTTTGCACTCTTGTCCAAATATTGTTTCAAATTAATTCCTAGACCTGGAATTGCTGAGCCAAATTATTTATATATATATAGTCTTTCCACAGAGAGTATATGACACTTACTAAGCACTATTAGTATCACTGGATATCATCAAGTCACCCACCTACAATATTGTACATGATGTTTTTTTCTTCTTTTTTTTTGTAGGATTTTATTTATTTACTTTTAGAGAGAGGGGAAGGGAAGGATAAAGAGAGGGAGACACACATAGGTGTATGAGAGATACATTGATCTGGCCCGCAACCCAGGCATGTGCCCTGACTGGGAATCAAACCAGTAACTTTTGGTTTTGCAGGCTGGCTCTCAATCCACTGAGCCACACCAGCCAGGGTGTTCAGTGATGATTTGGTGAGCCTAAAGAATGAACTGGCCCTGGCTGGTGTGGCTCATTGGATTCAGCGTGGGCCTGCAAACCAAAGGATCGCGGTTCGATTCCCAGTGAGGGCACATGCCTGGGTTGCAGGCCAGTTCCCTGCAGGGGATGCACGAGAGGCAACCACACATTGATATTTCTCTCCCTCTCTCCTTCCCTTCCCCTCTAAAGATAAAATAAATAAAATCTTTAAAAAAAATTTTTTTTAAAGAATGAACTGGTAAATAAACAGCTTTTTAACATATTGCCAAGAACCAGGTATGGCAGATCCCTTCACCCCATCCCTGGAATGGACATCACGTGTCTGGGGCACCTATGAATTCTTAACATAAGGAGTGTTTTCATGTTTTCCCAGGGCCAACTATGCTCCATGGACTTTCTGCTCACTCAATTTTTGTCTTTCTACAGGTTGGCTTCTTCAAACGGAACCTGAAGGAGAAGATGGAGGCTACAATCGATGCCTCCAACGGAATCCCTGGAGAAGACTCTGGGCAGCAGGAGTCTGAGAAAGAGGCCATGGATCCGAGCGGCCTTGATCTCCTCCTCATGGAGAAGAACCAGGATGGAGGTAGCACAGACTGAGGCCCAGGCATGATGGCCCAGGACTGGACTTGGGATGTCTAGTAGCCATTTGCCTTTACCTGCATGTCACTGTGTCCTCTAGCAAGTCACTGCCTCTCCCTAGGGTCCAGTTTTTTTGTCTTGAACGTGGAGTTCATTCCTGCCTGACTCCTTTGCAGGATCATGGTGAAGATTCACTGAGGGGTGGGGCCAGGAAGGCTACCAAGGTGAGGCCTGGTAATTAGGTGCTCCTGGCTTCTATCAGAAGAGAATGTCTGATCTCAATTTGGAGAAACTATAGTCCCAGGACCTAGTGACAGTCCTGGCCCTCACACTCACCTGCCCTTGGAGGTCCATGGAGGTCTCCAGCTCCCAGAACTTGCCCTCCACCCTCTCCTGCACGGAGTCCAGTCAGCTTTCCATTCTGCTGCCCGAGAACAGATCTGCTACATGTCACTCATTGCTACTGCAGACCTCTTGCTCTTTAGCTAAAGACCAAATTCCTTAATATGCCCTACAAAATCTGCAAAATATCCTTAATGCATTGCCAATGCAAAACTGGGCCCTTTTGCCTCTCCGACCTCCTGTAGAGACTTCCTACCTCCCTTCTAAGCTCCAATTATACAGGCCTATCTCACTTGCTAAGCTTTTTCCTCTCTCACTGCCTTCACCCAGACAGCTCTCTCTGCCTAGAACATCCCCCTCCTTTTCCTGGCTCTCACCAGTCTCCAGATCTCAGCTCATGTATCACTTTCTCAGGGCAGTCCCCTGATCCCAACTCACTTGGGGTCCCATATATGTATGCAGACTATTATGCAATTGTCCTTGCAATTTAGCAATATTAGTAGGGACCATATTTGTTAATTGTTAAATGATTTACTTAATATTCATGTTTCAAATTAAACAGTGAACTCCATGGGTAGGGATCATACCTTGGGATCCCTAATGATATCACAGAGCTAGACACATAGTAGGTAATTGACACAATTTCAGTCAATTAATGAGAGAGCCATGTGTGTGACAAGAGAGAGAAACGAGTTTTCTCCCTCTTGGGATGGACCCACAGCAGGCTGAGTCTTCCTCAGGAGCCTGCCCCCTCAATCCACAGCCCCCACCAGGACTCCATCACACCCTCACTCTGGCTTCCACCATGAGACTCTGAGCTCATGTCCATTCACCTGGCTCCCAGTGCCAAGCACACCGCCTGTGTATATTTACCCAATAAATGTGAAATTCTGTCCAAATTTGTGATATTTCTGTGCTGGTACAACATTCTAGCCTGGCTCGATTAAATGAACATTTTGTTCACGACCCTCTCACTAAGTGGGAACCAAATAGTAGCTCTTATTTTTCTTTTCTCTTTTCTTTCTTCTCTTCTCTCCTCTCCTCTCCTCTCTTCGCTCTCTCTCTTCCCCTCCCTCTCCTTTCCTCTCTCTCTAAAATCAATAAACATATTCTAAAAAGAGAGAGAAGCAAGGAGACCTCAACTGGTTGGGGTGTCATCCCGTGCACCCAAAGCTTATGGGCTGGATCCCTGGCCAGTGCACACACATAAGCTGCCCAACTGATTGATTGATGTTTCTCTTTCACATTGACATTATTTCTCCCTTCCTCTTTCTCCCTTACTCTTTAAAAATCAGTAAAAAACATATCAGTTGGGGGAGGGTATTAAAAGAAAGAGAAGCAGGGAAAGAGACACAGAAAGTGAGAAAATGTTAGAGAAGCATTTACAATTTACTAAGACGTGAAAGTAGACCCTCCCTTGCTACTTCTCCCTCCCCCCTACCTTTTTTAAACCCTGAGGCCCCCTCCTTTGGGAAGGACTGAAGAAGCTAGTCACAACTGCCCTCTTGTGGTCAGTTTTAACAGGACTATCGCAGAACTACTAAAAAGTACAGCAAAGTGTCTGTAGGTCTGGTGAAGCCTGTCAGGTTGTATTCATTCACGCAGTATTTCTTGAGTGGTTTGTGTCATACTCTGTTCTTTGCTCTGAAGACATGGTGATGAACATGACAGACAAGTCCCTACCCTCAGAAAGCTTCACTCCAGTGAGGAAGCAGAATAAAAATGTAGAAATGTGATTCCGGGTATTGATAGGACTGTGAAGAAAATAAAGCAAGATAATGGGGTTAGAGGGCAATGGAGGGGGTCCTTTTATACAGTTGGTCAGGAGAATCTCTCTGAGAGGGTGATATTCTGTGGTGGGGAAAAAAGTGGATATTTGCATCCAGGTTGGAAGCAAAAAAAGCACAAAACGGGAGAGCACAGGGTGGGAGTGCAGAATTGGGACAAATGTAATTGAACTATTAAAAAAAAAAAAGCACAGAATATCTGGGAGGCTCAGTTCAGAGCAGACCTGCCACCATCCTCTCCAGGAATCTATATACCAACTCACTTACCAGCACCTGTCCTGGGATACCTACACATCCTGTCCCACCTGTGTGCCTTTGTACATGCTGTTCCCCTCACCAGCACGTGAAGTTCCACCTCTTTTCTACTCATGAACCCCCTTATTTCAAAGCACTTTGAAGCTTTTCTTAATCCCACAATTCCTGGACAAAATGACCCATTCCATCACTTTGTTTATACCTCATTGGGGCACACAGCACTGACTGTTTGGGTTCCTGTCTCAAGAGTAGAAGGTTCCAGAGGGAGGTGGGGAGGGCTGGGGCGGTGGGCTGGGATGGGAGTAAAACACAGAAAACTGTACAAGAACAACAATTAAAATTTAAAAAAATTAAAATTAAAAAAGAGTAAAAGGTTCTGGGAGGCGGGACTAAGGCCTCACTCATTTATGTTACACACTGACCCCTCACCCAGGCTGGCACAAAGGTTCAAATGTGGCCCTCAAATGTTTTTGTCTCAGGGCCCCTTTATACTCTTAAAAATTATTGAGGACCCCCAAAGAGCTTTTGTTAAATGGTGTATATCTATTGGTGTTTGTCCAGTTAGAAATTAAAATGGAGAGAGAAACTTAAAACATAACACCCAAGCCTACATTCCACACAAGCCATCAGAGTGATGACATTTGCTATGACAAGTCATGCAGCCTCTCAGAAACACTGTCCTCACGAGAGAAAGGCAGTGAAAAGGTAAATAACATCTTAGTATTGTTAATAAAGTGGTCACACCCAGTCAGCCCAAGGCTTGAATCCAGGCTCCACTATGGTGTTGTGGGGCAGTTTCTTCTCCTCTATGGGACTCATTTCTTCATCCGTAAGATAGGAATAATGACCGTGTGAGGGCAGGGACCAAAGTAGGTTTACAGTTGTTCTTATGGAAAATAATAAATAATAATACAAAAATAAACTCTGTTCCATGTACTCACAACTGTAAGCCTATGCTTGCTCCACCCTGTGTATGAGTATACCTCACAGCTGTATGAGCGTTAAATGAAGTAACACTTGTAAACTGTTGAGCACTGTTCCAAGCCCATCAGTGGTGGATAGAAATGGTTGTTTAGAGCTCTTACCTCTTCCATTATTAGTTCTCCCACCGTGATCTCAGAGAAGACACATGCTCTTTCTGGGTTTGGTCTGCCCCACCTGGCATCTGGAGGTACCTCAGGATTGTCAGGGAAGAGAGGGGTGGGGGCTGAGCAGCTGAGTCACCATCCTCATTTGATGAGCTTTTACATACTAATGTTCTGTGCCTACAGGCTATTTCATCAATTAAGCACCACAGGCACCATGCCCAGGGCCCCCCAGCTTTCAAGGGCCTATGAACATGTTTGGAAGCTGAAAAAACATTCAACTCTAAAATATGAAAATTAAATTGTATAATTGAAATAAATGTTGAAATCTACAAATGTGGTATCATTTCAGGTAACCAAATGCAGTTCTATGTATATACTTACATATATACAAACTACAGGGTCTAGCAGAAGTAAGGCTTGCTTGAGTGTGGTTGTAGGGTAATCATATGGGCATAGCGATTTATAGTTTTAATTTGAACATTTCACCTAAAATGTCATGTGGTGTGCTTGAGTGTGATAATGTTATGTTGCAGAATTACATGCTTATGATTTTGTAACAAAAAAAGGGGTATTATTTGTGCTAGACCCTATATATTAAATGTGAGAGTATTTTAAAATTTTGTGTGGCAGAGTATCTGTACAAAAATGTGTATAAAGTTTACAAAGGTCTTTAAAAGACTGAAATTTTACTTTAAAAGTAAAATTTCAAAAAACTTCCAAAAATAATTAAAACTTTGAAAACCACTAAACACAGCCAAAGTCTATTGAACTACATGATTCTTAAGGCCTCTTCCAGGCTTGCAGACCATGAGAGGCCAGACTGAAATGTGCTTAGGTCCTGGCATGGTGGCTCAGTTGGTCAGAGTGTCATCCTGATACACCAAGGTTACGGGTTTGATCAGGGCACATACAAGAAGCAACCAATGAGTGCATAGACAAGTGGAACAACAAATCAGTGCTTCTCTTTATCTCTCCCTTCCTCTCTCTCTAAAATCAATAAATAAATTTAAATATTTTTAAATATTTAATTTTTTTTAATATTTAAAATATTTTATATTTAAATATTATTTTTTAAAAAAAGAAAGTAAGAAACATGCTTAGCCCTGGCTGGTGTAGCTCAGTGGATTGAGCGCCAACCTGCAAACCAAAGGGTCACCAGTTTGGTTCCCAGTCAGGGCACATGCCTGAGTTACAGGCCAGGTACCCAGTGGGGGGTGCTCAAGAAATAACCACACATTGATGTTTGTCTCCCTCTCTTCCTCCCTCCTTTCCTCTCTCTAAAAATAAATAAAATCTTTTTAAAAAGAGGAAGAAATGTGCTTAGAAGAGTGATTTACCCTTGGCAAGTTATAAGGCCCCAAGGATGGACATGGGGCTGGGGATAATGTTAGTATCCCGAGGCCCATGAGCTCTTATAGAGATACAACTATATGATCTCTTGAAGCAAAGCTCCTGGGGGCAGGTGAAGCCAGACAGATGAGATCTAAATGTCTGATCTGCCTCTTAGTCATGGAATTACTTTGAGCAGGTCACTTAGCCCTGTGACCTCCACTTTCCCTATCTGTGAAATAGAGTAAATAAACCTTCACAGGGCACTGTCAGGCCACACCCCAGAATCCCCCAGAATCACTGATGACGCCAACTTCCCATTCTTCCCTCAGGAGCCAACTGCTAGGAGAGCTGAGGCTCAGATGAAAGTAAGATAAAGGTGGGGTGGTAACAGGGTGCTCCCACCAAAAGATCCAAGGGTCCTAAAAAAGGAGGAGGAGCTGTAGCAAATCAGTAAATCAGGCCATTCTAATGAGAGGATCTTAAAGGCTGACATCCAATTCTTGTACTGGGTCCAATACATGAACCCCTATGGGTGGAGTTGGAACTTGTGGTTCTGGTCAGGGTCAGGGTCTGCACAGAATGGTGGCAAGAGGTTGCAGCTGGGTTGGAGGGAGGAAAGGCACAGCTGGGTGCTGGAAGCCAGGGAGAAAAGGTAACAGGCTCCATGCTTGGATATGAGCATCAGGGTCTGCTTTCTGGCCCAAGGGCAGACACTTCATGTTTGGGAAGAGGGATATCAACAAAGTTGAAGGGCTTTCTCAAACCCACAACAGGCCCCCTGTATCTGTGCAGCACTGAAAGCATGGAAGATAAACTTGGGTGGATATGGGCAAGTTGTGTCTCCTGAGCCTCTGATAAGGTTACAGTGAAACACTGACTATAAAAGCACTTCCCAGGCAGAGCTCAATAACTGCACTGATGGCTGGTAGTTATGACCTGGTGTCTCCCACCACCCAGGACACTGCAAATGCACACACGTTAAGGACAGATTTCTTTTAGCACATAAAGGTTTTTATTGAACTCAAATTCAGGGGCTCAAAAGCCTGAGGAAGACAAGGGAGGCTGGGTTTGCACTGAGGCCCAGGCTCCACTCTGGGCTTTACTCCTCACCCCACCTACCCTAACCCCTTCCTGACTCAACAAGGGTCTCAGCAGCTACTGATCTAAGCTAACCCACTCTAAGAAGCCCTCCCCCTCCCCCCTCCCCCCTCTAGCAGTTTGCCAAGCAGGCATCCACCAAGGGGCAGGCTACTACTGAGGCCAGCTCTCTGTCGACCTCTTTCTGAATCCTCCAAGCCTCCTGCTGCCTACTTGGCCTCCAACCCCTTTTCATTACCCATTTCCCATAAGTCTCCAGAGCAGGAAACTACCTCCACCCTAGCCCCTCTCCTCCTAGAATCCTCAACTCCTCTTTTCTCCTCCAGTTTTTCCACTATTCTAAAGATTTTTCTAGCTTCCTGTCCCTACCTCTTCCAACCACCACAGGCCTGCCCCTGATAGGGCCCCAGGTCAGCGACGGCCAGCAGCGTGGGTCCGCTGGTGGCGGATGAGGTCGGAGCTCTGTGAGAAAGCTTTTCCACAGTCATCGCATTTGTAGGGCCGCTCCCCGCTGTGGACTCGGTGATGCTGCAGCAGCGTTGAAGACCGGCAGAAGCCCTTGCCACACACAGCACATCTATAGGGCCTCTCGCCTGTGTGGGAACGCTGGTGCTGAATCAGCGTAGAAGAGCGATTGAAGGTCTTGCCGCAATCTGGGCAGCTGTAGGTGCGGCCCGGCAGGTGGGTGCGTGCATGGATGGCCAGCACAGAGCTCTGACCAAAGCGCTTGCCGCACTCAGGGCACTTGAAAGGCTTCTCACGGGCATGGCTGCGGGCATGGGGTATAAGTGCCGATCGCTGGGAGAAGCTCTTGCCACAGATGCCACAGCTGAAGGGCCTCTGCCCAGTGTGCACTCTCTGGTGACTACGCAGGGATGAGTTCTGGCTGTAGCATTTGCCACACTCAGGGCAGCTGTAGGGCCGCTCATGGCTGTGAGTGCGCTGGTGCCGCAAGAGGTAGGAGCTGTCTCCGAACGCCTTGCCACAGTGCGGGCACTTGTAGGGCTTCTGACCAGAGTGAGTGCGCTGGTGGCGAAGCAGGTAAGAGCTGTCAGCGAAGGCCTTGCCACAACGGGGACATTTGTAGGGCCGCTCCCCTGTGTGGGTACGCTGGTGTTTGATGAGGTCAGAGCTCTGGGAGAAGGCCTTGCTACAGACCTCACATTTATAGGGCTTTTCACCTGTATGGATGCGCTGGTGCTGGATCAGGGTGGAGCCCCGGCCAAAGCTCTTCCCACAGATGCCACAGATGTTAGGGCGAGGGCCCTGCCCACCCCTGGCCCGGCCACCCCTTCGGCCTGCACCTCGCAGGGTCCCTGTCAGGCCCAGGGGATTCTGGAGCATCTCAAACTGGGGTGTAGCCAACAGGGCCCCTGTGGGCATCTCAAAAGGTGGCCCTAGGGGAAGGTCCCCTGTGGGCTGCTCCCCAAACCCCTGGGTGAAGGAGTCCAACGGATGGACTCCCAAGGGGATGCTCAAGGAATTCTTTTCCTCGGGAGTGAGAAGCATCTCTGTGCCTTCCTGGAATTTGGAATTCTGAGCTTCAAATTCAGGGCTTTGGGTTTTGAACTCAGGGTTTTGGGGTCCATACTCTGGGCTCTGGGATTCATACCCAGGACTTTGAGGTTCATACCTAGAGCTTTGTGGTTCAAACTCAGGGCTGTGAGAATCTGACTCAGGGCTTCTGGGTGCAAATTCAGGGCTTGGGGGCACTAACCCAGAACTCTGGGACTCAAAATCTGGACTCTCAGGCTCAAACTCTGGGCTTTGTGGCTCAAACCCAGGGCTCTGGGGTTCAAGCCCAAAAGGAATCTCTTCGACCTCATAGTCCCCAGTGCCTTCTTGCTGAGAAATTTCCTCTTCCTCATTATTCTCATGCATGTTGCCTGCAGGATCAGAGAATTACAGAAAACCCAGATTGTGTGGAACCTGGAAGGTCATTGGGTCCCACCTTTACTTGCCACAAACCTCTCCCTGCTCCTCAAACATGGTCGCTGGCCCTTGAGCAGGTGCTGAAATTCCCACCTTCCCCTCAGCAAACCCAAGAGACTTAGTTCCTGCCCCTACTCCCTCTAAGTCCCAGATGTCCAAGTCCCCTGCTCTCTTTCGCTCCCACGGACCACCACCCCATCTCCCGATCCCAGACATGTTCCTCGGAGGGGCACTCCCTCCCTCACCTTTGAGGGACTCTTCGGGCCCCATTTCGTCCAGACTTTGCACATCCCGCGGCTCGAGGCCCCACTGCGACGCCTCCTGTTCCATCCCCGCTGACTCCCAGTGCAGCGGCGGCGGCGGCAATGGCGGACGATCCTGCGACCTGTCCTGAGTGCCCTGAGACCCAGGCCCTCAACGCCAGCCCACTCAGTGTGGCCCAGGCGACCCGGCTGCCCAGCCCCAGCCCCCAAGGCCGGACGTCTTGACCCTAGGCCTCTCCTGCCGGCCGGGCCCCTCCCCTCCCTGTGTCCCCGCCCCCACCCACAAGGTCTCAGCTTGCCTCGGGGCCCTCACAGGCCCCCACTCGTTTTGGCCTCGGAGATGGGGCGGCTTCACAACTCACCCTGCTGGCCCCAGACACCACTCCCCACTTGAGACCCCACCGTCAGGCCCCCAGCCCCAGGCTGGACTGTGGCAGTCGACCCCCTCCCCCAACACAGGAAGTGTCCGTCCACGGCCAGTTCCCCCCGTTGGCTAGCGCCTCAGCCTCTCTAGGAGTGGCTGGAGGTGGAAACTCGTTGGCATTAACCCTGGGCTGGATGGCCCCAGCGTTGAGGTGGGGGAGGTCGAAGTATCCTGGAGCCGGCGAAGAGGCTGGGGCAATTTGTGTGCCTATGTCCTAGGTCTCCGTCTGTCCAATGGCCTATCTGTCCTTCTACCGGGCTCTTCGTCCATCAGTAACTGTGGCCAAGGGCGAGACGACAAGCGAGACCAAGGTCAGCGAGAAGGAGCGACGCTTCCTGGCGCCTGCGGGGGTGGTGTCTAACTCCTCTCAGCTCTCGGGCCTTGGAGTCAACTCCGGTCGTGCCTGGGGAACCTAGACGGACCCTCGCACCTCCTGAAGCTCTACGAGACTCTGGGACACCCTTCTCCCACTTCCCGCTCGAATTCCACTACCCACCCACTGGCGTGCCTACCCCCACTCCTCCTGACTCCCTCCTTTATCTGCTCCTAATTTCCACCCTCCCCACCTCCGGGGAGCTAGGATGGTTGCCAAGGAAACAGCTCCGCCTCCGATTTCCAAGGGCACCATGCCTACCTGTGAAATGCTTAGTGATTGGCCAGTAAACACGAGGCACCTTTTTGATTCATTGGAAGGTGCTCAGGCTGGTTCCACCTCCCTTGTCAGCCAAAAGCTCCTGTAGGAGTTGAAGGGATCTCTGCCTGGCGTCTTCCCTCGAGCTTTCAGAATTTTCCCCACTCGCGTTTACCCTTCATTTTGTTTTGTTTTTCTAAGGAGTAAAAGCCTAGGGACCTAAGGGCAGACAGTCCCCGACTCTTTCTCAGCACTTTCCTGAAGAAGCCTGTCAGGAGATCCTCCCTCAGAAAGGAAGCTTTCTTTTCAATTACCCTGCCTCTTCCCTCCACATTCCCCAAAGCCTGTGTTTAACTCAATCCTTAGGAGCCTTAGCTCATGGTTCCTGAATTGTCTCACAGGGAAGCAATGATCATGTGGGAATTTCTTCCAGGCAAGGGTGGGGTGATAGAGTTCAGGAGTGGAACTGGAGAGAACCATCGGGTCTTAAGACAGCTAGTAACTCTCCAGCCCTGTCCGCCTTGGATAGAGGCTTGTAAAGAAAGGAAACTTGAGAAACACTGCCGTAGTTGCAGCTTTGAATCAAGGGGGGGAAAGGACCCTGGAAAGTCAACTGAAAAGGATCCAGTTCTTGTCCCTTGTTGCTGAAAACTAGTTTGGTAGCTTTGTTGATAGCTAAAGAGCCAAATTTCTCCTGCCTGAGCAATGCAGAGCCATGGTTTGTGTTTTCTTGTTGCCTTCCCAGATAAATGAAGGGAAGAAACTGGTTAAGAGGAAAATGGCATCTTCCATTCTCCCTAAAAGAGACAAGCACAAGAATTTGGAGAATTCCAAGTGGTAAAAGACAAAAGGACGATGTCATTAGAGGCTTACAATCAGAATCACAGAGATCTTCCTACAAATAAAGCAGAGGTACTTCTCTGCCCTCCACAGCAACAGCTTCCAGCTTCATGTCTCTCTCCATCCCGATGTCTGTACTAAAACCTCTCCTAAGAATGGACACCCTACAAAAACTGGTTGGGAGAACTGGACTTGGTGTACTCCCCAGTCAGCCCCAAAGCACTCACACAGTGAAGAGACAAGTCTCCTTTATGAGACATGACTTTCTGACCTGCTTACCCACTAGAAATTTACACAGGAGAGCAGCTGCCTCTGCAAAGTGAGTGGCAAAGGTTCCAGCCACAGGTCTAAGAGGGTCCACTCCCTACACTCTTCATAGCATGAATTACAAGCCCACATGTAGCAGAAGTTGGGCCAGGGCTTCAACCTGCTTTGGCACCATCATTTCCATTTGGAAATTCAGTCTCACTAGTGCCGAGAATGAGTGGTTGGCTGACTTCAAAGCAGCCTCTTCTAGTACCAGAACTGTCTATGCAATGAGCCTTCAAGAGGCAGCCAGCCTCTGTCTGCCACCAGCCCAGAGCATTGAGTCTCCAAGCACACAGAAGCAAGCCTCTAATGAGGGTTCCAACTTGACCTAGCACCGACTAATTCAAGGTAGGAGGACTACACTGACCTTGTTCCACCACTGTGTGCTGGTGAGGAGCCTTGTGTGTGTCCCAAGCTGGGCAGTCACTTTCCCCATAGCATCATCCCCTGGTGTGCAGCACTACTGGGGCGGAGCTGTTAGTGTACACCCAAGGCTTATGGTCAGCCCACACTTGAACAAGACCTTACAAGGGTCTCAGCGTGAGAGGAGCTCCTGAATTAACTGCTTCCTCCCTGCATGCAAAGGACAAGCTAAGAGACCTTCTGTCATGCTATAAGAGATGCGTCAGTATATTCAAGATTTGAAGTACACAGGAAGATACCAGGCACAGCAAGGGCCCCTTTGTCAAGACCAAAGGAAATGGGAGTTTTTTTGTATGGCTAGGTCCTTCCCTGGCCTGACATTTGGAACAGGCCCTGAGACCAGCCCTTACTCTTACAAAGCTAAGGGCGGCTAGAAAGTAACATTTTGTTCAAAGCAGTGGTTCTCAAAGTTTAGCAGGCATAAAATTCCATCCCTGGATCCAGACTCAATATAGACAGGGCCCAGGGAGCTAGCCACATTTCAAGAAATAGTATGTGATTCTTTGGCAGGAAAAAAATCACTATTCTTTGAAAAATACAGGCCTAGAACAGGTTTTAGCTTCTTTGCATCACAAACATCTTTACAAATCCTGTTCCTACAAAAGTGCACATAAACATTCCTAAAAATTTTAGAGATCTTTGGAATTCAAGTGAGCACTTACCCTTTAGTTGGCTTGGACAAACTAGGGTCATGTGGTCATGGCATGACCTCTCACACTGGCCCTATGCATGGGCTCATATCTGGTACAGACAAGCATTTCCCCAGTTAAGTCCTAGAAAAATTCTCTTCCTGGCCTAAGTTGCTTCAGGTTCTGAGCCTCAAAGACCTGCAGTAGCAGAGAAAGAACCCTACCTTTGGTGGATGTATCCATGCCAAGAAATGAGGAACTAAGAATGGAGGGAGGCTGAGGCTTAAACATTTTCATGACACTCAAAAAGTGATTTACTAGTGTAAAGTTGGATCATGAAGGCAGGAAGCAGAAGAATTGGGTACAGTGTTTGGGCCCAAAGCAAGCCTCACAAACCTCAAAGCACTCAGAGAAAGTAGTAATTTTAGCACCTTTAATTGGCAAGCTGAGGGTAGGGTCCAGATCTGGCTTTGAGTCTGAGCTGAAAACTAGCATTTCAAGCTGGGCTTTCCCCAGGCAACCCTGAGGGTTAGAGGATGGGAGGGATTGTACACTGGCTTCTCTAGGAAATTAAAAGCTGGTACATAGGTAGTTCCTATTACCAATGTGCCTCTCTTCTCACCATGTCCCACCTACAATAAGGTGGCACGCAAGCCAATCCTCCCAGAAAAGTTTAGGATGGGGAATCAACTCAGTTCATTACTTCACCTAAAGTCTTTTCCCTGAATCTTCTACCTTTTTCTTTAGAAATTTCTCCAGGTTGACAAATCTGGTTTCTTCCTCCCTAAGGTAGGCCAGACAAGTGGCTGAGTTCAGTAAAGAAGGCAAGTGCGCACAGGCCAACAGAGGACATATCCCCTGCTACTCCTCCTTAAGTCAAGGGTCATCCTGACCAGAGGCAGGACAGGGTCTGCCCAGGGCTGGCTGCTTCCATTACCTGGACAAGGCTGGGCTCTAACCACAAAGGAATTCATATTAGCTGTATAATGTAATCACATGGTGAGAGGGGAAAGAATGTGTAGAGCCTGGGAATACAGATGAGTATAGTTCCCTCTGGCTACTAATCCCGAGTTCCTCTGGGTTCACGATGGTGGGTACCTGAAGAGAGTTGAAGATTAAGCTTTGGTCATTTGCCCTGAACTCTCAGGTTGGTTGCTGCCTTGCCTTGGTCTGCCATGTGGCCATTTTGTCACTTATCTTACACCTGGGCTTCACTGACCCTGGGCTGGTCAGTCCCCAGTTCTGGTCAGTGCCTGGGTGCTCTCATAGGGAATGGCAGATGCCTCCAGAACCCTGGCTGACATACTAGCAAGAAATTCAGGAATGGTGTGGTAAAGAGAGCAGTAAACCAAGAACCTTACCATCCTTCTGTGTGACCTTGGACAGGTTGCTTAGCCTTCCCCAGTTTCAGTGTCCCAACTGCAAAAGCTCAGATCCCTTCCAGTTCTAGAATGTGATGAGGTTGGCCCTGCTGGCTGGGTCTAGGGTGGATAAGGCCTGAGCCACAGGGCTCTCCCAGGGAGGCCCAAAGAGGGCTGAAGGATGCTCTCAGGGCCTTCCCCTTTAGAACCAGGAACTGCTGGCCAGCTGAGAGCAGTGCTGTGTTACAGCAGAGGTGCCAATGGTTTGGGGGAAAAGATTCAGCGTGACTGCCTCTTCATGACTGAGCTGTCCTGTCCAAGCAAGATGCTCCCCTCCTCGGGTAGTTATGAGGGTGAAATGAGTTCATGGACAAGATAGTACTTTGTTAACAATAAAATACAATGCAAGCAAGCTTTAAAATAAAGCCTACTTTTACTTCATTCCCGCCACCCTTTCACATATATGCTATCTGAATCCCTGATTCGGGAAAGCTCAAACGCTGTATGCCATGGTTTGCAAACTCCAATGACCACAGGAGCCAAACAGGTCCTGTAAAGGAGTGGAAACTACCAGATGGAGAGGGCCTGCTTTGCCAGAGACATGGTCAGACCATGAGTGCCAGCTGATGCTGGTCAGGAGCTGATGTGGAGCTGTGAGCATGCTGAGCAAAGGGGACAACTGCCCCCAGCTCCCACCAACTGTGGTTTTGTGGGAGCTTAGGGAGAGTTGCCAAATCGTTTGAACTTCTCAGAAGTCAGAAACCTGGATTTTTGTGTGATATCTTAACCAGTAACTTGTAACTTTTTAAAATTCTGACTCAGCCAAAAAAAATAAAAGACAGCTATAGGCCAGATTCAGTACATAGCCATCAGTTATTAACTCCTGCAGTAAAAAAGACAATGGGTAAAACAAGGTTCTCTTCTACCTCAATCCTCTTAACACATCTAAGCTGACAAACAGCCTTTTCTTCCCATAGTGGAGGCCTACTGGAGGTTCTAACCCCACCCCTAACTCAGTAAAGGGGACTTCTAGAGTCTAGGACAGTAGAAAATGAGGTGTCAGCATATCAAGCTGGTAAGGGCCTAAAATAAGATGGTCCTCATCCCCCAGGTCCAGCTCTTACAAGGAATTCTATGACCTCCCTGGAGTTCCCAGAAATTGAATACCTATTCCAGCTTGGGCCTCAGGAAATGTTTAGTCCTCACGCTTTCTCTTTTCACCTTTGAGGCCATCACCCACATTCCTGGAATATCTCTGGGTAGTGCCGGAAGCCCACAGGTGGGTCTAGGTTCCCTCGCCCAGAGGATAGAGGTATAGGCAACGCACTGGCACCCTGACCCCTGTGTCCCCCGGCACCAGGCCTATGGACCCACTGGTGTTTGGCCATGGCTGACTTCTGGGCAAAGCATCTGCCACACTGAGGACAGGGGTAGGGGCGTTCCCCACTGTGGGTACGCCGGTGGGCTGCCATTTCAGAGCTCTGTCGGAAGCAGCGCCCACAGTCTGGGCACAGGTAGGGCTTCTCGCCTGTATGGGTACGCCCATGGCGCCGAAGGTCTGAGGCGTGGGCAAAGGCATGGCCACAGTCTGGGCAGGGGAAGGGGGTCTCACCGCTGTGGACCCGCTGATGCTGATAGAGGGCAGAGCTCTGACTGAAGCAGTGTCCACAGTCAGCACAGCGGTACGGCTTCTCACCTGTGTGGACCCGTAGGTGGGTGTTAAGGGCAGAGCGCTGGGTGAACGCCCGGCCACAGTCAGGGCAGCGGTGGGGCCGCTCCCCACGGTGAATGGCCCGGTGCTTGCTCAGAGAGGAGGCTTGGCCAAAACCCTTGCCACAGTCGGGACAAGAGAAGGGCTTCTCACCAGTGTGGGTATACAGGTGCTCCACCAATGTGGAGCGCCAGGCAAAACTCTTCCCACACAGGTAACAACCATGACGCTGGTCTGCCCTTGGAACAGGGGGATGAGCAAAGACTGGGGGGCGACCCCGGTGAGGCACCTTGGATGATTGCTCCACACTGTAAGGGAGCCCAGCAGAAGGGGGTTTGAGAGCCTTCAGCCCAAGAGGCCAAGTGTCCATAGAAAGGATCTTCTCCAGTACCTCAGTACCTTCTCTTTGTCCTTTCTCTTCTTTGTTTCTGGAACCTGCTAGGAAACAAGGGGAGAGCTCAGACCCGGGCTTATTTAACCTGGTCCTTGAATCCCACACCCTATATCGGGGGGCCACATCAGCCTCACGGTTGCTTTCAAAGGGCTGAAATAACTTTAGGACTGTATAAATGTAACTACTCCTTAACTGTTAAGGAGTTGACATTACACTGAGCCCTTTGAACACAACCGCAAGGCTATTGTGAAAATGAGTTTGACACCCCTGCCCTATATGGTGACAGAGAAGCCTCTTATATACAGCCACCTTCTGGACCCACAGGTGCCCCTGACTCAGCTCAGTATAGGCAAGGAAGCTTGGAGTGAAACTTTCCCTCAGCTGCAGAGGACAGAAAGAAAAGCAGCAGAGACAGAGTGGGAAGAAACAGTGCGTTCTACCTCAGGCCTGGGGAAATGGCTGGGGGAGAGGCAGAAGACATTTTAGCTGGATCAGTAGATGCTTAAGGGCGCTTCAGGCATCAGGAACAGCACAGAGAGGGACATGAACCTGGCTGAACCAAGTGCAGAGGGTCTGGGTATTGTGCAACAAATTGCACAGGATGAACTGCTAGAAGAAAACAGTAGAAGCCAAGAGAAAGGAAGTTGCTACAAAAATAAAACAGAAAATAAACTAAAACACAGGACGTGGCAGAGGAGATAGATGCAGGCAAACAGGAGGGATGATGTGGAGCAACAGAGCTTAGAGATCAATCAGATGTGAGCAGCTCAGATTTGCAGGAACTGAGAGTGAAAGCAGGTATGCCAGGGACCTGCACCCCAGCAGAGCCTGGACACACTCACAGCCCCTTTCTAGGCTGAATCCAGAAGCTAGGCAGCGGCCAGACATCATCACCTTAGCTGGGAATGCACATCAGGGAAGAAATGGATAAGCAGGGTAAGGAAGTGACAGAGAGTAGCAGGTCTGGTCAGGCCCGAGGAAGACCCCATGAGACACAGTCCCCAGTACTTCACCTGTGTCCTCTGACAGACACCCTCCCAACTCCGGATCTCTGGCATCTGATCCCCACAGTTCAGCCTCTTCCTCCATCCAGGAGATGAGGGCCGGCTTGGTGCCTTGGAATCCTGGCGGAGAAGAACGCAAACCCCACGCTGCCGGGAGGCCACCGCCCACCCGCGGTCCCGACGTCCCGGACCCAAGAAGTCACACTCCCCGGGCAGGGCCCGAAGGCTGGGCAAGGTGGATGGGGATGTGGACCCAAGCGAACAGTGGGGCTCTCACCGAGCGCGCCCAGGTGGCCGTAGGTCTCCCGCATCACGTCCCGGTACAGGGCCCTCTGCACAGGGCACAGACAGCCCCACTCCTCCTGGGAGAAGTACACGGCCACGTCCGCGAAGCTCACGGGCCCGGGGCTCCTCCCCTCGCGCGCGGCCCCCTCTGGTTCACGCGCGGAGAACGGAGCCGAAGGCGGCGCCATGGGAAGTGCCAGCCCCAGAGTCAGGCCAGCACTGCCCCTGGGTCCGCTGGGCTTCGGAGCCTCACGTGCTTCGGAACGCCTGCTCCGCCCGCGGGCCCGAAGGTCGGGACGCGGTTAGTAAGGCTGGGGAAGCAGGCAGAGGCTTCCCCAGGAACCACGCGGATGGCTGAAAGCTAAGTTGGTTGCTGAAGGCACACAGAGAATCGGGACTGGAGGACATCTTCGTAAGAAATGGCGGCAACACGGCCTCACGAACCTGGAGCCTACGCAGTTTTGCCCGGATTATGTCAGCCCAGGGTCTCCAGGTTGCTAGGTCGCCAGCCCACAACCAAAATGGCCGGCACAGCTACCTGTGCCGAGCCTGGAGTCGTGCCAGGCTTCGGGACCAGCCGGGACACCCTGTTCCCGTGCTGGTCCCCGCCCCATCGCGCCGATTGAGGATTGACGCGGCAGCGGCTCCGCCCAGGTTTGGAGGACCAACCAGGAGAGGCAGGAGGTTAGCGTAGGGTCAGAGCTGTTCCAGCCCTGACCTGGCACGCCCCGCCTTTGGGACTTATTTTTCGTGGCGAGGCGTTCTGAATGGTCCCTCACTGAGTAACAAGCAGTGTTTTCTTTTCCCCCAGTGCTGAGGGTAGAAAAAAGTAGTGAGTAAAAAACGTTTTCTACTGGAAGCTTGTAGGAGCCTGAAATTCTGGGAACTTCTATTTCAGGAAACCGTGGGGGTTGCTAGGAAAAAGTAAGGGTAAAATCTGAGAAAGGTAGGAAGAAACCTCTTTATGAAAGTCTACTCTCCCTCCACATGCCCTGCAGGTTGCCTCTCCAACATCTATTTGCCTGTAGCTCAGGCCTAGCCCCTGAGCTCCTCGATCAGAGAACCACCTACCACTTTGCCTCTGCACGGATGTCCCACAAGCACCTCAGACTTGGCATGGCTCAAGCTGAACTCATCGCTTTTTTCCCACAACCTGCCCTTTCGTGAGTCTTTATCTCAGCAAATGGCACCGGCAGTCCCTGGCATTTATAACTCCAAACCTCCCTCTCTCACTGGGCATATTTGACTTCCTACTCTGTGCTCCCACACACCTTCCTAAACACCCTGCCCTAAGAAGACTTGATACTTTTTCTTTGGCCAGCTAAATCAATCATAGCATTTCACACATTTCTTGGAAATACACTTGATACCTTCAATGGGTTCAGGCTCTAGTCTGAAACTCTTCTCTGTTTGCCTCCTGCAGTAGTAGGTAGTTAGGCATGAACAGAGTAGGAATAATAGGCCAGATGCAGAGGATCACCAGGGTAAGAGCCCCAGGTGCCTAGCAATGGACAAAACTACAAGCCCTTGCAGGACTACTCTCTTAAGCATTAACCCCTGGAGATGACATCTAGGCCTCAGCTGGGTTTCAGCTCCAGGCCCAGAAAAGCAGCAAAATCAGACAGAGTTACTGCCATAACTGACATTAGGGTCAGCTGCATTGACTAAAAACCCCATCCTGGCACCAAACATTCAGTGGAAACCACGAACCTGATGAGGAACACCTGGAAAGCTGATGCATACTCTGTTGAGATCCTCCCCTGAGACCTTATGACAGGGACCTTGTATGTGCTCTTTCTTTTTCTGGAGTGTCCCCATGACTTTCCTCTTTCTTCCTCTTTCCCATCTCTCAAGGTACATCCACATCTATCTATCTATCTCCTCCCCCGCCCCCCACCATGAAGCTTCAAGGGTCAAGGGCCCTTCTTTTGACTCTAACTCATTTCCTGAGCCCATTTCTTCTATGGCTCACTTCTTCTACCTCTGTGCCTTTCTAAATAAACTTTCTCTTGTAGTTTGAGTCTTGACTCTGAATTATTCCTTAGCCAGAATTCAAGTATGGAACTGAGGTCTAACACCTGGTGCCATTTTGCCACCAGCACTTCTAAAGGCCTTCTTGAGTCTTCTTCCTGACACCTCGTATCTGGTGGATGCTTCTCCCTACAGCTGGGGAGCTTGAAAGTAAAGAGTTGATCACAGTAGAAAGGGGAGAGAAGACAAACGTTTGGAAAGGGTAAGGACACGGAGTTGCCCAGGGACTCAACCTCAGCCCTAGCTCTGTCAGCCTCTCAGGCCCCCGAAGGACACAAGAGAAAACAGAAAATTTCCATTAAGTGCAATAGCATTTTGTCATCTGTCAGTGCCCACCCCTCATTATGGTGCCTATGACACACAGGCCTAGAACAGCTCTGGGTAGCTCTGGAAACTCACAGAGGGTCTGAAACCTCCTGGGAAATAAACTAGGGCAGTTTGCCTGTGGTACCAGGCTGGTAGGCTTCTGGCTGAAGCACTTTCCACAGCAGGGACAGAATTAGGGCCACTTGCCTATGTCAGTCAGCAGGTAGCATGAGAGGTACTAGCTGAGGCAGAGGTGGGTGCCACACTAGCTGGGAAATGTCCCTTTCCAGAGAGTACACTGGACCAGGTTAAAAGTGATGGCAAAGCATAACTGCACTTGGGGCACGGATGAGGGTGCTGCATTAGTGCTAGATGTTAAAAACTGGGTGAAGACAGGGAAGGCAGGGCAATGGGAAGGACCTGGTTATGGGAAGCCTTGGCCACAGGCTCAGGGAATAGGTCAGTGGTTGTTTTTCTTTTCTTTTCTTTTTTAAGATTTTATTTATTTATTTTAGAGAAAAGGGATGGAGAGGTTGGGAGAAACATCGATGTGTGGTTACCCCTCATGTGCCCCCCTACTGGGGACCTGCCCTGCAACCAGGGCATGTGCCCTGGCTGGGAATCAAACCCGTGACTCTTTGGTTTATAGGCCGGGGCACTCAATCCACTGAGCCACACTGGCCAGGGCCAGGTCAGTGTTTCTGACCCCAGGGGCTCATGACTATTGATTCCCAAATAGACTCCTTCATTTGGCCCTTTCCAAATGTATTGTTTTTCTGAATGGCTGTTGTGCCACTGCAGATTCAAAACTTGCCTTGTTAATCCTCTGAGGTCTACCAATGTTTGGGTGACAGAATCAACATTTACAATGGCAGGAGCATTGAGATGGGTACCTAGCCCCTGGAAACTCCCCCTAAACAGTGTTAGCCAATTAAAGAGCTCATGAGTTGGGGATGTTCCCAACTATCTCAGGATGAACCAGAGAAGGTACCCTTAACCAGAGAAGCAACAGTTACAGGGCCCAGGGACCTGGAGACAGAAAGGTGAAGTGCCTCCATACTGAACTTGAATTCACACGCTACCACTGACCTAGAGTTTGGATGATTCATACAGCATGACTTGATCATGGGACCACTGGATGCCTCAAAGTCAGTTGAGAATGAGAGGGTTAAGATTTCAGTCTCCAGTGGGTGTCGTAAATTCAGATCAAGAAAAACTAATAAGGAACATGTATATGATGGTTCGTGCTCAACAAAACATTTTCCTTTCCAGCTGGAACTGAGACATTGCCCCCACTTCTCACCTTCCCATCTTTTAATGTTCTAAATGTTGGAGGCACTGGTGAACCAGGCTAACGTTCCTGCTCTAAATTTATAGTAAACTCTAAATTTGCACTAGGAATAGAGATAACAGGTGTAAGCTCTACTGGCAGAGGTATGGAGACCTTTGGGCAGACTGTGCTCAGGTCTATATAGACAGAGCCCCAGTTTTGTGGTTATTTTCAGCAGGGGACAGAAGAGCTCCAAGAGGAGTTTCTTGGAGACAGCATTTAAGAAGGGCATTGAAAGATGTTAGATTTGGAGATACAGTGTATACAGAGCAGAATAGCAAGTATTGAGCTAAAGGCATACCGAAAAACCAAAGATCCCCATTTAGCTGGGGCCAAATGGGATTGCTTGTCTGCAGGAAGAGAAAGATCTGGTTTGAATTAGAGGTTAGCGTGCCATGGGCCTTCGCGTTGTGGCCCGGATGCTTATGTTTTTGCAGGAAGTACTGGAGAGCCAGTGGGGGAGTCTGTCGGGGGAGGCTCCCGACAGACTGAATTATGAATTTCAGTTAGGGTGATTTGGCGGGAATCACATGAAACGGAATCACCAGGGGCAGGAGTAGGGGCAAGTACGGGCACTTGGTCCTGCCCATCCCACCCGCCCTCTTCCCTTTTCAAAGATCAGGGACGGACTGCCCTCACGGAGCACGCCCAGGTACCCCTAGGTCTTCCACATCACGTCCCAGACAATCCCACTCCTCGGGGAAAAAAATACACGGCCACCTCCACGAAGCTCACGGTGCCTGCCTTTTCACCCCCAAATCATCTTGCTTCCGTCCGGGCCTTCGCCGGCACCTCTGCTGGAAGCTAGGAGCAGGAACCGGGATAAAACCATAGCCTGCCCGCATCCAAGGTGGGATGCTTCTAGGGATTCGGCCTCCGGGAACCAGGGTCCTCTGGACCAAGAGACCGGAACTAACTCTGGGTGGGGCCGCTCTAGGACGGGAGAACGAGTTACACGAACTCGGTGGTCCCAGGACCGAGAAAATGAAGGCGCCCTCAGCAAGATGGCGGTACTCTAGCGTTTTCCATTTTTAGAGAAAGGCATTTAACAGCTTCAATGTCGGTCTGGTGTTGACGACCAGGTTTATTAACTCCCTCGAGTTTCTTTTGCTGTTCCGCAAACGGCTTTGGAATCGCCCTTGCCCATAGTTAAGATGGCCGCAACCACTTCGGCGTCTGATGTCTGGCAGCTGAAAAGTGAGGCTAGGGTGCGTGTGCGCGGCAGGTGGCAAGGAGTGTAGCCGAGGGGGAAACAGGGCTAGCTTTCAGGGGGCCGCTGGCCAGACGTCCACTAACTGATCTTCTCTAGAAGGCCCACTCAGTGACCTTCCTTAATAAAAGAATTTTTTTTGATAAAGCAGTTCATTTCTAAATTTTTTTTCACTTACAGGGCACCCTGTACCTCTCTTAACAGTTTCGTAAATACCCCTCCAGAGATTGTGTTTATGTATGTATGTATGCATGCATGCATGTGTCTATCTGTTATCTATATCTGGTATTTCCAACATTTACTCTGTCTTTAATTGAGGACACTAGGATGAATGCCTCTCTGCCTTAAAGTTCACTCATTTCACAGAGGAGGAAACTAAGGCCCAGTTGTTACCCAAGCTCAAGCAGCCCAGTAGTGACTTGGGTCTTCAGATTCCTAAATCGCAGCCTTTTCCACCACCTCGCCCTGCCTCCTCCAGGCCTGTTTCAGAAAAGCAACATGATTATTTTGAATTTACTGACCCCTGCTAACCTTGTGAAAATGAATTGGATTCTTAATTTATTATGTTATGATTGCATAAAAAATTGGATGAGCCCTGACCTGTGTGGCTCAGGGCATTGTCTGGCAAAGTGAAAGGTAGCTGGTTTGATTCCCGTCAGGACACATGCTTGGCCTGCATCCCTAGTCGGGGCTCCTCAGACAGGCAACATATCAATGTTTCTCACTTCGATGTTTCCTTCTGCCTTTCTCCCTCTCTTCCCCTCTCTCTAAAAACAAATACATAAAATCTTTTTTTTTTTTAATTAGATGAGTTAACGGATGACAGGGCTCATTGTTTTGATGCTGTCTTTAAATGTGCCCCTGATTTCCCAAATCCAAGCACTCCTAAACAGAATAATGGCAGACTATGCAAGAGCTGCAGTTGGTTTTGTGATATGACTAAGACAAATAATCTTCCCTTACCTTGATGTATCACTTATTGTATGCCAGACTAAGTGCTTTTGCTTGTTAACACTGTTAACCCTCACAACACTTCAGAGATAGGTACCTTTCTGGATAAGGAGGCTGAGGCACAAAGGGATGACCTTGCCCCAGGCCACACAGCCAGTAAGTGGTGAAGACAGGATTCAAAGCCAGGCAGCCTGACTCCACGAAATTACATGCCGTATTGCCTCAAATTATTGAAGGCACAGTCTCAGCAACCAAAGAGAGGTGGGATTTTAGGCCAGGTTACCAAGATGCAGTTGTATTGTGAGGGAGTGCAAGAAGCAGGGACCTAGGAGGTCAGAAGAGCTGCTTCTGGTCACACAATTGTATACTGTTATATAAATGTAAAGAGAAAAATTTTAAATGATGGGCTATATGATAAATATTGAAAAGTAAGCACAAGGGTTATGTTTAGGGATCATGTCATGGGGGAAAAAATGTCATTCAGTGTTTGGGAGGTATATGAAATTGCCCTGGAGCATGGGTGAGAGGCTTCACTAAAGACAGGGGCTCTCACCAGTGGGCTCCTCCTGTTCAGACCCTTGTTGGTTTAGGCCTGGGGTCTCCCAGCTGGTCTCTGGGCTTCCAGCCTTTTGCCTTTCCCATCCATCCAGCATTGCAGCCTGGTCTAGTGAAAACAGGCAGAGTATCAGCTGGGAAATTGGGAGGTTTGGGTTCCATGCCTACCTCTGCCACTAACTCAGCTGTGATCTTAAGTAAGTACCTTCCCTTTTCTGGGCCTCAGCTTTTCTCAGAGCCTATTCTGTGGACCAACATTCCCATGAGATGCTTGGTGGAAAGACAAGCATTCTTCCCTATGCCCCTTAAAGAGTCCCATCAACAAAGAAACATATTTCATCCTCTGCTTCCCAAACCCAATTAAAACATAGAATTAGACATCTCCGAGAGCTCCCTTCCAGCTCTAAAATACTGTGGTCCACTCTGTCATCACCCCCAGGGCCACTCCAGGAACTGGCTCTGGTCTCCTCTGATGCTCTCACCTACCACATACAGCCCACAGACAGGCTCTGTTCATTCATCTTCCAGTGTTTACCTCTGGTGGTACTACTCCCTATCTCCACTCTGCAGTCCATTCTCAGAACAGAGTGGGGTTTCTTGAATGAATGAATGAATGAATGAATAAATAAATAAATAAATAAATAAATGCAAATCGGATTATCTTGACACTCTGCTTAAACATCGCCCCCTCAATGGTTTATATGAGGTTCTTAAGTAGTCAAATACATAGAGACTGATAGTAAAACGGTAGTAGCCAGGGTCTGGGGGAAGAAGCATTGAGCATCATTGTTTAATGGGTACAAAGTTTTAGTGGGGGAAGATGAAAAAGTTCTGGAGAGGGATGGTGGTGATGGTTGTACAATAGTGTGAATGTACTTAATGCCCCTAAACCATATACTTAAAAATATTTAAAATGGTATATTTTGTTATTCTCCCCACTTCCTGGTGGCTCCTCCTATCTCCAGCTCCACCTTCTCTTTGACTCACTCCTCTCCAGTCCTGGTCACTCCTTGGCTTCACACCCTCCCACTCCTGACTGCCCCTAGCCCAGCAGTCAGGCTCCCTTGCTCCAGCTCTCTAATCTCCATGCTTCGAACCTCTGGGGCTTGCATGTTCACAGATCATATAGTTAGTCACTGAGCCATGTAGTTTCCATGGCAGAAGCCTCTTATGGGTGTCTTTCTTCCCAACTCCAAGGTCAGGAAGCAAGAACAACTGCAAGAAAAGGTCTTGCTCTTTAGCTTGGTCCCAGCTCCTGATCACTTCTATTTGGGGGCAGATGTCCAGTCTCTTCCCACAGGTCACACTGCACACTGTTTACAAAGACACTTTCTGACAGTACCTCTCAAACAGCCCTGCTCCTGCTCAAGAACTCTGTGTACCTACAGTGCCTATGGGGTAGAGCTTAAGCACCTCTGCTGAGACCTGGGACCCTTCCAGTTTGGCATGCACCTCTCTGCTGCTGTCTTCCATCATTCATTACCTAGTTCTTTATGTTTCAGTCAGGCAGAACTACTACCATTCCTTATACATGCCTATCCTGGTTGAAATCTTTCTCATTCTTCAAGGCCAATTTAAACCACTTCCTCCAGGAAACCTTGTTTCAGAAGACCTGCCTAGGTCTCCTCTTGGTCCTTCTAACATACTATTTTATATTGATTAGAATAACAATAACCACTGTTTATTAAATACTAATGTGCAAAGTACTCTTCTATATTATCTCATTTAATCCTTACAGCAATTTTATGAGGTAGGTACTATTATCATCCAGGTTTTATAGATGAAGAAACTAAGGTAAGAAGTGATTTGCCCAAGACTGCATAGCTAAAAAGCAAGTGAGTCAGGATCTGAACCCAGACAGTCTGCCTCCAGAGACCATGCTCTTACCTCTACTCTACACTGTGTCCATTTTTTATCCTTTTTATGAAACAAAGCTACCTGGCTGCTCCCTTTGCCTGAAAATCTCCCACACACCAAATACCTAATGCTATGGAAGGTACAACCCTCTCCTTCTCCAAGGTGCATTTCCTGGTTTATCACCAACCAGGTGGGTTAGGTGGTGCCTCTGGACACCTTTCATCACAGCCCCAATCACTCTTTTCTGAGTCAGGGTGTGCTGGAGCCCAGCACAAAAACCTAGAGGCCTCAGATATTGTTTGTTGAATGACAGAATGGAGTCAGCCTTTCTCAGCCCCAGAATTCCTTTATCACCTAGCTGTCCCTCCAACAGAAGGTCACTGAATATTGTCTGTACTTTTTTTTCTTTTTTTTATTTTTAATCCTCTTCAGAGGATATATTTATTGATGTTGGAGAGAGAGGAAGAGAGAGACAGAGAAACATTGATGTGAGAGAAACATCGATCAGTTGCCTCCCCATACACACCTTGACCAGGGATCAAACCCAAAACCTAGGTATGTGCCCTGATGGGGCATCAAACCCACAACCTTTAGGTGTATGGAAGATGCTCCAAGCAGCTGAACAACCCAGCTTGGGCTCTACTTTTCTTAGCGAAAGATCACTGGCTTTGGCAGGGCTCTGTTTTCCTGATGAGACTCCCCCAGACAGGTAGGGTTGGGCCCTGCATCCTGAGGAGCCACCTCTGGCCCCAAGGGGAGGACACTCTGGCTGGAATCTAAGGACAAAAAAAAACCCTTTCTTGTAGTTGCCATTGTTTGCTGTCCTGCTGCTTTCCTGCCCAGATCTCAGCTCTTACCTCACTCTTACTTGAGACCCTGATCATGTTCTGCCCAGATCTGACTGCTCAGAGAAAGTGGTAGAAATATCTGGATTCTGTCAGTTTCCAGCTTTGCTGCTTTAAAGCAGTGAAATGTTAAAAAAAAATCACTTTGTCTTTCTGAGCCTCAGTTTACTGATCTGTAAAACATGGCTATGGATAATTGATATCCACACCCTGCCTCCTTACCTTTCTGAAGTGTAAACTGTAGATAATTCACTCTTTCAACACATGTTCATTGCACATTTGCTATGTCATACATACTACCTTGTTAAAATTTCAGTCGTCATAGTAACCCTTTCCTTTGAGGTAGATATTAATCATCCTCATTTTACAGATGAGGGAGTGAGGCTGAGGAGGGTGTGTAATTTACCCAGCTGTGCCTTATGCAGAGACTAGCTCTGTGCTGGGGATTCTGTGCTCTTTCCACCCACTCCACTTTCTGGGCTACATGTTGGTGTCAGTTAGCTAGGGCTTGACCATGCCCTTCATCTGGGCCCCTTCCCCAGACCTTAGCACTCCTCAGCATTTACCTCTCATGTAGATACACAGCAAGGGGGTGTTTTTTGAGATAGTGGAAAGAGCTTGGTGGCACCTGTTACTGAAATAACACTGGGAAAAGTCTAGCGTCTCACTCTCTTCATTTTTTTAGGAAGACTGGAGGGGGAAGGGGTCAAGTTTAATCTTTTTGAATCTTTACAGGCACTTTCCTTTTTACATGTTTGAAAACTTGAGGGAAGCCCAAGGAATGACTTAGGTTCCCAAGTTTCTGATTTAGGAGCCTCCTTCAGGGCCCGGCCAGTCCTTACCGCAGATGTCAGGCTCAAACGCACACATGGGAGCCACTCACCCGCACTCCTCAAAGATGTCCGGGTAGTGCCTGAATAGCACAGGTGGGTCCCGGTCACCCCTAACAGGGGCTCGAGGCACAGCCCGGATTCCAGGTCTCCGGCCCCGCCGCCCCCCAGAGCAGGAGCGGTGGATCCACTGGTGTGCTTCCACCGCAAACTTCCTTTTGAAGCGCATTCCACACTCTGGGCAAGGGAAGGGCCGCTCACCGGAGTGCATGCGCCGGTGGCTGACCAGCAGCGATGGGTAGGTGAAGCGGCGACCACAGTCTGCACATACGTGGCGCCGCTGGCTGGCTTGAGAGCTCACGCTGGGTACCGGAACCGGGGGCTGCGCAACTGTGCTCTGGTTCCAGGCCGTTTTCGTGGGTGGCTGTGGTCTTGCTGAGGTCTTGCTCACGGCCGAGTCAGGGTTATGTTTAACCAGCTGCTCAGGCCTATCCTTCCCAGGAGTCTTTCTGGGTCCCTTGGCTCCTGGTAGTTCTTCCGGTTCCTCTTCCTTCTTGTTTGGGGAGTCTCCTGGGAAACAGGAATCAAGATACATTTTAAAACACGTTTGTTTAGATTGTCTCAAGTTATAGGTTACTTTTACTTAAGAAGTGCCGGAAAAGTACTTCCTAGAGACTAACACATAAGCTTTGAAGGACAGGAAACAAGTTCAAATCTCTTAAGAGTGACTTATCTGGTTTCTCACTTATCAAATGGGAATCATAATGATTTCTTTACAGGGTTGTTGGAAGGATTATATCAGTAGAAACATGTTAAGCATTTAGTAAGTGCTCAATAAGCAGTAGATAGTATTGTGGGTTTGTTTTTTTTTTTTTTTTTTTATTTTCTGCAGGGTACGGTGTTTACAGAGGAGGAAACCTATACGTTGAAGATCACTCTGCTGGGGAATAATGAAGAGAGAAGAGCCAAGTTGTCCATGACTGGGCATTTTCTCATTTATGAATTTGCTTTGCTTGAGGAATGTGAAAGGCAGATCTGAAGTCATTTCTATCCTTAGGGTGTTTTAGTTGTTACTTAAATAGGGAAAATGATTGGTATTTTCTACCACAGGATCTGGAAACCTGAATTTGGACTTGAGCTTCTGATTTCCCTACTCTGGTCTCAATATGAGGACTGTCTCAAGTTCTGAAAACTGTATCAGGTTGGCCTCCTTTCCACTATTATCCAACATTGGGTGGCTCTTTCATTCCTTTAGGGATGCTGGAAGTGGGGATCTGAAAAAAATATGTATATGTTTTGCTAGACAGGAAGCCCTGGAGTGCCAAGTGGGGGTAGACTTCGGACAATCCCTCACCTCTCAGAGCTCCTCCCACGCTTTCCCCCTCCTCAGGATCCTGGGCGGCGGTGCTCCAAGCCTCACTCCCCTGTTCCATCCAAGAGATGAGGTCTGGCTTAGGGCCTGGGAATCCTGGGAGAGAACAGGGACCACAGTACTAGCCTGAAAGGCTGTCCTGGGAAGATGGCATCCCCCTGCCAGGGTGAGGGCACTTCCTCAGAATTTATGTTCAATGTGGATACAGTCTCAGTGCCCCCTGCCTGAAGGAAATGGATTCCGGATGGAAGAACTCCCAAAGGGGTACCTGAAGCCCTGGGAATAGGAGGTGGCTGGTGCTGTTGCTGGAATAATCTGGGACTAGGGCACTCACTCCTCCGAATCCCTCTATCTCATCTCCTTTGTGAACCCCAGTGAAGGAGGAGGGGGCGCTCTGACCCGGCCTCACCGAGTGCGCCCAAGTGGCCGTAGGTCTCCCGCATCACGTCCCGGTACAGGGCTCTCTGCGCGGGCCGCAGACACCCCCACTCCTCCGGGGAGAAGTACACAGCCACGTCCGCGAAGCTCACGGACCCGGGCTTCTTGCAACTAGGCCGGGTCTCCCCAGCTGTGAGCGCCTGGAGCAGGGATGGGGGCGGCGCCATGAGGCCTTCCAGCCCCTAGCTGTGGCCGCCTTGTCCCCAGGGCCACCGCCTCCCCGCTCCCCGATCAGCTTTCGTCGTCCACAGGAACGGCTCCCCAGGCCACAGCCCCTCCCAGCCTTGGCGACCGAACGCAGCCCAGGGAACCGAAGTAGCAGGGACTATCTGCTAGGGATTCAGGGATTCTCATAGGGACAAACCAACCCCCTCGGTGTTTATTCATTTCTTGGCAGCTTGGCCATAGACACCCTGCTTGAGGGACCCGGAAGGTGCCCTCAGAAAATATGGCGACATCCTGGATTCAGTTGTCAAGGGTTGCTCTTAAGGGCGCCGTCCCTCGATTACATCAAACATGGCGCCCGTCTGACTTCTTTGGTCTCATCATCCACTTGCCCTCAAATAAGATGGCCGCTGCAGGTGGGTTTTTAGAGGGAAGGCAAAACCGAGGGGAGGTCGTGGGGAGTCTTCTTGCCTTCAAGAAAGATGGACGGGCCGGCAGCTTCCAGCGCCTTTCTTGCCAACACGGCAAAGCAACCGATGACTGGCCCCTAGCGGAGGAAGCGGCTGCGCCGCAAGGCTCGGGACTGATGGGGCATTGGAAAAGGCGCCTGTGTCCCCAACTCTCGATTGGCTGGCTCTGGAACCATTTGAGAACCTTGGCATTTGTGGAGACTAAGATTGTGTTTCCGGAAGTCTTACTTCCATGCCTTCCGAGGGCGGAATCTGGTCCCTAGACCCTGCGGCAAGATGCTCACACTGTAGCCAAACTCTGGGAACAGGCGAGGTAGAAAGCTTGTTCGCGTTTACAGTCGCGACTACAGCTGCGGACTCCATCCGACTCCTTGCACCCACGGCTTGGTTCATTCAGCCGATGGACTGGAGCAGCTGGCGAAGAAATGTGTTTGGTGAGGTTCGAATTGGAATGGGGAAATTGTTAATTACGTTTTTTCCAAATTAGTTAATGTATATGGTTTTCAAAAAGTGATACAAAAGTTATGTAATGAAAAAAGCAGTCCTTCTACCCTTTCCCCCTGTTCCCTAGAGGCAACTACTTTTAACCCTTTTTATTCTTTTGAATGATATTGTACATAGAGTAAAATGCACCGATCTTCAGTGTAAAATTCGCCAAATTTGGACAAATATATACCACATTAATCATCACCCCAAACAAGGTATAGGACATTGATGTCACCCCTGAATGTTTCCTTACACACGTTTCCCAGTCAAGACACATTTTTAAAAAATATTTTATGTATTTTTAGAGAGAGGAAGAGAGGGCGAGAGGGAGAGAAACATTAATATGTGGTTGCCTCTCGCGCGCCCCCTACTGGGGACCTGATCTGCAACCCAGGCATGTGCCCTGACTAGGAACCCGTGACCCTTTAGTTGGCAGGCCGGCACTAAATCTACTGAGCCACACCAGCCGGGATCAGTAGGCAGTTTTTTTATTGTAGTAAAATGCAAATCACAGAAATCATTAGGTATCAGCCATTTTAAACACAATTCGGCGGTGTTTTCACTACTAATTTGCTTTCTGTCTCTACGGATTTGCTTTTTCTCAGTACATCATGTGGCCTTTACTGTCTGGCTTAATTTGCCATTTTAACCATTTTTATATTAACAATTCAGTGGCATTAATTACATTAACATTGTTGTGCAACCATTGCCACTATTTCCAAAATGTTTTCATCATCAAAAAAGGAAACCTAGCCCTGGCTGGTGTGGCTCAGTGAATTGAGCACTGGCCTGCAAACAGCAAGGCTGCTGTTTCCATTCCCAGTCAGGGCGCATGCCTGGGTTACAGGCCAGGTCCCTGGTTAAGGCAACCAATCGTATCTCTCGCACAATGATGTTTCTCTCTTTCTCCCTCCTTCCACTCTCTCTAAAAGTAAATATATACAATCTTAAAAAAAAAAAAAAAAAGAAGAAGAAGAAAGAAAGAAACCCAGAATCCATTAAGCAGTCACTTGCTATTCCCTTCTACCCCACCCCCTGGTAACTTCTCATTTTTCTGCCTCTCAATTTGCTTGTCCTGGTATCTCATATAAGTGGAATCATATAATATTTGTCCTTTTGTGTCTGGCTCCTTTCATTTAATATAGTGTTTTCAAGGTTCATCCATGTTGTAGCATGTATTAGCACTTAATTCCTTTTTTTTAAATCCTCACTAGAGGATTGATTTTAGAGAGAGAGAGAGGGAGAAAGGAAAAAAAAATCTGTATGAAAAAGAAATATCCATTGGTTGCCTCCCGTATACGTCCTGACAGGGGATCGAACCACAACCTAGGTATGTGCCCTGACTGGAATCAAACCCACAAACTTTTAGTGTGTAGAACGACACTCCAACCAACTGAGCTACCTGGTCAAGGCAGCACTTTGTTCTTTTAAAAATTGTGGTAATACATAACATAAAAGTTACTATTTTAACCATTTTAAGCGTACAGTTCAAAGATATTAAGTACGTTCACATTGTTGTGCAACCATCACCACCATCCCTCTCCACAACTTTTCCACCTTCACAAACTGAATCTATATACTTTTAAAAAAGATTTTATTTATTTATTTATTTATTTATTTATTTTTAAAACTATCTTAACAGCTCATCTTTTTTTTTTAGATTTTATTTATTTTTAGACACAGGGGAAGGGAAGGAGAAAGAAAGGGAGAGAAACATCAATGTGTGGTTGCCTCTTGTGCACCCCCGCATTGGGGACCTGCCTCGTAACCCAGGCATGTGACCTGACTGCAAATCTAACTGGTGACCCTTTTGGTTCACAGTCTGGTGCTCAATCCATGGAGCCACACCAGCCAGGCTGGATCAATACACTTTTAACTCTTAGCCATTTCTTCTGGAGCTTTCATTAAAAAACACACTTTTACTGCTATTTCTTGATATCTTAATTTTAGATATATTATTTATGGACATCCTGCTATGATACTTGCTTAGTTTCTAGCCCCATTCCCCTCACCTCTTTTCCCAACAAGAGAGACCATTCTTCGTGGTGTGGGCCCAGCTCCCACTCGGAGATGCACAGGACCCACGGATGGGTTCTCCCATAGGGAATCAGGCCTGCATTTGTACCTAAACTGCTTTGAGTCTTGCTTTTGTTAAAACTCCCTCACCCTGAATTGAGACAGCAAGTGCTTACTGTAACTTCCTAAAATCCATGCTAAACCTTGCAAGGACCAATGTAACTGGTTCATTTCCCTTTTCATTTGCAAATATCCTTCTGTGATGTCATTAGTGGCATCATCTCCTTTGTTGTCAGTAAAAAGTAACCACCTATAGAGAACCTGTACATAGTAAATGAGGACCATAATGTAACATGACCAGAAACCCAATAAGGCCTGTCATGGTGGAGGCCGCAGCTTTTGCTCCCCTTGAAAGAAAAGCCATGGTGTCCTTTTTCCTCCACTGGACTCGGTAGTCTGCATGAATGTCTCATTTCATCCATAATGACATGGACACTGCGGGCCGGTGTCTGCATCACCAGCATATTTATTGTAATAAACTAGTATAAATAATATTTTCTGTACATTCTACATTTCCTTTCTTGTCAACTGTTGTGGTTTTTTAAAATTGAAATATATTTGACATATAGTATTGTGTAAATTTAAGGTGTATGTGTTGATACATGTATATATTGTAATATAATTGCTATTATCACTTTGCATTTCTTGAATTTTCTAATCTTTATTTTCTCCTTGCATCATCTGCCCTTTCTGCTTCTTAAACTTGTTCCAAATTACCAAGGATAATATCAAATCTCAAATCGCCATTTTTTTCCTGGGAAACCTTCCTCCTGAAGCCCTCAGGCTTTTTTTTCCAACCTGGACTCAGCCTCAGCTGTTATGCAGGGTCTTCACTTCCTGCTCTCCTGGGTTGTATCCTCTGTTTCCTAGACTGAACATCTTCCTATATTTTAGTCCAGATGGTTCATCTTAATGGATTGTAGCCATAGGTGCTAGATGTCTTCATCCTCATGTTTGGAATATTCCTGAAATGAGGCAGGATGTCTGACAGCATTTGCTCAGTATGGGACTGGTCACTGGAGGTAACAAGACCTTCAAGGTCTCTGTTGGCAGCACCCCACAGTCTGGCCTTGGAACCAGTTTTTGCTTGGCTCTCTAGCACGTGCTGAGTCTCCCCTTTGTGTTCAAGAATTTCTTCTTTGCTGATTAAGCTACTGCCTTTTCAGTCTTTATATTTTTTGGCCCTACCCTTGCTGTTTTTTTTACTGGAATACTTTTTAGCTAAGTGTGACTTCTGCTAATTTCGCTTCTACAATTATATGCTCATTTTTATAACTTTAACTTTGAGTTCTGGAGGTACCTCACTGCACTTATTGTGGTGAATAGTGTGCAAATGGAATAAGGAAAAATAAATGCTCAGAAATGAATCTACTTTTAAATGCAAGGATTAATTTTACCTAAAGAGATACTAGTAAGCATTTCACAGGTACCAAGAAATACTTTTGTTTACTTAGGTACTGTATTGTAAGTTGATTCTCTTTGCACTAGCGATGGAAAAGACTTATGGAGATGGAGCTAAACAACAAACTTGGCTGTTAATTAGTGAGACTGAAACAAACTTTCAAGACTAAATCTGTTCCATTATAAGTGGCTGATACCATGTTTTTTTTCCTGTCAATCATGATAAAAATACAAAGATGCTCTTACTTTCAGATTGTTTTATTGCCCGCCAAATTGTAAATATTTGTTCAATAACCTTGATCAGATAATTATGAGATGTTATAAAATATACAGATCATTATGATTCATAAATTTTACTTGTCAATAATACAGCGCATCTGAACTTCAAGGGAGAACTAGTTTCTTGTGTATAAAGCTCAGTCTTACTTTGAAGTATTTAGGGATGAAGTTTATGTCTGCAACTTACTATGAATTACATTAAATAAGATGGATAAAATAAATGGATCAAGGAATAGATGGACTGACATGTGATAAAACAGCAAAATTTAAAAATCTAGGTCACAGAATATAAGTGATGGACATGAGTATTCACTTTCAACTCTTTGAGTTTTTTTTGAATTTTTTAAAAGATTTTACTTATTCGTTTTTAGACAGAGGGGAAGAGAAGGACAAAGAAGGGGAGAGAAATATCAGTGTGTGGTTGCCTCTGGAGCACCCCATACTGGAGACCTGGCCGACAACCCAGGTATGTGCCCTGTCTGGGAATTGAACTAGCAACCCTTTGGTTTGCAGCCCGCATTCAATCCATTGAGCTACACCAGTCAGGGCTGAATCTTTGAAAAATTTTAAAGTAAAATGTTGGGAAGAAGCTGTTGAACCGGTCCAGATCTGCTAATTAAAGAGAGATTATGTGGTGACGTAAAAATAATACCTAGTTCCCATTAATAGTCATCTGTGGAACTCAAGGGTTGGGAGAAGAAGCCTTTTGTTTAGAGGTATTTGAATCACTAAGTACCACTCCTGGCATGCAGACATGCTTAGTCCCATGCACCTCCATGGTTATTCCTTCAGCAACTTCTTGTTCTTAAGTAGGGCTAGCATTTCTATATGGATCAGAAAAACCTCTGAATTGTTGACACATTACAGAAAAAATTAGACTGAAGATACTATGCCTTGATTTCAACTCTTAAGTACAAGTAATTACTCTAAAACAAACAAACAAACAAAACCCTTGCACCCTACCCTGGCTGGGTTGCTCAGTTGGTTGGAGCATCGTCCCTATACACCAAAATGCTGCAGGTTTGATCCCAGTCAGGGCACATGCCTAGGTTGTGGGTTTGATCACCGGCTGGGGTGTGTACAAGAGGCAACTGATCCATGTTTCTCTCTTACATCAATATTTCTCTGTCACTCCCTTCCTCTCTCTCTAGAATCAATAAACATATCTTTAGGTGAGGATTAAAAAAATAAAGTCAACATATATTTCCAGCTTCTGTGACCCAAGAATACATCTTTATTCAAAAGATGTAAAATCCAGGGAGCATGCAGATATCTGAAGAAGAAAAACATTGTAATCACTAATTCATAAAAGTTTTGAAAAAATTAAATTCATTAAGTTTAATACTTTTGCATACTGTGAGCAGAGTGAGCATGGGAGCCTTTTTCCTCTCTGTGTCCACCCCTAGGTCTTTAAGACCAGAGTGCCAACAAGGCTTGATGCCACATGTATCTCCTTGCCAGATATTTCACTTGCATTGACTAAAAGGCAGAATCTTTGAATGAGCTGTCCCTTCAGCTCTCTTTCTCCTTGTTCCCATCCCTGGATCCTAAGACAGGGAAAAAGATAAAACTTGAACGTTAGCAGCATGTTCCAGACCATGATCTGCTCTGGGAGGCAGCATGAAAATAGCTGAGTATATGGCCCCCTGGAAGTAAGGCTTGAAAGCCACTGTCTTTTTTTTTTTTTTTTTTTTTTAAGATTTTATTTATTTTTAGAGAGGGCAAGGGGAGAGGGAAACATCAACGTGTGGTTGCCTCTCGAGCACCCCCTAGTGGAGGACCTGGCCCCTAACCCAGGCATGTGCTTTGACTGGGGGTGGAACCCATGACCCTTTGGTGGGAAGGCTGGCGTTCAATCTACTGAGCCACACCAGCCAGGAAGAAAGCCATTGTCTTTAAGTTAAGCAGGATAGCTCTGAAAACTGGAGATAAATGGAAGAGTCAACAATATTAAGCCCCTACTCTGTCTCAGGCATTGAGGGTGGTGATGGTCCCTGCCTTCATGGAGCTGACAATCCTGAACCTGTTCATGATACTCTTGCAAAATGGACATTAAATAGCCTCCCAGGGTAGCATTGAAAGCCATCATCCAAAAATCTACACTTGCATTGCACTCTAGCTTCCACAGGAACAACTTCTGGAAACATATTTATTATGACATCATGGCTGCAGTAAAAACAAGTTTTTCTTTAAAAAAAAAAAAAAAACAAAAACCTCTGATGAATGGCATTATCCATTACACTGTGACCCACATAATATCCAAAAGGAACGTTTGTCTTCATTCTATCACACAACAAAAATCAAATTACATGAGCTTCCCCTATCCGTTAGCTGCCTTGGAAGCACAAGCTCTATTTTGCATCAAACTACGGTTGTCCAGTATGATTAAGTAGTACTATAAGGCCCAATTTAGCTGTTCTCTTGAGCAATTTTGTAACGGGATAGGAGCCTTTCTGGAGATACGATGCAGGGAGACATGATAAGGCTTTGGAGGTGTAGTGTGTGCTGAGGATCCGAGCGGGAAGAAAGGAGAGAGGGTTCTCAAAAGTCATATACTGGGTGAAGTATGTTAAATGTTGAAGGGAAGTATCTGTGACCTTTTCCTTACCTCTATGGACAGTTGCTGGGCTCTCACTCTCTGGTTCCTGGGCCTCCTAGCTCCACGCTTTGACCTGTCTACCCAAGAGATAAAAAGAGGGTTTGGGTTCTGGGAACCCTGCAAGGGGAAACATTGGGCTGGGCTGAGGACCCAAGAGAGAGTGAGGCTGTTTCCTCAGTGCCCCACACTTCTAGGCCACTTGCCTCTAGGGCCAACAATCCCTCGTTGCACAGACTACAGGCTCCAGGCTGGAGGCCTGGCCCTCACCGAGCGTGCCCAGGTGGCGGAAGGTCTGCCGCTTCACGTCCCAGTACAGGGCCCTGAGTGCGTGCCGCAGGCACCGCCAAACCTCGAGGGGAGAACGAGGTTCTCCTCGTCTGCTATACACGGCCACGTCTGCTAGTTTCATGGATCCTGAGCGGCTTTCCCTTCTCAGCCAGTCAGGCCTCCCCGAGCACACCCTCCGGGAGCGGGACCCTTGGCAGCGAAGGCCCCTCAGTACTGCACAAAGAAAGGTTTCCAGGATTATGGAAATGCTAGAGCTTTCCTGGCTTTCCTTAGAAAAAGTCATCAAGGGTTCATAGTGCTGTCCGTAACCAAAGTAGCGCCTCTGCAGCCTCAACGTCCCTAGCATTTCCTCTTCGTTCTTTCGTACCAAGAGGGAACCCAGACAAGAGGTTGGACCCACAGCATAAGAAACCAGTCAGTAATGTGCGTTGATTGGACAGCGTTGGCGGACGTGAAGGCTGTGATTGGTTCTGCCAGAGCGGCGTCTTCGAAAGCTGCCGGTGAAGGAGCGACTTGTCTGGAGCTGGCGGGTGCTGAGCTGCGGCAGGCTCTCTTGATTTGGCTCTCCCAGGCCTGGAGATAGGAGACGGGTTTCTGACCGGTTGAAGCTCCTCCCTTCTGATATTTACATGAGGTCCGGATGTCCAGGACTTGGAGATGAATGAAAGCTGGAGGGCGAAAACCGAGGTGGATGGAGCGGGGAAGGAGAGTTGGGGGAGTCTGCCGGAACACCGTGCTCTGGGTACCAACCCGCTGCGGGAACAGGTTTCCATTGAGTATTTGATTTGGCCCATGCTCAGAGGTCACAAATGCCATCCCTTTTTCAGACACAGAACCCGAGGGATAGAAAGGCAAGGTGACTGATCACCAAGGCAGAGTCAGATGCAAAGTGTTAGAAAACAAAATTTAGCCGAGTAAACTTGAAGATATAATTGGCTTTATTAAGCAATTCATATATCCCGCAGCATCCCATCTCGTAACTAGAAGGGCGCTCCAAGGTGTTGTACAAATGGAAAGATTTTATAGGAAGAAAGTTGGGCAGAGTGCTCTTAGCGAGGAAAAAAAAAAAAAAAAAGAATTTTTTTGGAGCCTGCAGATATTTTTTTGTATGAAGAGAAAGGGAAGGTTTTTATTTCCTAGACTGCCTCTTTTGGTGGGGTAGGGAGATGGAGAAGGGTGCCCCAGGCAGATTACCTTACTAGTGATGACCAGAAAATTCCATATCGGTTGATCAAGATTATGTTTCTGGGAGAAGTTGAAACTGCAGCTAGATCAGGTATTAAATCTAGGTTTGGCATCATGGACTTTTAGCATGAGTGTCGCTGTTTGGGGCCTGTGGTTTTTTTCTTTAAACCTGGCTCCCAGGTTTAGCTAAGTGCTTAGTGTGGAGCCCTGCGCAAAGTAAGTACTTAATAAATATGAATTTATAGTTGTAATTGTAATTATGAAGAGGGACCCAAAAAAACAGAATTTATTTATATATATTTTAAAGAATTTATTTATTTATTTTTAGAGAGAGAGGAAAGGAAGGAGAAAGAGAGGGAGAGAAACATCAATGTGTGGTTGTCTCTCACGTGCCTCCTACTGAGGACCTGACCTGCAACCCAGGCACATGCCCTAGACTAGGAATGGAACTGGTGACCCTTTGTTTCACAGGCTGACACTCAATCCACTGAGCCACACCAGCTATGGCAAGTGTCTTAAAAGAACAATTCACTGAAGCATTAGGCAGCCTCCACAACAACACCAGCTGGTACATAATACAGATGGGTTCCTAGAACACTCACTTAGTGGGGGAAGCCTCTACTACAAGGGGCCTGCTGTCCAGAAGATAATTCCAGGTTTTGGGGGGGGGTCCCCCTTGTATATTTCTGTACCCTGCCTTGATCAGAAAACCTAGGTTCAAATTATAGCTTGTAAATGAATAATAAAACTGGAAAATTAATCAGATCATCTCTTAAGATTGTTTTCCAAGTATTTCCAACCATGTATTCATAAGAGCAGAGAAGAAAAGTTCCAACACTGACTGGTGTGGCTCAGTGGATGAGTGCCTACCTGCATACCAAAGGGTTGCCAATTCAATTCCCAGTCAGGGTACATGTCAGGGCTGCAGGCCAGGCCCCAGTAGGGGGCCTGTGACAGGCAACCACGTACTGATGTGCTTTCCCTTTCTCCTTCCTCTCCCCTCTAAAGATAAATAAATAAAATCTTTTCTAAAAAAAAAAAGAAAAGTTCTAGAGGTGTAACAAAAAGCTGTCCACCCCAGCAGTGAAACCACTTTGAAGACATAGTATGGCTTTAAAATTCATGTAAATTTGCATACTATTTTATAATATAACCAAATTCAAAAGAATATGTACTCAAAAGTAAGTTTTGCAAGTGTTGAACACTCTTATACCACTGGTAAGGTGTAAGTTGTTACTACCACTTTGGAAAACTGGCAGTATCTAATAAAGCTGAATATATATATACACTATGACCCAGCAATTTCACTCCCAGGTGTATACCTAACAGAAATGCATACATATGTTTACTGTAAGACATGTGCGCAAATGTTTACAGTAACACTAGTTGAAGCAGCCAAAAACTGGAAACTATCCACAACAGTAAAATGAATATATAAATTATAGGATATTCATTAAATGGAATACTCTTCAGGTATGAGAATGGTCTACGACCACATGCATTACATGGATGAATCTTGTAGATAAATGAGTGAGAGAAGCCAGATAGAAAATAGTATATATAATTTCACTCATATAAAATTAAAAAATGGAAAACTAAGCCAAACTATTAAGAACCAGGATAGCCCTGGCCAGGTGATTGAAGCATCATCCCAGCACCAAAAAGGTTATGGGTTCAATCTTCAGTCAGGGCACATATCTAGGTTGCAGGTTTGATACCCGGCTGGGGTGTGTTCAGGAGGCAACTGATTGACGTTTCTCTCTCACATCAATGTTTCTCTTTCTAAAAATCAATGAACATGTCCTTGGGTAAGGATTAAAAGAAAAAAAAAGAATCAAGATATGTTACTCTATTGGCTTCTCGAGTTTTTGCTAATAATATTATGTTTCTTGATCTAGATGCTTGTTACTCAGATGTGGTTAGTTTTTTGAAAATTATGTTTTTTCTTTTATTTATTTTTAGAGAGAGGGGGAGAGAGGGAGAAAGACAGGGAGAGAAACATCAATGTGTGGTTGCTTCTTGAGCACCCCCCACTGGGGACCTGGCCCACAACCCAGGCATGTGCCTTGACTGAGGATCGAACCAGTGACTCTCTGGCTCACAGGTCAGCACTCAATCCACTGAGCCACACCAGCCATGTCTGTAAATAATAATTCTTATAAAAGAAAACAGAGATCTCTCAAAACATTTGAAAACATAATATTTAAATTTTTTTAAAGATTTTATTTATTTATTTTCAGACAGAGGAAAGGTGGGAGAAAAAGAGGGAGAGAATCATCAATGTGTGGTTGCCTCTCATATGCACCCCACCCCAGGGACCTCGCTCAACCCAGGCATTTGCCCTGACTGGGAATTGAACTGGTGACCCTTTGGTTTGCAGGCCAGCACTCAATCCACTGAGCCACACCAGCCAGGGCTTAAAAAAATATTATTTCATAGTATTCCTTATAGTAGAGAATGCAAATTAAAATTACATGATAATATTTTTCACCTATCAGATGAGCAAGGATTAAAGATTTTGTTGATACTCTTATCCAAAATAATACCCTCATCACTTTCATCCATTCATACTGCACTGACTACTTCCTGATATCATCTCCCTCTTCCTTCAGCCTCTAATCTCCATGAGGGCAAGGACTTTGTATTGTGCATTACTGCATCTCCATCTTCTAGAACATTACATGGCATTTTGCAGTTGTCCAAGATAGCTGTCGAATGAAGGAATAAATGATACACTGTTATTAAAGGTGTATGTAGAGGAACTCCTGTATATTGCTAATGATAGCATAAATTCATTCATTCAACCTCCTTGGAAAGCAATTTGGTAATAACTATAAAAATTACAAATATAATATTTGTGTAATTGTTTATTGTTTAACGGGCACAGAGTTTCTGTTTGGGGTAATGAAAAAGTTCTAAAAAATAGTGGTGATGGTTCTAGAACATTGTGAATGCACTGCATATTTAAAAATGGTTAAAATGGTCAATTTTACCACAAAGAATCACAATTTTGCACCCTCATAGTAATCTTTAAAACAAACTTATTTTGCTTCCAACCATATTTCTTGGACACCACTCAGGATTTGTACAAAGTATCCTGTGAGTATAATATTTATTTTATTTGCAAGAATGACTCATTGTTATCAGTTGACTCATTGTTAGCAGCAGGACCAGGAACACAGACTTACAACATGGCAACAGCTACAAGCAAAACTACCTGATCCTGTTGTGGTATCTTTTCTTCTAGGGGCTTCTGCCTCTTTCCCAAATATATTAACATTAACTTTCAAATCGGCATGTCAGCATTTTCTGCTTTTGCTTTCAGTGGTATCCTCCAAACCAGTAACTTCTTTATGACTTTTTTTTTTTTTTTTTAAGAGAGGGGAAGGAAGAGAGAGAGCAAGAGGGGCATGGATGTGAGAGAGAAACATCAATCCATTGCCTCCTGAACACACCCTGACCGGTGACAGAACTTGCAGCCCAGTCATGTGCCCTGACCAGAATTGAACTGCTGACCTTCCATTTTGCAAGATGATACCTACCCAACTAAGCCACACTGGTCAGGATATCTCTATATTGATTGTTAAGTTTTAATTCAAAGAAATTAATAATACTTTTTTCTTTTTTTCTTTTTCCCAGTTTTTTTTTTTGTTTGTTTGTTTGTTTGTTTCTGAAGAGTCTTGTCAGTGAAATGAATGGATAATATCAAATGTGGGCTATGGGCACATTTCTTTTAATGCTCTGTCATGTATTAAAACCTTTTTTTTTAATTACAGTTTACATTCAATACTTTTATATTTTGTACCAGTTTCAGGTGCACAGCATACAAAGTTTCCCCCCAGATATTTCCAGCACCCCATTGGCACTATTCATACTTATTACAATGTTATTGACTATTTTCCCTATGCTGTACTTTACATCTCCATGACTATTTTTTACCTACCAATCTGTACTTCTCAGTTCCTTCACCTTTTTCACCCAATCCCCTACCCTTGCAAGAATTAGTCTGTTCTATCTGTGAGTCTGTTTCTGTTTTGTGTGTTCATTTGTATTGTTCTTTAGATTCCACATGTAAGTGAAATCATATATTTTTCTTTCTCTTATTTCACTTAGCATAATACCCTCTAGTACACTGTCACAAATGATAAGATTTCATGTTTTTTTTTTTTAATGGCCAACTAATGTGTATATGTACCACAGCTTTTTAATCCACTCACCTATTGATGGGCACTTGGGTCACTTCCATAGTTTGGCTATTGTAAATAATGCTGCAATGAACATAAGGGTTTATATATGCTTTCAAATTAGTGTTTGGGGTTTCTTCAGATATATATCCAGAAGTTGAATCACTGGGCCATAGGTCGTTCCATTTTTTAGTTGCTTGAGGAACCTCCATATTGTTTTCCATAATGGCTGCACCAATCTGCATTCCTACCAACAGTGCATACCACACCCTTACTAACACTTGTTGTTTTATTAATGATAGTCATTCTGACAGGTCTGAAGTGATATCTCATTGTGATTTTAATTTGCATTTCTCTGATCATTAGCAATGTTGAGCATCTTTTCATATTTATACTGGCTATCTGTATGTCCTCTTTGGAGAAGTGTTTATTCAGGTCCTTTGCCAACGTTTAAATGAGTTTGTTTGTTTGTTTTTTGTTGTTGAGTTGTATGAGTTCTTTATAAATTTTGGATATTAACCTCTTATCAGATGTATCATTGGAAAATATGTTCTCCCACTCAGTGAGTAGTCTTTTCATTTTGTAGATGGTTTCTTTTTCTGTGCAAAAACTTTCTTAGTTTGGCCCTGGCTGGTGTAGCTCAGTGGATTGAGTGCCAGCCAGCAAACCAAAGGGTCACTGGTTCAATTCCCAGTCAGGGCACATGCCTGGGCTGCAGACCAGGTCCCCACCCCAGTAAGGGGGTGTGTGAGAGGCAACCGCACATTGATGTTTCTCCCTCTCTACCCCTCTATCTATAAAAATAAATAAAATCTTAAAAAAAAAAACTTTCTTAGTTTGATGTAGTCTCATTTGTTGATTTTTTTCATTTTGTTTTCTTGCCTGAGGAGATATATTAGAAAAAAATATCACCACAAGAAATGTCAGAGATATTTTCCTCTAGGAGTTTTATGGTTTTGAGTCTTACATTTAAGTCTTTAATCCGTTTTGAGTTTACTCTTGTATATGGTAAAAGAAAGTGGTCTAGTTTTGTTTGTTTTGCATGTGTCAGTCCAATTTTCCCAACACCACTTATTTAAGAGACTGTCTTTACCCCATTGTATATTCTTGCCTCCTTTATCAAACAGTATTTGGCCATATAGGCATAGGTTTATTTCTGGGCTCTGTATTCTGTTCCATTGATCTATGTTTGTTTTTATGCCAGTACCATGCTGTTTTGATTACTATGGTTTGTAGTATAGTTTGATATCACGTAGTGTGATTCTTTCAAATTTGTTCTTCTTTCTCAAGATTGCTTTGGCTATTTTGGGATCTTTTGTGGTTCCATATAAATTTTCTGGATTATTTGTTCTAGTCCTTTTTTTTTTTTTTTTACATTTCAAAAAGATTTTATTTACTTATTTTTAGAGAGAAGGGAAGGGAGGGAGAATGAGAGGGACAGAGCATTGATGTGTGAGAGATACACTGATTGGTTCACATGCCCTCAACAGGGCAACCTGGACCACAATAGGGCACCTGGCCCGCACCCAAGCACATGCCCTGACTGGGAGTCAAACCAGCAACCTTTTGGTTCGCAGGCTGATGCGCAATCCACTGAGCCACGGCAGCCAGGGCTGTTCTATTCTTGAAGTACATCACTGTATTTTGGTAGGTATTGCATTGAATCTGTAGATTGCTTTGGGTAGTATGGACATTCTAACAATGTTATTTTTTCTTATCCATTAGCAGAGCATATACTTCCTTTTACTTACAACTTCTTAGATTTCTTTCTTTAGTGCCTTATAATTTTCTGAAAACATGTCTTTCACCTCCTTGGTAAAATTTATTCGTAGGTATATTTTTTAATGCACTTGTTAATAGGTTTTCTTAGTTTCCCTTTCTGATAGTTTATTATTGGTATATAAAAATGCAATGGATTTCTGAATATTTATATTGTATCCTGCTACTTTACTGTATTTATCAGTTCTAGCCACCCTGGTGAATGGCTGCACATACATTTGGAAAAGGCCAGGAAGATCTACTGCGTATGTTTTTGCCAATGTAACAGGGTCCTTAACCAATAGTACTTAGCCTCCCTTCATTTATTCGAGCTCATCTGGAAAGGCTAAAGCCTGAGAATTGGAGGCAGGGCTTTGCATTTTTTGCATACTCAGCAAGATAGGTAGCAACATGAGAAACCCATGGAGGAGCGTCTCCTAACACCTACTTTATGGGGTTCTTGTAAAAAATAGATTGGAATGTACATAAAATGTTTAACACAATACATGGTATACCAAATGCTCAACAAAGTGGCTGTAATACTATTACAGTAGACCACAGAATAAACAGAATGGGTTACGGCCAAGATGGAGGTATAGGTAGATATAGTTTGCCTCTGTGCACAACCAAAAGGACAAAAACAAATTTAAAAAAATAACCAGAACTGCCAGAAAATTGAACTGTATGGAAGTCTGACAACTAAGGAGTTAAGAGGAAACATTCATTTGAACTGGTAAGAGGGGCACAGCTGGGCAGCCGGGGTGGAGAGGACACAAAGCAAGGTGGCAGCTGGAGGACTGGGGTAGGCGAGGTGGTGGCTGGTGGACCAAGCGGTCCCACATTTGCGTATGGATAACTGGGAAGAACAACTGGGGAGTGAAACAGATCCCACAAACCAGGGTTCCAGCTCAGGGAAATAAAGCCTCAAAACCTCTAGCAGTAAAAACTTGTGGGGGTTGCAGTGGCAGGAGAAACATCCAGCCTCACAGGAGAGTTCATTGGAGAGACCCACAGGGTCCTGGAACATACACAAACCCACCCACCCGGGAATCAGCATCAAAAAGGCCCAATTTGCTTTTGGGTAGCATGGGAAGTGACTGAAAGCTGGCCAAGTGCCTGGCAAGCAGCATTGTTCCCTCTCCGACCCCTCCCACACAGACAGCAGAACAATGCAGCAACCTGGGTTGCCCCACCCTGGGGAATACTTAACCCTCCACCCCCTACATCATAACAGCTGTGCTGAGACCAAAAAATATGGCCCTAATGAAAGAACAGAGCAAAACTCCAAAAAGAGAACTAAGCATGAAGAGATAGCCCACCTATCAGATGTACAGTTCAAAACACTGGGAATCAGGATGCTCACAAAAATGGTTGAGTATGGTCGCAAAATGGAGGAAAAAATGAAGGCTATGTAAAGTGAAATGAAGAGAAATGTACAGGGAACCAATAGTGAAGGGAAGGAAACCAGGACTCAAATCAACAATGTGGAACAGAAGGAAGAAATAAACATTCAACCAGAACAGAATGAAGAAACAAGAATTCAAAAAAATGAGGAGAGGCTTAGGAACCTCTGGGACAACTTTAAAGGTTCCAACATCTGAATCATAGGGGTGCCAGAAGGAGAAAAGGAAGAGCAAGAAATTGAAAACTTATTTGAAAAAATAATGAAGGAGAAATTCCCTAATCTGGCAAAGGACATTGACTTCCAGGAAATCCAGGGAGCTCAGAGAGTCCCAAAGAATTTGTACCCAAAGAGGAACACATCAAGACACATCATAATTAAATGACCCAAAATTAAAGATAAGTAGAGAATCTTAAAAGCAGCAAGAGAAAATGAAGTTACCTACAAAGGAGCTCCCATAAGACTATCAGCTGATTACTCAAAAGAAACCTTGCAGGCAAGAAGGGGCTGGAAAGAAGTATTCAGAGTCATGAAAGGCAAGCATCTACATCCAAGATTACTCTATCCAGCAAAGCTATCATTTAGAATGGAAGGGCAAATAAAGTGCTTCCCAGATAAGTTCAAGTTATAGGAGTTCATCATCACAAGCCCTTATTTATGAAATGTTAAAGGGATTTATCTAAGAAAAAGATGATCAAAAATGCGAACAGTAAAATGACAACAAACTCACAACTATCAACAACTGAACCTAAAAAAAACAAAACAAAAAACAAACTAAGCAAACATTTAGAACAGGAACAAAATCACAAATGGAGATCGCATGGAGGGTTATCAGCTGGGAGGGGGAGAGAATGGGAGAAAAGTTACAGGGAATAAGAAGAGTAATTGGTAGGTACAAAATAGACAGGGGGAGTCTAAGAATAGTGTAGATATTGGAGAAGCTAAAGAATTTATATGCACCACCCATGGAAATGAACTAAGTGGGGTGAGGGATGCAGGTGGGAGGGGGAGTGCAGGGCAGAGGGGAATAAAAGGGAGGAAAAAAATGGGACAACTGTAATAGCATAACAAAAAATATATTTTTAAAAAGAATAAACAGAATGGCTACTGCTTCAAGAAACTTAGCTGAAAATGGGAGATAGGGACAGAGGCCAGAGGGAAAGTTATTGTTGTTAAAGATAGATTTTAGCATGTTTATAGGCTGGAGTGTGTGTGTTCCATATAAGAGAGGGACTCTGTAATCATAAAACTAAGAGGAGAAAAATAATAGATGGAGCAAAATCCCTGAGGGGGCAGTTGATGAATACCAAGCACAGGTATGTTGATGAGCATTGCATATGAGGGGCTTTCTTGAGGTAGGGTAGAAGCAAGTGAGCATGAGTGTTCACACTGGTAAATTTGGAGTCAGAGTGGGGAGTGGAATGTTGGAGTTCCTATTTAATACCCTGTTTTCTTAGTGAAGGAGGAGGTACTCACTGGCTCAAGATATATGGAAAACTTAAAGTGATAGTGAAGGTTTAACTGAAGTTGGAGATCAAAAAAGGTATCAGAAGAGATCAGAAAATTTTCTTCACGTTTCATATAGAGGCATAAAGGCAGATGGGAGATTAATCCATATTAGGACTGTGTATTAGTTAATTCTTTTGGTTGCAAGTAACAGAAACTGAACTTAAACTACCTAAAGCAGAAGGGGAGATTTACTTCAAAGATACAGCTAGTTATCAAATGGACCCTGGGACTGAAACCTAGAAGTTGTCTCTCATTTCTGCCCTCCATAGACCACACAGTGGAACTTGGCCACCAATGGCTCCCAAGTTTTAATGAGTTACAATCAGGCCCAAAGAAAATTATAAATTCCTAGGTAAGGAAATAGTTGGTCGACCTGGTGATAAAAGTAGAGAAAAGAGCCAGTCCTAAAACAGGATTCTAGGCAGATATTAGTAAGTCTCTGTTAGGGTAGGGCAGATCTCCATCAGAACTGTAAAAATTTCTACTTAGCAAGGAACCAGATTTACATTTTATGAACAGTAATTCCACAAGGAACCAAATTCATTCAACAGACATTTTAATGAGACCCAATCTGATCTGACCCCTACCTTGGGGTAACTCATCATCCAAGGATAAACAGTTACAATGCAACTTGCTAAACACCAGAACAGAGGTAATCACAAAAGCTGGGTTCCACAGCTCCCCCACTCTGGGCTGATAATCAGAACTAAAAGAAGCAACAAGAGTATGATGATCCCTTCCAGCTGTTGGAATGAGATAAGTCAGGTATGGAAATTCCAATTTGGTGCAGCTATACAAGGTGAAGTGATAGGACTGTTCATTCAATTCAGTAAAGCTTTACTGAGCACCTACCTACTCAGGGGTGGGTACCATAGAAGCAAATCAAAAATTAAGACACATTGTTGACTTCTGGAGCTTATGGGAGGGGGCAGGCATGAACACAACTCAGTAACTCTAAGTATAATCTTTCTGCTTTATATGTAATCACCTAACTTTCCACCCTCCTTGAATGACCTCACCTCATTTTATGTGGGGGGAAAAAAAGTTGACAGAGCTCATGGAAGGTTTTGGGCTGAAGTGAGACCTAGGATTTTCCAACCACTGGCTGCCAGGAACCAATCCAAATCCATTTTTCACTTATTGCTGCTAGCCCATACTGTCCCTGCTTTTCCTTAAGATCAATCTTTTCTCCAAGTTCACTGCACTTATGTGCCAAAACCAACTTGAACCAATTTTCCAAACATGGGGTGCAGAAACCTTAGCTTCACAGCACATGGTTTAGAAAAGCTTAGGGCCCTGGCTGGGTGGTTTGGTTAGTTGGAGCATCGTCCTGCACATCAGAAGGTTGTAGGTTTGGTCCTCAGGACACATACAGAAGGCAGCTGATTGATGTTTCTAAAATCAGGATTTGGAAAAAAAAAAAAAAAAAAAAACTTAGGTGTTTAGGTGTCTGCAACCCAATAAACCCCCTGGTACAGTGCTGCACTCCTCCCAAATCCAATGCAATCTAGAGGTAGGGTAGCTGTTAAAACAAGTATAGACCAAGAAGGTATGCTGGCTTATTTTTGTATGACTATTTAAAGGGGATAGTGAAAACCCAGCACCTGTTTGGAGATCCTATGTGGGAACTGAAACCCTATCTTTAAAGAATGATTGACCAAATTAATGCTGAGAACATGGGAGAAAGTAGTTGTGACTAAGTTATCTGAAAGGCTGCCATGTAGAATTAAACATATTCTGGGCAAGGCTTACAGGGAAGGAGAATGTGCCATTTAACCATGCGCTAAAGATCACCGCTATCCCACAATGAAATGACCTGCCTTTTGAGGTAGTGAGCTCCCTGTCAAGGGAGTTTTAAAGTTAGGGTAGAAAACCACTTGGCAGGAGTGTTGTAAGAAGGGGGCTAAACAAGGTTATTTAAACCTGGTATAGAGGAAGAGGCAGAGTAGGGTAACATCCTGCCACCTTTTGAGATCCTCCTGTCTGCACGCAAGGGGACAGGTATTCCCTATATGCAAGTTCGAAAGGCAGACAGACCCTAAAATATATGGGGAGAACTTTTACCCTGATGTCCACACACAGAAATTCTTTTAGGGTAGGGTAGCTTGGTGAACTTTAAGCAAAATATGTCACCTCTCCTAATGGGACTATCTGTTCTAGACAGAATAAGGCAGCCAGCATGGTGGAATACACTCAAGTTCAGGTCTGTGCAACAGGAGACCTGAGTTATAGTACTGAATCTGCCCTGCATGACCTGGGGCTTCTCCTTCTAGGTCCCTCTATGAAATGAAATGAACTTAAGACAGTTCTTCCCATTCTAAAGGGTACTGTCCTTCTGACTGGGTCCCTCTATAACAGATCTAGGGCTACAGTTTTGGACCCTGGGGCTACACTTGTGGACTGCCAGAGACCACCTCTGGCGAAAGCAACGGCCACACTCAAGGCAGGGGAAAGGCTTCTCCCCAGTGTGCAGAAGCTGGTGCTGGGCCAGGTGGCTCCACTGGGCAAAACGCTTAGAGCACAGGTCGCAAGCATAGGGCCGCTCGCCTGAGTGAATGCGCCGGTGACTGGCCAGTAGTGAGGGGTAAGCAAACCGACGGCCACAGTCATCACACGCGTGCAGCTTCTCCTCGGTGTGTGTGCTGCGATGTATGGCTAGGGAGCCGCTCCGACGGAAGGCACGTCCACAGTCTGGACAGGGATAGGGCTTCTCTCCTGTGTGCAAGAGCTGGTGCTGGAGCAGTGTACTGCGCTGGGAGAAGCGGGCCTCACAGTGCTCGCAGGCATAAGGACGCTCCCCAGAGTGTACTCGCCGGTGGCTCACAAGGCGAGAGGACGAAGAGAAGCGCCGCTCACAGTCTGGACATGGGTATGGCTTCTCACCAGTGTGGATGCGCTGGTGGATGACGAGAGCAGTGCGCTGGCGGAAGCGGCGGTTGCATTCAAGGCAGGTGTAGGGCTTCTCTCCTGTATGCGTGCGCTGGTGGATAGCTAGTAGGGATGGGTAGGCAAAGCGTCGCCCACAGCTAGGACACTGGTGGGGTTTTTCGCCCGTATGTGTGGTCCGGTGATTGGCCAAGGACCGGCTCCTACGGAAGCAGCGGCCACAGTCAGGGCAATGGTAGGGCTTTTCCCCTGTGTGGATAACCTGATGCTGGGAGAGATTCTTACGCTGGGAGAAACGCTTGCCACACTGGTCACAAGCATAGGGACATTCACCAGAGTGTGCCCGCCGGTGACTGACCAACAGGGATGGGTAGGAAAAGCGGCGCCCACAGTCTGGGCAAGGGTAAGGCTTTTTTAGATTCTGGGCACACTTGTGGCTTTTCAGAGCCAGGTGATCAGGGAAGGTACAACCACAGTCAGGGCAGATGGGACCCCCAGATGTCTGTCTGGGAATCAGTCGGGGCTTGCTGGGCCTCCGGCCTCTCTTCCCCTTTCGTGGTGCCTCCTTGGGTGGGAATATTTCCTTCTCTTCAGTCTCCTTTCTGGCTCTGGTTTCTACAGGGACACAGGAGAAATTAATTTAACAAATACTAGGCTACTACTCTTGCTTATTACAGTGTTACAGGTTATAAGACAAATAGACTCAGCCTGTCTTCAGGGAGTGTTAGTGACACAGACGAACTAGTGTAATACCCTGCTATGAAAATATGGAGGGAACTACAGGAGCCCCTAACCCAGCCTGGATAAGTTGGGGAAGGTTTCTTGGAGATTTAGCTAATTTTATTTTATTTTTTTTTAAAGATTTTATTTATTTATCTTTAGAGGGGAAGGGAAGGAGAGAGGGAGAGAAATATCAATGTATGGTTGCCTCTTGTGTGTCCCCTGTTGGGAACTAGCCTGCAACCCAGGCATGTGCCCTGACTGGGAATCGAAGCACGATCCTTTGGTTCAAAGGCCCGAGCTCAATTCACTGAGCTACACCAGCCAGGGCAGATTTAGCTGATTTTAAAAATTAAAAGTTTTGCCCTGGCTGGTGTGGCTCAGTGGACTGAGTGCGGGCCTGCGAACCAAAGGGTCACCAGGTGGATTCCCAGCCAGGACACTTGCCTGGGTTATGGGCTGGGTCCCCAGTTGGGGGGTGAGCTAGAGATAGCCACACACTGATATTTCTCTCTCTCTCTTTCTCCCTCCCTTCCCCTCTAAAAATAAATATATATATATTTTTTTAAGTTTTTGAAGAGGTAGGTGTAAGGCAAGAAGTGGAAACAAGGTTATGAGCTGGCAACTAAGTCACAGGGCCCTCTAAGCCAATGATTCTCAAATTTTAGTGTGATCAGAATCATTTGGAAGGCTTACTGAAACAGACTGAAGGGCCCTGCTCCCAGTTTTGGATTCAGCAGGTATGAGATGGGGCCCACGAATTTGCATTTCTAAGGTGATCAGGAGTGACGCTGCTACTGGTCTGAGGACCACACTCTTGAGAACCACTGCAGTAAGGACCTTGAACTATATTTTACTCAATGATTCTCAAACCTAAGCATACATCGAAATCAATTGGGGCTATCAAAACACACACATTCCTAGACATCTATAACACTAATAACTAGTTCTGGGATAGGTTCCAAGAATCTGTATTTTTATCAAGTTCCCCAAGTGACTAAATATAACTGACAGCCATTTGACAACCCACTTTGGCAAAAACTGAATGATTTTAAGCAAGAAAATACCATGGTTAAGATCTGAATCTTAGATAGTCCTGACCTTGGAGAATCTCCTATAGAAACTCCAGCCCAGACAGTTCCATCTGCCTCTGTGGTGAATCTGGGGGCCTTCTACCTGAATAGAGTTAACCAGAGCCTTGCTTGATCCTAAGGGGAGAGCAGTATGTCTTAAACTGATCAGGGTTCTGCCAGAAGGGCAGAAAGAGGCCCCTGCACCCCAAGCAGCTGTATTCTCCATGAGGTCCCTTCAACCAAACACAGAAAACTCAGGTATAGGGTCGCTCAGTCAGAACCAAATTCAAAGGACGTTGGGGGCGGGGATCCTATGAAGGAGACAGGAGGGTAGTAGCTTGTTTTAAAAGCTCACTGATTCATTCACACAACAGAGAACTGCAGAGCATTGGTGTGCAAACTAATATGTGAATCTGTGTGGTGGACTGACCCAACACCATCATAAGTATCCTAAAATTGTGAAACGAACTCGGCAAATGGAGCCCTGCAACATAGGTCAAAGGTACTCCTAGCCACTATAAGTCTGGACTGAGTCATCATAACCTGCAGGTCCTCCACGGGCATTTTTTCACTCACTTCTTTGGACTGTTAACCTCCTTGGGCACTCCTGTGGATCCAGGGCAGCTGGTTCCCAGTCATCGGTATTTCGTTCCAACCAGGAGATGAGGGCTGGTTTGGGACTTGCACACCCTGGGGAAGAACCTTTGTCAGAGGTCCAGCTCATACGTAACTCTCGATAAATATCTACCCGGTGCATCTTCTGCCAAGTCCCCGTCCTCCTCCCCTGACACAATCTGGTCGCAGGCCAGGAGCCTGGACACTCTGCCCCACAACCGCCAAGCTCCTCCAACCCCTGAGCCCCGCGGAAGTGGACTGGGCCGGGCCTCACCGAGCACGCCCAGGTGGCCGTAGGTTTCCTGCATCACGTCCCGATACAGGGCCCTCTGCGCGGGCCGCAGACACCCCCACTCCTCCGGGGAGAAGTACACGGCCACGTCCGCGAACTTCATAGCCTTTGGTTTCCTTCCCCTTCTCCGGCCGGGTCCGGCCTTTCCAGCTCCCCCTGCGGAAAGCGGAGCCCAAGGCGGTGCCATTGGACCCCAGAAGCCGACTCCACTAACTTCTCCGTCCCGGCTTCGGCCCCTGCAGGATCCCGGGATTTGGGAGCTGCCGCCGGACTGAGTGAGACTTGAGTATGCCCAGGGAAGGTCAGGAGGGAATCGGAATCAACCGCCTGCACGGCTAACGGAAACCTCTCGCTGTTATTCAGGAAACTCCTGCCCAAACCTGGGGGAAAGGCACCGGAAGATGCCTTCGGGGAAAATGGCGGCGCTGCTACCGCACTGCCTTTGCCTGGAATACAGGCAGCTTCCAGCTATCGATTTTATTGACCAGAGCGCCATGCCGGCTTCCTACCCTCTGTGCCCTCAAGTGTGATGGCGCTGCAATTGGGCTGCACGCCCTTTTTCCTCCCATTCCACGCGCCCATTGGGCGGCGGCCGAAGATCGAGCGTTCTGATTGGGTGTGACGAAAGCGGCGTGTTTGAACGAAGCCAACGCAAACGTAGGGCAGGAAGCCGGCCCCTTGATGTCGTGTGACTGAGTTTTGAGGCGGGAACCTGCGATGTGGCCCAGGGTTAGCAACCTGCCCCAGTTATCCGGCAGGCGATGCCTACCAGAAGGAGGTGCGGATTTGAACGACGGAGCCACTCTTACCAACCCAGGTGGAGAAAGCTCTGGGTTCCCTAATTGTTGCCCTTTCAGGAAGGGAATTAACAGCGTTTCCTCTATCTGGGCACCATACGCGATACATTACACATTCTATCTTATTTATTCTTAGCCACCACTGTGTGAGGTGATGGCATCATTCAGGTTCCACTATTGAGGAAAGCTCTCAGCGGATTACTGCTAGTAAAGCAAAGGAATAGATTTAAACGTGGGGCTGATAGGCCCTTCGTTCATGCCACTGAACTAGGCACTCTTCCCTCCCAGTATCTTAATTTGCTTGGAAATTCAAGAATCCACCTGAGCGCGCCTGGTCTCTTCTCAGGTTCAATCTTCTGAGTATCTCTAACACACACACACACACACACACACACACACACACACACTTTTTTTTACATTTGTGTACTGTACAACATAGTAGATAGTGAGGATAGGCTGGGTTTCAAAAATAAGTCATGGGCCACTCCCTGAATGAATTTCACAGTCTAGTGAAGCATATAATTCACAACTAATAATAGCAGAATGATACAAGCATGTATGGGAAAGACATAAAGGAAAGGAAAATTGCGGATGTAACCAGTCAGCACCCACCCCCATAGGTCTGTCCCTACTCCTGTGTAAGTGTTGTCATGCAATTTCACAAACTCAATGTCATCTCCCAAGGGAGCTGGGAACAGGAGAATATTCCATTTGCTACATCTCTTACCTCAGCTGGTAACATACACATTTATCTTTCCAATCCATTAATATTTTAAAGTACCTTCTTTGGGCAAAACATTACCCCAAAGCCTGCAGGGAATAAAGACAATGTGACAGGAAGTCACAAGATAACATAGGCAGACCCTGGCAGGTGTGACTCAGTTGGTTAGAGCATCACCCCATAGACTGAATAGTCGTAGGTTCGATTCTGGGTCGGGGCACATAACCCAGGTTGTGAGTTCCATCTTCAGTAAGGGAACATATCTAAAGACCCTCTCAGGCTGACTAGCTGCGTTTCAAGTGGTAAACAGCCATCTGTGGTGGCTTGTGCCTTCTCTGTTGGATGACACAGAACATTCACATAATAGAAGAAAGCTCTTTCAGACAGCAATGCTGTACGTACTCAGCAGAAAGTAGGCAAAAGACCTCACCTCAACAAGCGCACCTCACCCCACACCCCCAGTTGTACCCAGCAGGATCAGCTAGCTACCTCTTAATGCAAGGAAGACTCTAGGTCTGGGAAAGAGAACTTTGGAAGAGAAGGTTCAGAGGATTCTTACCAACTGTGGACTTTAACAAGAAGAGTGAAATGTGGGTTTAGGGTGAGGGGAGCTGCTGGGAGGAAGGGCAGCCCCAGTTTACTATCAAGAGGCTGAATTCCATGTTAGCACCCCTTTCCTCACTTATCCCAGGTCCTGAGTGCCTCGCCCTCTTCTGGCCCGGTTCTCGGGATCCTCAGCCTCCAAGCTCCACGCCTCCTTCTTTTCTCTTCATCCAAGAGATGTGGGCGTGTTTGGGGCCTGAAAATCCTAGGGGAGGAGGGACCAACAGTGCACCGGGTAGGAGAATGGGGCCTAGAGAAGTTGCTTCCTCTGCAATGGTGGGGTACATCCTTCTGAACCTCAGAGAGAAGACCTCCTCAAGAGATATGCTCTCAGGTGTGTACGGATGGAAACTTAATGGTCTCCATGTTGCAAAAAGGGAGAGAAAATGAGGGTCCAGTTTCCTTGATCACACCCAGGTATCCAGGGTGGGCCACATCACTAATAGGACAAAAGCCCGCCTTTCAGACCTTCTTTGCCAGAGTTAGCTGGACCTCATAAAGCATGACTGACCCTAATTGTTTTATGAGCCTTTATCCTCAGGACTAGAAAATTACTGGAAGTGCCCTGAAGGCGCAGAGTCTCTGGGAACTTATGAAATAGAACATGCCAGACCACTATGACCCAGCCCATGCACCCAAAGAGCATGGAAACACATTGCAGCCTAATTGAAACGTCCTGCTCTACAAACCACTCCATTGCCAGATAAAAACTCAAAGCCGCAAACCCTCAGGCTGGTGCATATCTCTGCACATAGGCCTTTCCCTCTCTTGGGAAAGTCAGATAAAAACTTTAGCCCAGGCTGGTATGGCTCAGTGAATTAAGTGTCAGTGAACAAAGGGTCAGCAGTTCAATTCCCAGCCAGATGCCCCAGGAGGGGTCATGTGAGAGCCCGGCCAGGTTCCCAGTAGGGGGAGCAGGAGAGGCAACACACACAAGTTTCTCTCCCTCTCTTTCTTCTTCATCGCCTTCTTCCTTGTCGCCTTCTGCGCTGTAGGCTTCATCACTCCCCCAGGAGAAAATACAAGGACTTGGCGGCGAAGCTTCCTCCACGGCCTGGAGTGGGCAGCGCTCTGGAGTCTTTCAGCCCCAAGACTCACTGTTTCTTACGGGGCTGAGGGGACACTGCTCCCGCTGACTCTCAGACTGGAACAACAGTACCATCCCGGATAGCCTAAGAAAATACAGCGGTGGTATACAACCATCATTCAGATATAGTTGGAAGCTTGAAGTTCGTCCCCTCCAGTTGATCTTAAGGACGTTGCTTCTGACAGAGCTCAGTGATATGTCTACTGATTGGCCTCTTGGTCTGCACTCTAGGACTCTGTTGCTAGTTAACACTTGACTTACCTCCCCAGAGGGCCACAGAGTGGCTTATGCGCAAAGACCCAGACTTAGCATCATCTGCGCGATTCTACCCTGGCCTCTCTGGTTCCACGGACTCGCAATGTTTCTGAGAGCGCGTCCTGGCCAAACTGGGTTCCTGTCCTGAGAGAAGACAATTCTGGGAAGCTGAGCACATTTATGGAACTTGTACATGCTCGACATGAGGTCAGAGAACAAGAAAATTGAGCTCTGACCGGTGTGGCTCAGTTGGTTAGGAATGGCTGGAGTATCTTCTGTAACCAAAAGGTTGTGGGTTCAATTCCCCGTTGGGGCTAGGTTGCCGGGTTTTGTTCCCCTGCCAGGTGCTTGGGGGTGGCAACCAACGATGCCTCTCTCTCCCTTCTGACTGGCCCAGGTTTAAAGTCCAGTGGCTTTTCTACTGACTTAATCACTAGGGATTTCCCTTTTGAGCCAGCACGGCCTTGGAGGGCTCACACGCGCTTCTGGGATAGAAGTCCCTGCCCACCATGATTTACAGAAGCACTCTCTTCACTTTTCTCCACCGATTTGAGGGCTGAGTAGACAAAGTCAGAATCTTATTCATTGTTGCGCCTAAGAATAATTGTAGTGGTAATAAGAAAAACAATAACACACGCAGTGCTCTGGGAATTGTGCAAAACAGTCCAAATATATTGTTATTTTAATACTGGAGATAAACCCATGAGGCTGATCATATCACTTTCTGAATGGGGGCACTCATGCTCAGTCGAGGAAGAAACGCAGAAACAGAGCTAAAGTGAGCCAGCAATAGAATCCAATGTATCCGACTTTGAAGCTCAAGTATCCTCATCATTATTCTATACAGCTTCTCTTCAGCACAATAGTTCAAAAATAAGGAAGGAATGAAAACTTTTTCTTTGCTTTCCCTTTGTCCCTGTGCCACCCATGCCACCCTCCCCCCCCAAACCCCCAGAAAGAAACCCTCATTCCATAAGTAACTCCTTTTACAGATATGAGGTACAAGACCTGTGAACTCAGAACTTGCAGTCGGTCAAAAACTTGAGACCTGACTCTCTACCTGTTGGCATCTGTGTAATGTAAGAACATTTCTTCACCTTGCCTTTGTAGGTTTCTTCATTTGTAAAATTGGGGTCATACTATCTATCTCACAGACATGTCACCAAAATTTAAGAGTTAACTGTCCAGTGTGGGGCCTATGGTAGGCAGTTAGTTAACTGAGAGAGATGGAACTTAGCTAAGAAGAAGGATGCTGTTGGTTCACAACCTGGGAATTTTCCTAGGTGAAATCTAAAACTGCTTCCCATACACAGAGGTCAAGGAGAGACCAAAGAAAGAGGCAGACTACTCCATATTGGTAGATGGCAGGTTTAACATGCCAGGGAAGTTAAATACAAAACTTGTCTTGGGCAGCTCCAAGACAAGTCGGTTTCCACCCATGCCCACCAGAATCTTAAAAGTTTATACAGAGGCCTTAACAGGGTTCAGTCACCTATACTATCTGGATGGTCTCAACAACACATTGTTCTCTCAAAGTTGCATCATTGAAAATGGCTCCCACAGTGGGACTGGTGAGCAGAAGATATATTCCAGGGACAGGGGAGGGGGTGAGGAGCCTCCAATTGCTTAGGTTGGGGTCACAGATCAATCAATAGTCATATTCTCTCAAGATCCATCCATGTTTTCACAAACGGCAATATTTATTTCATTTTTTATGACTGACTAGTATCCAATTGTATATACATATCACATCTGTTTTTATTTCTAATTTTTATTGTATTTTTCCCATTACAATTTAAGTCCTCTTATACTCCACTCCCCCCCACCATAATCACCCTCTGTTGTCCATGTCCATGAGTCTTTTTTGCTTAATCCCTCCATCCCCAACCTTAGCTGTCCCCTCCCTTTAGCTGTCATCCTGCTATCTATGAATCTGCCTCTCTCACTTGTTAGCTCAGTTTGCTCATTAGATTCCATGTATAAGTGAAATCATATGGTATTTGTCTTTCTCTGACTGGCTTATTTCACTCAGCATAATGTTCTCCAGGCCCATCCATAATGTCACAAAAGGTAAAATTTTCTTCTTTTTTATGGCCAGGTAGTATTCCATTGTGTAAATGTCCCATAGTTGTTTCATCCATTCATCTCTTGATGGACACTTAGGCTGCTTCCATATCTTGGCAATTGTAATGAACATAGGGGTGCTTATGTTCTTTAAAATTAGTGTTTTGGGTTCCTTCATATATATTCCCAGAAGTGGAATCACTGGATCAAAAAGCAGATCCATTTTTAATTTTTTGAGGTATCTCTATACTGGTTTCCACAGTGACTGCACCAGTCTGCATTCCCACCATCAGTGTATGAGTGTTCCCCTTTTTCCATATTCTCGCCAACACTTGTTGTTTGTCGATTTATTGATGATAGCCATTCTGACAAGTGAGATAATATCTCATTGTGGTTATTTTTTAAAGATTTTTATTTATTTATTTATTCATTTTTAGAGAGGGGAAGGGAGGGAAAGGAGAGGAAGAGAAACATTAATGTGTGGTTGCCTCTCACACACTCCCAACTGAGGACCTGGCCTACAACTCAAGCATGCACCCTGACTGGGAATCAAACTCGTGACTCCCTGGTTCACAGGCTGGAATTCATTCCACTGAGCCACACCAGCCAGAACTCACTGTGGTTTTAATTTGCATTTCTCTGATGATTAGCAACGTTGAGCATCTTTTCATTTGTCTATTGGCCATCTGTATGTCCTCTTTGGAGAAGGGTATATTCAGGTCCTTTGCCCATTTTTTTATTGGATTATTTTTCAGTGTTGAGTTTTGTAAGTTTTTTATAGATTTTGGATATTAACCCCTTTTCAGATGTATTGGCTCATATGCTCTGTCATTCTATGCATTGTCTTTTTTTATTTTTTGGATATTTTCCTTTGCTGTGCAAAAACTTTCTTACTTGAATGTAGACGTATTTGTTTATCTTTTCTTTTGTTTCCCTTGCCTAGGAGACATAAGTCCTGTTCTCTTGATGACCTCCTCCAACAGATGCTTCCTACATGTTCTATTATCTTGAAACAGTTAAAAAAAAACAAAACACATGCATGTAATTTTATTTCTTGGAGAAGTCTTAAAGGTTGGGGATATGGTTTTCACCCCCACCTTCTTCTGGTCCTCTCCCTTGGCTAATTAGGTATCTTCCATATCCCTGGTGCCCACTCCCTTCACTCTCCCAAGCTGACTCACCTAGACTTGTGGAAGATATCTGGGTAATGCTTAACTTCAGGAAGATATCTCTGGATCTGGATCTAAAACTAAGACTCAAGCTCTTTGCTTCTTCTTAACATATATCTTGGTATTTGTTCTGCCATTGAGGGCAGTTCTGCTGATGCTAATTCAGGTAATGTCCTGTGAGAGTTGAACAGAGCGCTGCACTTCATGCACAAGCAATGAGAAATTTCTGGGTATTTCTTCTGTGGCTAATCAGTTCCTAGACTCCTAGAGAAGCAACAGCCACACTCAGGGAAGAGGCAAGGCCATGTACTACTCTGGGTGCAAATCCAAGGTTGAGTTTGAACAGGCCCAACACAGTCTAAGCAACATATCTGACACAGGGTTTGCAGTGGGAGATTAACACAGACCTAAATAAAGATTTCAAGTTGAAAGGTTACGGCATAGTGAGCATCAGGCCATGGTTCTTTGTCTCTCAGGACAAGGCACCTGCTGTGGCACTGTTATCTTTATCTCCCAATGTCTCTTGACTTTTGTTCCCTTCCTTCTACATCTTCTTCCCCTTCATTTCTGCTGGAAAAGAGGGAAAATGTCAAGACTTGGGCTGTTTTAGTCCATGAGGCTTTTCACAGTTTTGGAGGGGTGAGGATGAGGGGAGTGGGAAAATTCAAAGACTTGACTCAGACCTCCCTTGGATAGTTGATTAAGAGAGGTAGATCCTCAAGCCCTCACACCTGGCTCATAGTCCTATAGAATCCTGGGGCCACTGACCCCTCACCAAGAGTCCCTCTTGTCCATGGAGACTGATAAAACCACCTCAGTCAGAGCCATTGCTCCCCACCCATGAAAGACCTTCCCTCTATACTCCTCACCAACAAGATGAACATTCTAGGAACTCCCTAGGGCCAGCTCAGGGAAAAAACAAAAACAAACAAACAAACAAACAAACAAATGAATAAACAAACCAGAATCCTGAGATCCTGAACCTGTAGAGAAACTACTTCAACATCCTTTATATTTCAGGTTTATAAAGGCCTGAGATTAGTAAACATGAATATTCAGGACAATGTAGTGGAAAGCTTAAGAAAAAACACACTAGATCCCAAGATCATTTTAATGAGTGGCACACTAAAACCCTGATCTTCACCTTGAAGGGATGTTGAATGTCGACTAACCTTGCACTCTCTCACTCCAGCCAAAGGATATGTACCCCAAGCTTCAACACTTAAGTCATCTTTGGGCCCCTTTCCAAAGAGTTCCTGTTTCATTGAGAATCTTTGCCCCTCATTACCAAGGGACTCAACCTCTCTGCCTTAATTTCCTCATTTGTTAAATGAGGACAGTAATTTCTTTCTCTTAGGGATGCTGTGAAGATTAAATGAGAAGCAATGAGGTTCAGTATGTGCTGAACAAAATTTACTTCCCTTCCCTATCCCTACCTATGACTCTCCATAACATTCACTGGAGAAAAGATAGTCAAGAGTTATTTTTAGAAATCTGTAGTTATATTGTATATTCCCCAAACCTGGAAGCAACATGGTGTCACTTGGAAGCTGAGAGAATGTAACTGACCCAGAACAGATACTGCAATTGCACTGGTTAGTTCTTCAAAGGGAGATCTTTGTCGATGATGGGCCCTTGAGGTCTTCCAAAAAGTCTGATTTTAGGCATACACACGTTCCCTCATCTCAACAGGCTCTTCTGGGAACCTGCCTTCTCTTTCGGATCCCCAGCTCAAGGACCACAGACCTCAATTCACTGTTTTATCCACAAGACAAAGGTGCTTTTAAATTCTGGGGAATAAGAAAGGAGTCAGAGTTGGTGCAGAAGTCTGGGAAGGGGGGGTGGTGGCACAATGCAGTAAGGTGTTATTAGAATAATTTTATGTTAAGGAAAAAGATTCAGGGAAATTAAATGGTTTTCCCAAGTCCACGCTGCATGTAAGAAGAGATGGAGTCAGGATCAGAATCCAAGTCTGCCTACCACTAATCAATCCCCAACACTTAACCATTGTGAGATACTGAATGTGCTACCTCTATGACAGACACAGCTTTAGGGCCTCAGCAGCTTGGTTTGTGGGTAGAAGGACAAGACAGAGGATCTTTGCCTCAGGACTCACTTTTAGGAAACTCTAAAATTTAAACTTTTGATTTTATCCTCAAACAAGTAGTCTAGACCCAGAGACCATCCTAGATCTCACCCTATTTTGGCTTGATGTATTATTTTCTTCTTATAATTGTTTTATGAATAGTACAATTATATTGCATCAGTTTGCTAAATGTATATAGAAAATACCACTATTTTAGGTTTTTGTTTTTCATTTTTAAATATGATGGCAGCTGGAAAAAAAAAGGCTAGGACCTCTCCTAACTTTTTCTTTTTTTAAGATTTTATTTTATTTTTTTAGAGAGAGGAAGGGAGGGCAAAAGAGAGGGAAACATCAATGTGTGGCTGCTTCTGGAGCACCCCTTACGGGAGACCTGGCCCACAACCCAGGCATGTGCTCTGACTAGGAATCAAACCAGGAACCCTATGGTTTGTAGGCCATCACTCAGTCCACTGAGTCACACCAGCCAGGGCTTCAACCAATTTTTTAATGGACATATGATGGCCTTGGTCAGCAGTCCCATCTCCTTCCTGCCAGGTGATCCTCATTCCAAGCCCCTAGAAGACCTCTCACTTTGGATAAGGATCCTAAGAAAGTCACTTGAAAAACTTGGCGACCTCAGCTTCACCACTTATTTCCCTAAAGCAATGACGTCCTTTCCCTGCTAGGTCAAGTTAACCTTACTAAACCAGGCACAGGTCGGGATCCTCTTCTCCCACAGGGACCGACCTGTACTGAGTGCCGGTCCTCACAATCGCGCTGGTTCATTGATAGCAGCGGGTCAAAGGCCTAAACCAGGTGCGATGATTGGGCCTCGAAGGGCGGGGGAGGTTTGAATGGCGCGTGTGTGGGTGTAACCTGCAGACAAGCGGTTAGTAGTTCTCGTGGGGCAAGTGACCTGGGTAGCAGAAGGAAAAGTCAAAGCAGGAAGACAGTTCAGGGGCCTGCAGGACTCGGGACTGCGCCTGCAGCCACCTCTTCGTGCTGTGCAGCAGAGTGCTGGGGGAGAACCAAGAGGCTCTCCCTGAAACTCCGTGTCTAGGGTGAGCCCTTTCCAGCCCTGGTTTGACCCCAGCTGCACTGCGGGAGGAGGCTGAACTTCCCACTGGAAAAGATCATGATCTAGCCTCATGATCTAGGCTAGACTCTGTAGGGGTGGTACCCAAAATCCGTGTGTGAACTTGGCACTCACAAATCTTCAATGATCAATTTTCTCTTCTAAATTGGGGGTGTTGATCCCCCTAGTTCATCATGGAAAATGCCTACAAAGACTAGCCCTTGTAGAAGTAAAAAAAAAAAAAAAAGTATCAAACTTTATATGAAATGTCCAGAATAAACAAACTTCTTTCTGTAGAAGTGGGAACCAGGAAGAGAGCAGAATGGCAAGTGACTGCTAATGGATGTGGAATTTGTTTTGGGAGTGGTGAAAATGTTCTAAAATTAGACTGTAGTAGTGATTATATACAAAAAGCCTTCAAATTGTACATTCAAATAGGTCAATTATGTTGTATATGACCTCTATCTTAATAAAGCTGATTTAAAATGTGTGAAAATTCTTTGTAACTTCACTGAAAAACTTAGGGCAGTCTACATATTACAAAATTTCCCCATCTATTATCTGATTTTCCCTCCATTCAATCCTTTAAGGTGATGAGCATTTGAGAAAGAAACACAAGTAATTGCAGGGCAGAAGGGACAGTGAGACATGGCCTGGAGAAAAAGAGACTGAAGAAGGCTTCAGGGAGGTGGTTCCATTTGAGCTGCGCACTCAAGGATGACAGAATCTGGATGAATGGAGACACAATTATGACCCAGAAGATGGGAAAGCATAGGACATATCATGGTAACAATTAGATCAGTTTGGCTCTAGCACAGAATATTTGAGGAAGAGTTTTTGCAAATATCTGGGTAAGATCGTGCTACATAAAATTAACATTATATTTGCAGCTTGATAGGGTCGGTAGAGACAATTCAACTCTGATATTAATTATCTTTGTGACATTTAGTAAATCACTTTACATCTCTGAGCCTCAGTTTAATTATAGTTTCTACCTTGCAAAGTTGTTGTAAAATTTAAAAAGCACTGTTAGGGGTTGACTTGTGTCTCTATAAAGATAAATTCAAGTCCTAATCCCTAATACTCTCAGAACGTGACCTTATTTGGAAATAGAATCTTTTTATATAGGTGTGCTTGAATTAAGACAAGACCACACTCGATTAGAGTGGGCCCTAATCTAATATGACTGGTGTCCTTGTAAGAAAGGAAAGCAGACACACAAAGAAGACATAAGGAGACACCATGACCACAGAGGCAGGATCAGAATGATGCAGCCAAGGAATGCTGAGGACTGCTTTTGCTACCACCAAAAGCTAGCAAGAGGAAAGGAAGGATTCTATTCAGGGTTCAGAGGGTACATGGCCCTGCTGACACGCTGATTTTGAACTTCTAGCTTCCAGAACCTTAAGAGAATAAATTTCTGTTGTTTTAAGTCACCCAGTTTGTTGCACTTTGTTATGGCAGCCCTAGGAAACAAATACATGTAGCATATGGTGGGCATTCATACATGTTTCCCTGAGAATTGAACAAGCATTTTGATCTTCACACTGCAGACAGCAGGGAGGTACTAAGTACTCATGAGCAAAGGAAGTACATGGTTTTAAGATTTGAAAGAGAAGCCCTGGCTGGTGTAGCTCAGTGGATTGAGCACAGGCTGCAAACCAAAGGGTCACCACTTAGGTTCCCAGTCGGGGCACATGCCTGGGTTGCAGGCCAGGTCCCCAGTGGGGGCCATGGGAGAGACAACCACACATTGATGATTCTCTCCCTCTCTTTCTCCCTCCCTTTCCCTCTCTCTAAAAATAAATAAATAAAATCTTAAAAAATAAAGATTTGAAAGAGGAGAACCTGGGGATAAGAATAGGGTTTTTATTATTTTTTTTTATTTTTATGGTTTTGCTTTAGTTCATCCACTGGAGAGTAAACAGGGGTTTTGTCTCAGTAGGGTCCTTTCCAGAAACTTCTGTGGTCTCCTGTGTTCTAAAGGAATGACACAATCTGAGAAAAATCTTATAGATTTCAACCTAGTAAACAGTCCAGGGAAACCAAAGGTTGGGTCTCAGATTCCACTTCATGGTTTTCTCCAACTTCATTTGCTAAAGCTCTGCTCCTTGCTCTGGACAGGTAGCTCAGCTGGTTATAACATTGTCCCAATCACCAATATTGTGCATTCAATCCCTGGTCAGGACACATACAAGAGTCAATCAATGAATGCATAAGTAAGTGGAACAACAGAACTCCCTATTTCTCTCTCTCTCTAAAGAAAAATTTTAAAAAGCAATAAAATAATAATAATAAAAGCATTGCTCCCTTCATTCCTTCAACAAACTTCCTTCTCCAGATGGAGGAAGGATGATTGATACTTTGTCCTTTCCAAGACTCTCTAAGGCTGGAGAATGCAGTGGAGTGTGTAATTGCCCTCTCATTTCTCCTGCATCCTCAATCTCTCGTTTCTGCCTTGACTTAATTGTTTCAGGTGCACTTCATTGCTTTTCTGTCACTGGCTACTAGATCGTATCTGTTTTTTCATCACCGGCCCCACCTAGGACACAAATGCGTGCCCCTGCTCACGCAAACACATTCTAACAATGCTTCTGACTCTATTCCACTAAGAATTCTCTCCAAAGCCTGCTAACCTCCTCATTAAAACACTCTGCCATTTTCTTCCACCAGGCAGTCCTATTCAATGAAAAACAGTCCCTCAACAGCTTGAAAAGCATGAAGAAAATATGGGGAGAAACTGAATTGTGTGGCTTCAGGGCTAGGGCTGAAGGAGTAGCTGCCATTGTTCCTGTGTAGAGTCCTCCTCCCACACAGCTTGTGTGTGCAGGTGCAGGCAAGCACCAAATCTGAACCTGCATTAACGTGGTAAGTACCACTTACCCAACCCTGGTATCTCCCTGTGACCCTGCCACACCCAACTCACACACTGTCTAAGGATCTTTCAGCAGCTGTTCCATACAGGCAGCTGGCCTTGGCTCATGCTGGAATTTCCTAAAAACTCTCAAAGATCCACAGGACCCAGGAAACCAGCAGCAGGCCTTGACATGCCCTTTGCCTCTTACTGTGCAGCCCCAGGCCTGGCACTGGTGTCAGCTGGCCTTGGTTTGCAGCGTGGCCTCTCCCACATGCCTCTGGGCCCAACACAGTCAGCTACTAACTGCAGATAGTTTTGTGGCTCCTACTAGGTAGCCCAGGGTGGGCACAAGGAGCAGCTGACCTGGGCCTGCAATGGAGTCCCTTCCAGTGGGCCTCAGAACCAACAGGCCTGGTGGCCACCTTCAGGCCATAACAAAGCACCTCCAGATTAGCTCCATAAATGGCATACTCAAAGGGTGCCAAAAGGCATCACAGCCCACTGAGGCAAATCCCACTCTATTGGGTCAGCACCTACACAGCAGTTTTTCTGCTGTGGTCATGGTTAGTCCCCACAGTTAGTCAGTCTGAGGGTCAACTCCATCCACTGATATGCCAACAGCAATCAAGGTTCAACTACAACAGGAGGGCACACACAACCCACACAGGGACACCTCTGGAACACCAGCTCAGGTGACCAGGGGAGACCATGCCCCTGTGCCCTACAGGACGACCCTGTATAAGACGACCCTGCCAAGACTGGGAGATGTGGCAGATCTACCTAATACATAGAAACAAACACAAAGATGCAGCCAAAACGAGACAAAGAAACATGTCCCAAATTAAAGTAACAGGACAATATTCCAGAAAAAGAACTAAACAAAAGGGAAACAAGCAATCTCCCAGAAGATTTCAAAACACTGGTTAAAGAATGTTAAATGAACTTAGAGGAAGAATAGATGAACTCAGTGAGAACTTCAACAAAAAGATAGAAAACACACACAAAAAAGGACATGGAAACCATAAAAAAGAACCAGTTAGAAGTGAAAAAAAAATGAAGAATACACTAGAAGGAAACAACATATGATTAGATGAAGGACAGGATCAAATAACCGATTTGGAAGACAAAATAGCAGAAAACACCCAATCAGAACAGTGGGAAGAAAAAAGAATTTAAGAAATGAAGATACGTTGCCCTGGGTGGTGGAACTCAGTGGATTGAGTGCTGGCCTGAGAAGCAAAAGGTTGCCAGTTCGATTCCCAGTCAGGGCACATGCCTGGGTTGCAGGCCAGGTCCCCATCTGGGGGTGCGCAAGACAACCACGCATTGATGTCTCTCCCTCTCCTTCTCCCTTACTACCTTCTCTCTGAAAATAAAATATTGAAAAAAAACTAAATACACATATACTTATGCATGTATGTATATGTGTTTAATACCCCTCAAGGATATGTTTTTATTAATTTTAGAGAGAAAGGGAGAAACATCAATGTGCGTGAGAAACATCGATTAGTTGCCTCCCATATGTGCCCTGACCAGGGACTGAACCTGAAACCTGGGTATGTGCCCTGACCAGGGATCATACTCACAATCTTTTGGTACATGGGATGATGCTCCAACCAACTGAGCCTCCCAGTCCGGGTAGCACTTTTGCATATAGGGACAGAAACTCCAAACTCTTATGGCACCTATCCACAGGACATGGCATACAGGCGCCACAAATTTTGTTGAATGGTTGATTCAAACCAGAGCAGCAACCCAAACTCATCTCAATGCCCTAAAGCCACATCCTAACCCAACCTACCTGGCTGATCTGGAGCTCAGACTACAGACTTCCGGAGAAAGGTACTGAGCAGAGCAGCTGGCTTGGGGACCAGAAGGCATATAAGTCTCCGAGAGGAAGAAGAGGAAGTTTTTATCATCCTCTTTTTACATGTAGCCTGGGACCTAACTTATTTATCAGGTACATTCAGATGTGACTTTTCACTTATCTTGATTTTCCAAGTCTATTTTGATATAGGCATGGCAGAGTTTATTGTTCTCATTTTACTGAAACCAGGGAACAGTTAAGCAGGTGGGAGACGTAGAATCTAAAAGGGCCCAGGGTCTCTTTAGAATGATACACTGATGTGCCCTCACAGCCAATCTCCAGGCACATTACCTGCCTTACTGGAGGCTGTGTGGGGCCCCTGGCCACACCTTAGAGTATGTACGCAGGTAGTGGGTAAGGTAGGGGTTATTGAAATGGTAGTCACAAAGAGGGCACATGTAAGACCTTGAAGTTACGAAGGCTTGTGGTTGCTAGCCTGGGTTGAGGGCTAAGACACTAGGCTCTACTTTAGACTTCAGTTTGAACTCTAGTGCCCTAAAGGTTAGGGTTGTAGGGTTGGGCCCTCCCTACCTTATTTCTCAGTTTCAGGCCCTTTCTTTAAGACTACTTCCTTTACCCTTGGTGTTGAGTTCTTCAAGACACCTAGAGAATTAAAACTCAGATCTGACAGCTTTTCTTGGGCCTAGGAAGCACCTCTATGTTTAAGCAATTAATGAGAGCCTACAGGGGGACCTCTTAACTCATGAAGGTTGAGAAGGATCTCCAAACACCACCATACCCCCAAAGAACATCCTCAGGCACTATGTAGCCAGTCCTGATCCAGAGGGAGAGAATACCTGTAGCTGAAAAAGATGCTGCCTACTTCCACCAAAGGCCTCAACATGGAATTCCAGAGGACCCAGCAGGCCATTCAGTTGCTGTAGTCCTGGGAGAGCTGAGAGCTATCTGGATGAGTCCTTGATTATGAAGTTGGGGAGTTTTCATTTTCCACACCAACTCTTACTGAATCTGCTTTTTCCAAATCTTTTCTGTCATTACTTTTATCATTGAATTCCATAAGAAAGAAGTATGCTGGGCTGGATATGCACCTTCATCTCAGGCCAAGAATTCTAGGCTTTAGGCTCTCATATCAAGAAAACATGTACTGGCCCTGGCTGGGCTCCTCAGTTGGTTAGAGCGTTGTTCAGGTATGCCAAGATTGTGGGTTCTATGTCTGGTCAGGGCACACACAAGAGGCAACCAATGAATGCATAACTCAGTGGAATAACAGCAACAACAAAACAATGTGATGGAAGGAAGGAAAGGAAGGAAAGGAAGGAAAGGAAGGAAGGAAGGAAGGAAAATATGTACTGGTTTGGACCAGGGAAGGAGAACTAGTGGAGGTACAGGCTTTGGTTAGGCTGGGAGAGCGCCTTCACCATGCAAAATGGCAGGACTTACCCACTTCCTCCCCACCAACAGCCTGGCTGCGGATAAAGGTTCCATAATTCAGCCTCTCAAGGCAATGGGATTACATCCCTGATCCCTTACTACTAGTACTATTTACATGCCCCATCAGCCATGCTCGTTTTGAAAGAGGGCTACTGGAAGACTGGAACTGAAAGGAAAGAGGCTGGACCACACCGAGCACAACAAATTGGTTATTGGTCTTCTGCAATGACGGTCCTCTACTGAGACTTATTCAAGGTCTCAGAACCTACTACTTTCTACTACGCAGAAACCCCTACTTCTCCTGGAAGAAGTGCACACCACCTCGTGAAGCACAACACCCCCAATCTCTTCCCCTCTTTGGCTCAGTCCGGTCTCTACAGGACACCGTGCGAGCAGCGGAGCCGGAAAGGGTACCTACCCCAGTCTCTGGCCACTCACTCCTAAATCCTTCCCTGCGAGATGGGAACCCAGCTGAGGTAACCAGGGCGGTACCGAAACCCGCGTCGATGGGGCCTCTCTAGGAAATTGGGAATTTCACATATCGTTAGCGCTCAGTTCACATCGATTGGCCTTAAAAAAAAAAAAAAAAAAAAAAAAATCGAAAGAACCGGAAGATGCCCTTAAAAAACGTGGCGGCACTCTAGCTTCACTACTGTTGTCCCACTATATCAAGAAACTTGGCGGAGTCTTCCGCCACTGCCTGGACATCAGAAGGTGACCCTAGCCACTTCACTTTGGTTTCTTGAGGGCAGCGATATCTGCCGTCAACCACAATGGCAGTGCTGCCCAATTTGGCTGCATGCCCCTAGGGATGATGGCTGCCAGGTGACTTCACTTATTTTCTCACCACCCAGGAAAACCCGGACCGGCGATTGGGCACTGCCTGGAGGTTCCGAGAAGAAGGCCTTCCGTGGTTGGGCAGTGCAGGGTAAGGCTGATTTTTAAAGGAGCCGCAGGTGGGAGGCCTTCGAAGACCCGAGATCGGCGGGAGGCGGCGGTGAGCAGTGCGCGGGGGAGGGCACTGAGCGGCTGGAGAAAGGGCGGGAGGAGGGAAGGAAGGAAACATTTGAGCCATCTGGACCGGGTTTGGGGAGAACGCTGGGCGGGGATAAGGAGAGGGTGGAGGGAGGGGGGGTCTGTGGGCGGGACCTCCTGGGATTGAGTGGAGTGGGTATCTGCTGGACAGTGGATCCCCGGGGATCCTGACTGAGTTTGTGATGCTCAAGCTCGGGCAGCCCTTGAGTGAAGCTTTGCAGAGTCGAAGCTTACCGGGAAAGGAGGATCCTCCCGCGGCGTCTGATTGGAGGAAACGCACTGTAGGATTCTTTCCGCTTGGATCCAATTTAAGGGATCTGTTGGGAGGGAGAAACGTCGGTGTGTGGGTGTATTGCATCGGAGTCCTTGGCCACTCGCTGGGAATGGAGGGGATCGCAGCGGGATCGGGCGGAAACTGACCTCCCAGGACCGGGATCCCAGCTGATCCCGGGGGGCTTCTCAGGGTGGAATCTACAGGGACAAAGGCCCCAGGAGGCTCGGGCCGTGGGAGAACTGGGGCCGCTGCAATGCAGGTTCTCGAAGCAAGTGCCAAGTCTGGCGCAAGTGATCCTTTGATAGCGGCGGCGGCGGCTGCAGCAGTGGGAAAAGGCCCGCTCGGGACGGCCGGCCGGGGGCGCCCTTTTGCACCCCAGTTCTCAGGCCCTTGGGCTACCGGGGCTGCGGGCTACCATGAAGGGCGGAGCCCCAGGGAAAGGGCTGGCCCTCACTCCCCACTCCCCCACTCCCCACCTCCCACCCCAGGCTGCAGCCTGGGATCCCCCAGGGACTCCCCGGAGCCGCCGCTTCCCCAATGGACTTGCCCGGGGAATCCAGGTGAGAGCGCACCCTGCCAGCCTGTGTTGAGCTCGGGAAGCGGGGAGCCTGGTGACTGTACAGGGGAAATCACAAAGCCAACCACAGGCTCAGGCGACCGTCCTCTGCTTTCATCCTGCAGCCCGCCTGGCCAGCCACGTCTGTGCCGCCAGCCTTTGAGTCGAGCATTATGGGGAGCCGGAAGCCCGAAACGGCCGAGGCTGCAGCCCCCAGTGGCCCCTTCACCCTTGGAAAAGGCCTCTCGGCGGGTCCTGGCCGTGGTACTGGAAGATGTCATGGCTGCCCATATGGTGAGCCCCCTGAACTAGAGGCTCTCTCCTCTCGCAGGTCCCTTCTCAGTACCAATCAGGCCAGATCACTAGTGAGGATAATTGAAGTCCAAACACCTCATTCTCTCACACATTGCTCAGGCAGCCTTTCTAATACTAGAGTTCTGCTTGGCTTTCTAACTCCAGCCTCAAATTGGGCAGGGTCTCTAGTGCCCATTCACCACAGCCAACAGTGCTGGACTGGAACCACATCCCTACAATTCGTTAAGTACAAGAAACCCTTCTGCTTCCTTCCCAGCCCAACTTTTAGGCAATCCTTAAGATGCAAACTGACATCACTGGCTCCATTGTACAGAGAAAAACAGAGGCCCCAAACAGGGTAGTAACTAACCCAAAGTCACCCTCTTTTTTTTTTTTTTTTTTTTTTTTTTTTTTT
>PVKU01003048.1:0-88208 GCA_004027475.1 Anoura caudifer | reverse complement strand
ACTCCAACCTCATTCTATCACTTTGTTCTTAATACTTCTCCTAGGTTCCCTTGGTGCCCCAAGAGGAGACCTCTACTCCATGGCACCAGAGCAACTGTTGGGATTCTGTCCACAACCAACTGCCTGCCTCACCACCCCGACCGGCCGTGTGGTCGTCACAGACCAGGTGAGCAAGGCAGAATGTGGGGTAAGCTGGGGACACAGCTGAGCCCCTCTGATTTTTGTGTTCCCTCTCTAGGCCTCCTTACCCACTGCACTTATGCCGAGAGCCCTTGAGCCGCATGCACCAGTCTTCTTCCACCCTGAGGCATCAATCAAGGACAAACCCTGGCCCAGAGGTAGGCCCTTCACAAGAAGTCGACCGGGCCCCCCAGCCCACTCTGGTGGTGATGCTAGAAGATGTTGCCAGTCCAAGACCCCCAGCTGAGGTATGGGAACTTCTAGTAAGGATATCAGGGGTGTAGCTGGGGGCAGGCACTCCAGTGTGGGTAGACGACAAGTGTAGGTAAGTTGAGTCTGTGGTAGATTTTGCTCAAATAGGACAGCATTTTAGGTGGAAGACACTGCTTGAACACAGACCTATATGAAAAAGTTTTTGGTGTGAACCCAGGCAGGTATCTAGAGACAGAGACTCGGGATATGGGAAGCTAAGGAGGCCATAGGGGGCTTCCCTACCTACCCACAAACATCCCCTGTTTATATCCAGGGCCTCATGGATGAGACTCCCAACTTCATCATCCCAGCGAGAAGGTGAGAGGGCTGGGGAAGGAATTATCGAGATGTCCAAACAACCACTGTCCAGGCAGCCAGAGCTAGTGGCATTAGAATTTTCTTGTTCAGTAGTTCCATGTAGCACCCTCAGTAGCCTTAAGGGACAGGGGAGGTTCTGGCTCAGGTGGGATCTGGATCTGGAAGCTTCCCCAGCCTTTTTGCCTTGCCCCTTCACCCCAGAGCTGAATCCATGATGATGGTTCACCAGACAATGCCTCTACCCAAGGACCTGGAAGCCCCATTCCAAGCATCTGCCCTCTCTGCAGACCCTCTGGAGAACTCATCACCAGGTAAGGACTGAGATAGAGGGATGAGATTTGGAGCTCTGGAAAATCCTAGCTGAGTTTAGAAGTGTGAGATACAGAGGTGAGGATGGGGATTAACCCCCCTCCCAGGGCAGAGCTTGGTATGTGAAGATGGGATTTCAACTTCAGAGGCCTGATGTCCAACTCCTAAATTTGGGGCTTAGTTTTATTTAGGAATAGACTTCCTCTGGGCAATTTAGTGTTTGGGGAGGGACTGAAGCTACTGAAGTGGGGCTTAGCCACCTGCAGCTAAGAAATGCCCACCTGTGACCCTCTCCTTTCCTCAGCCCCAGATCCTGTTCTGGAAGCCCCATCGACCCCACCGCCATCCAGCCTTTTACGCCCCCGCCTCAGTCCCTGGGGCTTGGCACCCCTCTTCCGTTCTGTTCGTTCCAAGCTGGAGAGCTTTGCTGACATCTTCCTCACACCCAACAAAGCCCCACAGCCCCCACCCCCATCACCCCCCATGAAGTTGGAGTTGAAGATTGCCATCTCAGAGGCTGAGCAGTCCAGGGCTGCTGAGGGTACTGCATCCATCAGTCCCCGCCCTCCTATCCACCAGTGGCGAGCTCAAGACCATCATCCCCCAGTACCTCTCCCTAAGCCACCTCTGGGCCGAAGCCACTCCTGCCCTGACCTGGGGCCTCCTGGCTCAGATACCTGCAGCTGGTCCCCTTCTTCACACCACCCAAGCCTGCCACGGCCTCGGCGGCATACTGTGGGTAGTGGAGAGATGGCTCGAGCCCCGCCACCACCACCCCCTCGACCCTGTCTCCGGAAAGAGGTCTTCCCTCTTGGAGGAGTGGGAGGCTCTCCTCCCCTCATCACATCTTGTTCGTCCACCGCATCCACTTCCTCCTCCTTCTCTGAACCTGCAAAACCCAGGTAGTTCTCTCAATAAACCCTTAAATCCCTGGCCACAGTCCAGGCCTAACCTCCTTCCCTAGTATCCAGTGGGCAGGAATTGGGGATACTACTGTGAATGTTGTCTGACCCTGAGCCTTTACATTCTCTGTAGGTTGGGCTCAACCAAGGGGAAGGAGCCACAGGCTTCACAGGACCAAGTGCTGTCAGACCCTGAGACCAAGGTAGACATACAGATGAAGGGGAGGAGATTAGTGGGAGCCAGTTCCCATGCTGCATTCTTACCCTCTGCCACATTTTTGCAGATCATGGGAAAGGTTTCTCGATTTAGAATACGCAGGACAGTGGCCCGTCCTCAACTAAACCTTACACCAATGGGGTTGCCTCGACCAATCAGGTGAATGCTTATTGTGTATGGACCTGCCCTGGCCAAACTGATGTAGGTTCACATTCTCTGAAGTATGGCTTTGTCTCCTCTGAGGGAGCCCAGTCCAATTTAGTCTGAATGTGGTTTGTGCTTAGAACCATCTGTCTGCCTCAGGCAGTACTCCTGGCATGTCCCAGAAACTGAAATGCAGACTAGGCCTTGCTTATCACTTCTCCAGACCTCACTGGCTCCAGGTTTTTTAGTGATCTCTGCTCTTTGCTCCCAGGTTGAACAAGAAGGAGTTCAGCTTGGAAGAAATTTACACCAACAAGAATTATCAATCACCTACAACCAGGAGGTGAGAAGCTTTAAAGGTTTGGGGTTGATAAGAGGGAAGGCTAGAACCAGGGGGGCATGCTGGTAACCAGCCCAGCCCCACTCCCTGCCTTGTCCAGGACCTTTGAGACCATCTTTGAGGAACCGAGGGAGCGCAATGGGACTCTGATTTTTACCAGCTCAAGGAAGCTGCGGCGGGCTGTGGAATTTCGGGACAGCAGCCTTCCTCGATCCCGGAGGCCATCTCGGGGGGTCCGGGCTGCAGCTGGCAGGACCCTTACTCCTAACATGGCTCCCAGCCCAGATGTGGGACCCCTGCTACAGCAGCGGCTGGAGGAGCTGGATGCCTTGCTCCTGGAAGAGGAGGAAGTGGATTAGGGAGCCACCCCATCAGACCTAGGAGCTCCATCTGTTTATCTGTACATCCATCCAGGAGGGAGATGTCTTCGAGGCCATTTCATTTTTTTCTCTATATTTCTAGTAAAGTTTTCAATATATTTCTGATTCTTTTGTATGTTCCTAGCTGAGTTGGAGATTGATTGGCAGTATTGGCTGATGTTTCTACTTTGCCACTCAAAAACTGTGAAATGGGGGGTGTTAGGGAAGGCAATGAGGGTTAGATAACAGGAAGGGAATCAGGAAATGGTCACTGGAGATAACTTTGAGGATTTTTCCTGTGTGGAGGGATACTTCTGAATCTGTTCCAGAAGATACTGTGATCCTGGACCCTGGTCAGGGTTCTCCCAATTCATTTACAACAAAGAGGAGACTGAAAGTCCCAGAGTGTACCAAGGCCATGATCAAGATGGCCCTGAATTCCTCGTCATGCAGTGCAGCACCTGCTGCTGGATTCAAGAGCTAAAGTAATTGGGGATCTACAAAAAACTGTCACGGTACTTGATTTGCACATAACCCAGTGGGAGGGGATTATACCCATATAAACATTGGAAAGCACACTGAATGTATCATTGTGGTGTCTATATTAAAAGGATAACCCAGGCAAAAAGAGGTGAGAAGTGGAACTCTCTACAGCTTTCATAACTTAGAGGCAAAATAGAGCAGTGGCTAACACTGCTTACTAGAGGTAGATCAAGCCCAAATCCTGATTAGCAAACTAAATGTTTGTGCATCGATCCCCTCCCCCTCTGTACAATGGGGCTAATAGCAATACTTTCCTAAAATAATCCTTACTGTCCAATGAGTTAATATGTGAGAAAGTGCCTGGCATACAAGTGCAAGGTGTTTTTTGTTGCTACCACGGAGATACCACAGGCCAGCACTTGCCCATTAAACCGAAAGAAAGTGCGACGCGTCTTCCTCCCAGCGCATCTGGCGGTCGCCAGGGCGCCGCGTGTCCGGGTCACCCCACGCCACGGAGCTGATCCTGCCTAGCTGCCTGCCAGACGACGGTATTGACAAGCGCGTGACGAGAAGTCAGGCAGCCTTTGGCAAGCCAAGCAGCTGAAAGGCAAAGACAACGTAACTGGAGGACGACGGGAACCTTCCGCAGCTGCGCGCCACCCAGCGGCCAACCGCTCCCCACGCTCGCGCACCACATCCCGGCTGCTCCGTTTGATGCCGTCAGAAGGTGGACCAATGACAGAAGAACAGGAAAAGGTGGAGTCACCTGCAGAACCGCCCAAACACCTACTTCTAACCAGTCAAATCACGAGACCTGATGAAGGACGGAGCTAATCTGACATATACCCAATCCAGAATTTGAGGGCGGTTACAAATTACCCACTCCCCGATTTTGACTCCGCCCTCCACCCTGACGTAGACTTTTCCACCTATCAACGACTAAACTTGTGGAGGGGTGGGGGGGGAAGGGGCAGAGTGGGAGGAGGCAGAGAGAGGAAGGAGGCGTAGGCTGAGGAGGAAGAGGGAGGAGGGGTAGGGAAGTCCTGGTGGAGAAGCAGCCCAAGATTCCAAAGGAGACAAGAGGGTGCGCTGGAGCTCCCCCGCTGACCAACAGCCGTCTTTCGGATCCCTTCAAGAGCGAGTCACACAGACGAAGAAAGGAGGAAGAGACGTTTATGTCGGCAGACAGAGAAGCTCTACCCATCACCGTTGCCTCACATCCGGGGCTTTGGAGGGCTGGCCGTCGCGGTCCCGCCCCCACCTCGAGCCTTTCATGGCGACCGGAGGCGGAGGCTGAAAGAGCTGGGACTGGCGGAGGCTCCTTTAAATCTCCTTAAAGGGGTGGCCGTTGAGCACGGCAGACTACAACTCCAGCCTTAAAGGGGAAGCCGCCGAGCTGAAGCTGACATTAAAAACTGTGCTGTCGGAAGAACTGGGGCCAGTGAGGATTCATACCTCCTCCCCACCCCCCCCCCCCACTCCAGAAGTCCTTTAAATTCAGCTTAAAGGGGAAGTGGCTGCTTGTGGAGTACTGGAAACAAACTACGATCCTGTAAAGCGGAGGCCTGCTGTTTTGAGGACCCCGGACTTCTTAAAGGGGTGGCCTCTTTTAGCCGGAGGACTTGAGACACTTTTAAAGGGAAGGTTTGCGTTTCGGGGCGAGCTTTCGGTCGCTTTTAAAGGGGGTGGTCCTTCCCCTTCTTCGGGGAGACTAGTCTCGACCCCTGGCAGGGGGCAGCCACCGCACTAGGCCGGCCGGACACCGTCGAGTTGTCTTAAAGGGGCCAGTGGCTGGACAACTTGGTTTCGCCTTAAAGGGACGGCCGCCCCTTTTTCGCCGTCTTGTCCCCGCCGGCCCCACGGGAGGGGGGGGGTGACCCTCGGGTTTGTCGCCCCGGGGGCGGCGCCGGCTCCCCAGGCCTTGGCCTTGGGGCGAGCTCAGGGCCGTCAGAATTTGCTTTAAAGAGGAAGCGTGGCCCTCTCGTCCCTGTGCAGCCGCCAACGCCGCGCCTGCGACCCCGGGCCTGCGGACAGGCAGCTTCGGGACCCGCCGTCTCCGGATGCCGCACTGAGGGCGGTCGCCATGGAGACGGCCGGGGCTCCCGGCCCGGGCTGGGCTGCTGAGGGAGAGCGGCGGCGGCGGCGCTGCTCACGCCGAGACCGAGACCGGGAGCAGCGGCGCCGCCGAGGTCCTGGCGGCGACGCTCCCCGGGCCCTGTTGGCCGCCCCGCGGGGATCCTCGTCCTCGTCATCGCCGCCGCCGCCCGCCAGGCCCTGGTCGTCAGCTTCGTCTGGAGAGCGGCCTGGAGGCCCGAGACGGCGGCGGCCCCGTCCCAGGCCTCGGCCACCGCGACCCAGAGCTCGGAAGCGCCCTGCCGGCTCCGGTAGTCGCGGAGAGGAGGAGGAGGAGGAGGAGGAGGGGGGTGCAGACGATGGGGAGGTCGAGGAGGAGCCTGAAGAGGAGGAAGAAGAGGAGGAGGACTTGATCGATGGCTTTGCCATCGCCAGCTTCGCCAGCCTTGAGGCCTTGCAGGTAGGGTCTGGATGGGGCTAGGGGCCTTTGGGGGCACTTCATGGGGTCAGAGAGAAGGGTATGGTGCCTGGAGTGGGTGGAGTTGTGGGGGGAATGCTGGCACCCCAAACCAGAGCAACCGGCTCCTCTCGCCAGGCCTCTGCCCCGCCCTGGGGTGGGAGGAGGTAGAGCTAGTCTCCAGGGACCAACCAGGTTACCCTGCCTGGGAGCCACTTAGGTATCCTGGTCGCCCCTAAAGAGGTTGGGAGCTTTCCTTTTTCCATCTACTTTAGTCCCACCTCCTCCTCCACAGAAGGATGCCTCTCTTCAGCCCCCAGAACGATTGGAACATCGTCTAAAGCATTCTGGGAAGCGGAAGAGGGGGGGCTCCACTGGGGCCACTGGGGAGCCAGGGGACAGCTCTGATCGGGAGCCTGGGCGGCCCTCTGGAGATCGTGCCAGAAAATGGCCCAATAAACGGAGAAGGAAAGAGGTGAGTTGGTTGTAGATCCCTGTCCTTTAAAAGTCAGTATCTAAGAACAAATATGAAAGCAGAGCAGATTTGAGTTCCTACCTCCCCATCCACGTTTAACAAGACGTGTCAACAATGAGGCTTGTCTGCTTCTGGCTGGAACTAAGTCTGCCTCAACATGCTTATAATTCAGAGATATATCAAAGGGACCTATTAGTTGAATCATAAATGAATTAGATGTGTCTTTGCCCTCCTCCTGGAGGTGGTGGCAGTCTAGCAAGAAACAGTCTACAAGGAACTACCTATACCAAAACCTGAGAAGCTAAAGAAAACAGAGGTCTGGAGAGATGCTGCAGAAGCCCACATGAGGAAGCCACTCATTCTGCCTGGGGGATGGGAGGAGGGTTGTGGTTAGGGAAAGCCCCCTAGGATATCTTAGGCCTTGAAGAGTAGTCATAAGTTTTGCTGAGAGAAGAAACAGGGCGAAGTTGTTTTGGACAAAGCAGAAAGATATGAGAGTCTGGTGTATTTGGAAAATGGCCAGAGCATTGGAAACAAGGGTGGGCAATAGCAGTAGAAGATGCTAAAAAATGATTGAGAGTAGGTCACAAGGGGCCTTGAGTGCCTTGTAGGGGAGTTTAGACATTGTCCATAGGCCTCACCAGTCAGCTTCCCTTACCTCTGGACTCTGATCTTTCTCAGGCCTCCTCCCGTCACTCTGTAGAAGCTGGATATATAGTAAGTGCTCTCTACCTGTACTGATCCCACCTCTTGTACTCCATCTTTGGGCCTCACTCCTTCCCTTTTGTGACACTTCTGTCTTTCCTTTTCCCCAGTGTGATGCGGAAAGCGATCTGGACGAGAGGGTGAGTGGAGCTAGAATTTGTTGAGTGGGCAGTGTTACAGCTTATAAAATGAACTGCAGCTTAAAGGGCTCCTGTGTGCAACAGACAGAGTTTCCTCTTGAGTGGGAAACATGGGTTAGGTTGAGCCAGTCAACCAAAGAATAAAAGGTTCCTACCTTGGTGTGTCATCCTTTCTAAAACTCTTAGAGATGCCAGTGGTTCTCCCCAGAAATTCAGAGTGGCTGTGGAACCAAGTTGGTCGTTCCTGCTGGCCATTACTCTTCTAGGTTAGAGTCGGAGCAGAAACTATAGCATTAAGGATACTAAAAAATTGTAGTTGGTATAAGAACATACACTATAAAGATGTATTTCAGTTCATTAATAGGGCTGATTTCCTTATTTTGAAATAATGGGTTCTAACAGTTGGTGCTCTACCCCTGTAATTAACTAAATTTGCACTCCCTGGTTTGTGTTTTGTTTTAGTTTTAAAAGTTGGCTGGACAGGGACTGTGGTGAACCAGAGAGTTCTTGTCTGTTTTAAGGGGGCAGCCACTATTTAGTTACTAGCTCATTGTTGCCATGTGAGACTAGGGGCCTATTCTCAACAGAAGCTGCAAGTCTGAATTTTTATAAAGAATATGGACTTCTAAATATCGCAATTAGTTTGAAATTTTTTGGTAACACTTATGGACCAGGCAAATAAGTCAGGTAGGCCCGTTGGCCTATTTAGTAATATCTGACATTTTTGGTTTGATTTCCTTGTTTCTCTGCTATTTTAGTGCTGACATGATTTAGGCCTCCTGGCCTATCAGATTCTTAAGCTCAGCTGCTTCACCTTTTCTCCCCACGCATAGGTATCCTAGAACACAGTCTTTGATGAGTTTTAACTAAGGTTGTGGGATAGACTTGACTCCACTGCCAGTTCCTAGCAGGCTGCAGAGGTTGTTGGCCTTCCTGGGGAAGGGTCTGGCCTAACCAGAACCTGACCCTGTCACTACCCTTCTTCCCTAGGTCTCCGATGATGACCTCGATCCATCCTTTACTGTCTCAACCAGCAAAGGTTGGTCCATAAGGCTGGGGCTGGAGATAAATGAGGGAATTGGGTTGAGCACGGTCCTTAATATGTCTGCTGTTCTGCCTTCACAGCCTCGGGCCCTCATGGCGCCTTTAATGGGAACTGTGAAGCAAAACTCTCCATAGTCCCTAAAGTGTCGGGCTTGGAGCGGAGCCAGGAACAGCCCCCCGGGCCCGATCCGCTGCTAGTGCCTTTCCCCCCGAAGGAGCCACCACCTCCATCAGTCCCTCGGCCTCCTGTCTCAGCCCCAGCACCCCTGCCGGCCGCACCTAGTCTGCCACCCCCACCCCAGCTGCAGCTTCGGGTCTCACCCTTCGGCCTCCGCACTTCTCCCTATGGCAGCAGCCTGGACCTCAGCACTGGCAGGTGAGTGGTCTAGGGGTTTGGTCTGGAAGGACCTGGTCATTTTGGCACCAACCCTTGCATTCTATGTCTGGGACATGGGCTAGTACATTTGAGATATGATCTGAAAAAGGATTCTGAGACTGCAAAGTTTGAAATACATTGAGTGAAACAAATTTAAAGAGATTACTATAGAACACAGAATGTTTTATATATTTTTATGCAGAGGAATCCAATTTGTGCCATTTCCCAGTATTATTTGCTGCTGAGGCCTTTTTGGAAGGCATATCTGCTAGAAATAGTTTTCTTCAGAACATACTTTGGGAAATGCTGTCATGATAATTAAGAGTGCTGGCTTTGGTGTCAGACCTGGATTCGAATTCTTGCTCTGCCCTTTACTGGCAGTGTGATTTTTGAGAAGTCACTTAACCTCTCTGAGCCTCAATTTCTTCTTTCTATAAAATAATGTAATAATGGTACCTTCATCCTAAACCTGTTGTGAAGACTAATTGTGAGTTAATGTGGTATTTCCCAAAGTGTGTATGCTCATCATTAGTGATACATGATATAATTTAAGATGTTACATGAGTAAATTTTTTTCAGTTTTTATGTACTTATACTTAGAAAAGTATGAGTAGTATCTCAACCCTTTGATTTCACATGTTATGGCTTGGGTGAAGCTAAGTAAAAAAGAAAAATGTTATGTTAAAGGAAGTAGATGGTATATGGGTGCAGCAGCAATTGGGAAGGTGGTGTGAAATGTGGAGACTTGGATTAGTGCGTAAAACAAGTGACAGCACTTGATCTACAATAAGTGCTCGCTAAAGGGTTAGAATTAACTGATACTCTATTATTGTCATTATTGCTTTTTTTGTCTTATTATTGAGAAAACTAAGGCTCAGAGAGGGGCAGTGACTTGCTCAAGGTCACCCAGGAGGTTAATGGCAAGATGGGCCTAGAACTCTCAGGCCAGGCCAGCATGGTGCTGCTTCCACTGTCATAGGGTAGGAACTCAAGTGGCCTGTTATAATTAAGCTTCAAAGTGAATGATATGTTCTGTGCTGTGGCTGAGTCAGAAAAGGGAAAGTCATGTGGCCAAAGACATCAGAGGCACCTGTATGGAAGACTAGACCTAGAGAGGGAGAGAGGGGGCTGTTGGGTGTGGGATGTACCTCAGTCTGAGGATGGGTTCCTTGGGGGGCGGGGGTGGAGGTCCTGGGGGCCAGGTTCTACCACCTTCCATGTTGGAGAACCAAGGTCAAGGTGTATCGTCCAGGCTTCTGACCAATTCCTGTCAGAGCTGGTAACCTCCCAACCCTTCACTCATTTCCCCACTTCTCTCCCCAGCTCTTCACGGCCGCCCCCCAAGGCCCCGGCCCCTCCCGTGGCTCAGCCTCCCCCCTCATCATCCTCTTCGTCCTCTTCCTCCTCATCTGCCTCCTCGTCCGCGCAGCTCACCCACCGGCCCCCGACGCCCTCACTGCCCCTGCCTTTGTCCAACCACGGCTTTCCTCCCCCTGGGCTGCGGCCCCCACCACCACCCCACCACCCCTCCTTGTTCTCCTCTGGTCCCACCCTGCCCCCACCCCCACCCCTGCTGCAGGTGCCAGGGCACCCTGGGGCCTCAGCTGCTAACGCCCTTTCTGGTGAGTTTGGGATCCTGGCCGGGAGGTGGGGGCCATGGCCCGGGCTTAGACCCAGTTGGCTTTGGGGCATTTGGACCTTAGCAGACTGCAGGGCTTGAGGAGGGAGTGGCTCAAGGCCAAAAGGGAAGGCCAGTCACCCGGGCCCAAGGAGGCTGACATGGTGGCAACAGATATTAAAGCCTTCTTCCCCTCCCCTCCCACAGAGCAGGACCTGATTGGCCAGGACCTGAACTCTCGCTACCCCGAGGTGGTGGGGCCAGGGGGCTCAGCCAGGCCCCTGGCCTTCCAGTTCCACCAGCACAACCACCAGCACCAGCACACCCACCAGCATACCCACCAGCACTTCACCCCATATCCCCCGGGTCTGCTGCCACCCCATGGCCCCCACATGGTGAGCTCCTCATTGGGCCGGTGATGAGGCTCCGAGACTTGGGGGGAGGGTCTGGCTTCCAGGGGAAGGCCCTGGATTCCTGGCTAGCAGCTTACTCTTTCCTTCTCTTCTCTAGTTTGAGAAATACCCAGGAAAGATGGAAGGCCTTTTCCGGCATAATGTGAGTGCGCGTGTGGTGTGTGTGCATAGATGTATCAGTGCGTGTGGCCCTAACTGTTGGGGTCCAGTCTTCAGCTTGAAAAGCAGGAGCTTTGAGCCTGAGAGGTCTCCCTGGGGGGCTTTAGGGTGGAGGCCAGAGAACTGATGGGCAGACCAGACATGGGCTGTACCTCCACCCCCAGCTTGGACTAGTCCCTTTTTCTCCACAGCCGTACACGGCCTTCCCTCCCGCAGTACCCGGCCTACCTCCGGGCCTCCCGCCGGCTGTCTCCTTTGGCTCCCTGCAGGGGGCCTTTCAGCCCAAGGTGAGCTCCCAATTTGGACACCACCACCATCTCCCACCCCTTAAAACCCAGGTCCTCCAGGTCCACATGCCTTCTTCCTCTTCCCCAAACTGCGCCCATCTTCCTGTCCTCCCCTAGTGCACTCAGGTCTCCCCAAAGCCATGCTCCCTTCCTGCCCCAGTCCCCAGCTTGGTGCTAGACCCATTTTATACCTAGCACCAGCTCTTCTGACTGATCCCTCCACTCCCCTTCCTCAGAGCACGAACCCCGAGCTGCCACCACGACTGGGGCCAGTGCCGAGCGGGCTTCCCCAAAAGGGGACACAGGTGAGGGGGGCCAGGGCAGGTTCTGCTGGAGGAGGATCTGTTCAGTTGAGCAGGAGGGTTGATTTGAGAATGAACCCTTTAATGTGTGATTGAGGGTGTCCTTTATGTAAATTATACGATTTCCCAGGCATGAGGAATAGGAATTTCATGAAGTTGCCCAAGAAATAAGATTACCAGGGCAGTGGTTTTTGTAGGACTTTTCAAATTTAAATGACAAAACTTTTTTTTTTTTTTTTTCCAAATGATGTCTTACTAGGAAGTCCTATCCATAAAACTGAAAAGATAAGCTCTCCCTTTGTGAAGGGGCACAATGAGCCCAAGCCTTCCCTCCCACGTAGAGGCCAGAGCTCTGGGAACAGTGTGGAAAAACACAGGATGTATTTCCTAAAGGATAGACTAGAGGTTTTCCAATCTCTTTTAGCAGTAGTAAATGCTTTTCTCTGAAGAAATCTTAAACAGAACCTCATTTCATAAAGCTGTTAATGGGGTATCTTCTGTTGAGGACTGTGTCCTACCTGCTCACCAACCTGCTCCCTAGCCTTCCTTCTTGGATCCCTAAGATCCAAGAACCTTCCTAAGATTCTGAGGATCTTAGAACTGATTCAGGAACTTGGTGCTGGAGGGATGAAGCCCGGAGTGGGGGGTGGGGTGGGGGAAGGAGTCTCATCACAAGCAGGAAAGGTTTGAGGGAGCCACACAGTGTTCAGGGAGATGTTTGGGGGGACTTGGGGGGCTGAGACAATAAGGTGTCCAGGTCAGTAAACAGGTCTGAATCGCCACCAATCTGTGCTTTACCATTCCCAGATCCCTGATCATTTCCGGCCACCTTTAAGGGTGAGTTTGGTGAGGACCTCAGGTTGCATGAAGCTGGGGGCTGGTGTCAGGGTGTTTGGCTGAGGGGTGGAGGGTGGGGGTTCCTGCTTGAGAATAAGTGAAAAGTCCAAGACATGGAGACAGCCAGATGTGGAATAGCAGAAAGCGAAAGGTCTCATAAGCCAGAGACTTGGGTTAGGATGTAACTGGCTATGGGACCTTGGGCAAGACAGTTTATCCCTCTGAGCCTCAGTTTCCTAGGCTTTGAAATGGACCTAGTCATCCCTTAGTTGTAGGGATGATAAAAGGAGATGATGTGTAGCAAGTCTGAGCCCAGGGCCAGGCCTGGAGTGGGTGACGAGTGAACGTTCTTTCCTTCCCTTTTCCTTTGGTCATCTTTTTGGGGCGGCAGAAACCAGGGAAGTGGTGTGCCATGCATGTGCGTGTGGCTTACATGATCCTGAGACACCAGGAAAAGATGAAGGTACTGGGGCTGGAGGGCTGGGGAGAGTGGGCCTGCCTGAACTCTGGGCATCTACCTTCAGTAGAGCTTGGCAGAATCTTGGCCAGAAACATCCCATCCTACCCCAGTCACTGAGCAATTCTGCAATTAGCACTAGGTTCTCTGGCTAACTAGGAGGGTGGTCAGAGAAGGCCCCCAGTCCCCTTCCTGCCACCAGCCAGCCCTTAGGGCGGGGTTTAGAGGTGGAAGGGCAAGAGCAGGACCAAACCTGGCTCCTCACTCACTGCCCCTCTCCCTGTCCCATGCAGGGTGACTCCCACAAGCTTGACTTTCGGAACGACCTCCTGCCCTGCCTTCCAGGGCCCTATGGGGCCCTGCCCACTGGCCAGGAGCTCTCCCACCCAGCCACCTCCCTCTTCACTGCGACTGGTGAGTCTGGCTAGACATTTTGGGGCCTGAAGTTCCCTATCTCTAACCTGACGCCCACGTTGTGCCCACTCAGCCTCATCAGAATCTCCCACCTCTCTGCCCCAGGTGCCGTCCACGCTGCAGCCAACCCTTTTACGGCAGCTCCCGGGGCCCATGGACCCTTTCTGAGCCCCAGCACCCACATTGGTAAGAGCCAAGGGCATGTGGGGCAACTCAGGCTTTGTCTCTGATTTCCAGGAGTTCTCAAGCTGGGAATGGAAGTTAGACCTTGAAAGGCAGCTGAAATCAAAAGTGGACCTGGTTTCACTTGCTTTGTGACCTTGGGCAAGTTACTGTACTCCCTCTGAGCCTTGATTCACTATCTGTAAAACGGGGTAGGAAAGGGCAGAGTGGTTGCTAATCTCTGCCAGCTCAGATAGTTCTCTGAAAATAGTGGTGGTAAGAGGAAGGTAGAGGAAGGCTGCACAGCCCCAGACGAAAGCATGGTCACTGGCTCCTAGCCTTCCCAGGCCTGCTACTGGGGGAGATCTAACCTTGGTTTGGGTAGACAAGAGGGATCTGAGCCTGATGGCATAGGGAAAGGTGTTCCTGGAAGAGGAAATTGTGAGGTCCCGTAGTGGGCTAGGTTAGTTGTTCTGACCAGCTGTGTGACACATGTATGCAAGTAGGGTCAGTCTGGGAAGGGCCCTGCACGTCAAGTGGGAGAAAGCCAGCAGAGGTCTCTAGGCAACTGGCTTGCTATAGAGATGCTCTGAGTGGTTGGTGTGGGGAGGGAGAATGGGTTAAGAGTTTGACCTCTGGAGTCAGAGAGGCTGTAGGTTGGAGGTACCATTCACTGGTTAGTTGACTGTTGGCAAGTCACTTCACTTCTCTGAACCTTTTTCATCATCATTAAGTAGGAATGATCCTGTCTGCCTAATGGGGTTTATGAGGTTAAACAATTCATGCATGTCAGAACTCAGTGCCTAGCCAGGGCCAATAGGAAGTGCTTGCAAGTACCTAGTTGTTAAGACAAAGCTGCTGAGGTCTTTGGGGCCTGCTTGCTGGCCAGCCTTTTCCATTAGTTCTTGGTGGCTGCTGAGAGTGGGCTGCCCAATGCTCTAACCATCCCCTTTTCTCTCACAGATCCCTTTGGGCGTCCCACAAGCTTCACTTCCTTGGCTGCTCTCTCCAATGGGGCCTTTGGAGGCCTGGGCAGCCCCACATTCAGTGAGTGCTAGCTAGGGCAGGGTGGTGAGGGGCAGTGGCAGTGAGTTAATGTGTTAAAGCAGGAGGCTGAGAGGGTGCCTAAGTGGGGCCTCCCATTCTTGGCTCCTGTCAGTCTCTACTTTGCTCTGTCTAGACTCCGGCGCCGTCTTTGCCCAGAAAGAAAGCCCAGGGGCACCACCAGCCTTCGCCTCCCCCCCAGATCCATGGGGTCGCCTGCACCGCAGTCCTCTGGCCTTTCCTGCCTGGGTCCGGCCCCCTGAGGCTGCCCGGACTCCAGGCTCAGACAAGGAGCGGCCTGTGGAGCGGAGGGAGTCTTCTCTCACCAAGGAGGAGAAAGACAGGTATGTTTCCCAAAAACTGCCCTCCCAGCTCCCTACTCTCCACCTCCTCCTCAGCCTGTATCTGACCTCCGGAGTACCTTTGTTCTCTCCCCCCACCATTCCCGCTCCCCAGGGACCTCCCCTTCTCACGGCCCCAGCCCCGAGTATCTCCTGCTACTCCCAAGACTCGGGCTGGTGAGGAAGGGTCCAGACCAGCCAAGGAATCTGTGCGGGTAAAGGAAGAACGGAAAGAAGAAGCTGCTGCTGCCGCTGCCGCCGCCGCTGCCGCCGCCGCTGCTGCTGCCGCCGCCGCTGCTGCCGCCGCCACTGGGCCTCAGGGCCTTCACCTGCTGTTTGAGAGGCCCCGGCCATCCCCTTTTCTTGGCCCTGGTCCTCCTGAGCGCTGTGCTGGCTTCCTGGAGCCAACCTGGTTGGCAGGGCCCCCTCGCCTTGCAAGGCCACCCCGCTTCTATGAGGCGGGTGAGGAGCTGACTGGACCAGGGGCAGTGGCTGCTGCCCGCCTCTATGGTCTAGAGCCTACCCATTCTCTGCTATACAGCCGCTTGGCTCCTCCACCACCACCTACTGCAGCCCCAGGAACCCCTCACCTGCTCAGTAAGACCCCACCAGGAGCCCTTTTGGGGGCACCACCTCCACTTGTGCCCGCCCCTCGACCTAGTTCCCCACCTAGGGCCCCTGGCCCAGCCCGGGCTGACAGGTGAGGGAAAAGGAGGGGCAGGGGCAAAGCTCCATCCCTCTTTCCTTTTGATAAGGTCCTAGAGCTGAGGTTTTAAGCCAGGGCTGGAGGGCAAAGGTCATGACCTCACCAGCCACCTCTGAGTTCATGGAACCTGAGAGCAGAGCCCCAGCCCCGATGAGATCAAGCATCTGATGAACCTTGGGGTCATCAGGAGGGCACAGGTCACAAATCCTAGAGAGGAGTGTGTGTGTGTGTGTGTGTGTGTGTATGTATGTGTATGTGTGTGTGTGTGTACACACACATACATTAGAGTGGGGGTCGTTTCAGAGGTCATAGTTCATGATCTCCTGGCGTGCACCATTGCCCCCTCTGAGGGCTCTTAGGCCCTTGGCCTGCCTCCCCAAGGGCTCACTAAGCCAGAGGCCAAAGTGCCCCCCCTCCCCTTCACCTACCACCCAAGTCCTCATGCCCTCTCAGGGCTGGGGAAGGAGGGGCTACAGGAAGGGGGGTTTCATGTACATATTTATCTCCCCTTTCACATAGCCCCCCAGACCTTTTGTACATTTTTACAGGGGTGCCCCTCCCAGTAAACCCCCCTCCTGATTAATTAAATCTTCAGACTGGTGCTGTGTTTCTGGCCTCTGGCTTCTCTGTGGGGGGAGGGGAGTTTGCAGGGGGAAGAGCTGGAAGGGGACAGGCAGGCCCAGGGCTTATCCCTCAGAATATGGGGTCCAGCAGGAAGTGAACCAACAGGAGAAGGGAACTGGGTGCCTACGCTGGAAAGAAGGGAAAATGCTTCCTGCTTGGCTGACAGCCCAGGTTCTCCCTACTTGTTCCTATTACCTCTGAGTGCCCCCGTCCCCAAAAGGCTCAACCTTTAAACTTCAGAGTGTACTTTCTTAGTGGCTCAGTCTCCTCACTCCATTTCCAAGTGCCCCCAGGATTCCTGGGCCCTGCTCTCTAGAATCCTATGCCCAGCACCCTGCCCCAGGCTAGAAGGAGGGCCAGAGAAGGTCACCATGTACCAGACACCAAAGAAGGGGGGCAGCTTGGGGGTGGGCCACACAGGCAGCAGCTTCAGCAGCCTCTTGGCAACAGCCCTAGCCTTCCCAAAGCAGTAGGTGCCCCCAGGCTGGGTCCCAGCCTAGAAGGCAGGGGTCAGGTTAACAAAATAATGTTGACTTTTTTCCCAGGTGGGGCTTATTCTGTAACATGACTTGCGGATATTTATATAAAAATGAGTGTTACAATGAGGCCCCTTGGCTCCTCTTTCAATGTGTGCGGGTTCCCCGGGGATTGGCATTGGGTCCTGGGGTTGGAGGGATAAAGATAACACTCTCCATGTCCTGACAAAGGTCCCCCCACACACACACAGCCTGGGGAGATGCTTTACAACTTCCAGATGGATGGATTGGGTACTGGAGTTTTTCACATTTTCGTACAACCCAGGAGTACATATATAAGATTCAAATTACAGAAAGACAAAACAGTTTCCCATTCACCTGGCAACACTCATCTCCAGAGGTAAGCACTGTTAACCATTTGGTATATGTTTTTTAGGCCCTTTTGCTATGTGTTTACCTGCACATATATGTACATGCATGGTTAGGTTAGAAAAGATCTGTTTTAAAAATCTTGGTTTTTCTTTTATACAGTATTATTATAAAACAGTAATACAACAGGAAAGTCCCTTATAATCCCACCCCTCAGAGAAAATACTGTTGTCAGAGATATATTCTTTCAGTTCTGACTATTGCCTAAAATACTGTAGAAAAATGGTATCCTGTGAAATGTACTATTTTGCAACTACCTTTTTACATTTAACATTATTCTTTGATGTAATCATTAGACAAGGGACTACCTAAAATGAGCTAGAGAGGCTGGCTTGCATTGGAACCAGGCGGATTAACTTGTTCTAAGTGTATCTGTTACCTTAAGAAAAGTGCAATATTTTCTGTTGCCACTACACATACCCAAGACTTCTAGGGAAAACTCAACTAGATTGTCCCAACAGAAGTCAGAAACAGGTGACCAGGAGAAATGTGGCTTGCAGACATAATTTCACATGGCAGTCCTTGTTTTCAATTTAGGAAAATTCCAAAAAACCAGTTAACACTACCTGCTTTCTCTGTGACTGTAGAGATGGGACATAATCTCTCCTGAGTGCCACCGTTTCACTCTGCTGTTTAGGAATGGGCCATTGTCACTATTCAGGGTAGTTCCCTGGTCCCTGTAAGCACTCTTAGATGTTTTCTAGATACGTGTGTCTACCCTCTCCTAGATCGCTCCCACATAACTCAGATATCCCCTAGACCTAATACTGTGCTCCCCTGACCCCACTTCCATTTCTGTGTTACCACTACCTAAGTACCCAAGTCAGAAGCCTTCCTGTTATCTTGCTTGATTCACTGTCTGAACTGCCCTTTATTCTTTCAACCACTTCATTTACCGTGCTGGGAACTGAACTAGTGGCTGAGAGTAAACACACTTCCAGCTTTCCTGGAGCTTACAAGCTACTGTGAAGAGCAAGAAACATACTGTGAGAAGAAAGAGAGGGAAAGAATCCCAAGGGCTGCCTTCTAAGAACCTGTCATCATAGCCACTGTGCTCCATTGGTTCATCTCCACATATTCTGATCCTAACACAGGCAGCTCCTCAGGCAGAGGTCAAAGAAGTCTGGAAATGACTTTCAACATCGGGGAAAACCAAACCAAACCCAAATCACTCACCATTGAGGGGCTGCTATTTGGAAATGCATTTCTTTATTCTGAATGAGCTCAGCAGGGTCACTCTGTAATCTTAAACAGTATGTTTGTTTCTGTGCCATGGTTTATTTGTAAAATGTTTGTTTAGAAACAAGTTTATTGAGATACAATTTATTCATATACCATAGAGTTCATCCAGTCTTTTCTAACTGGCTTATTTCACTTAGCTTTATGATTTCAGAGTTCATCCATGTTATAACTTGTATCAGTACTTCATTTCTTTTTATTGCTAAATAGTATCCCATTGTAGCAGATTGTAGGGGAGGCCCATCTTTCAAAATAGGCTTTGAGGTGAGCAACATCTGTCTATGGGAATAGAAGGAAGGGGGAACCTGGGCCAGTATAAAATATGGGATTAGAGCCTTGACATCAGACAGACCACGGTTTGAGTTTGGCCTTTACTAATCAGCTCTGTGGCTTTGGTCTAGTTGCAGCCTGTTTCCATGGTGGACAAACAGGGAAAATGGCAATTCCAGCCCACAGGTTCATTGTGATGGTTACATGGGATAATGCATGTAAAGGGTGCTTAGCACAGAATTTAGTATGCAGTAAACACTCACTAAATCAGAGGGTTATTGATTGTAGGTGAAAAGATTAGAAATTATCTCCCATATCAAGATAGGCAAGTTGAAGTTAAATGATTTATGGAGTCAGGAGAAGAAAGGAGACATACTTATTTGGGGAGGATTTTAAGAATAAACTATTACTATAACAGTTTTAAATTTCTAGAAAAATTGCAAGGGTATTACAGAGAGTTCTTATATGCTCCACACTCAGTTTCCTCTATTAACATCTTGCATGTTATAATTAGTGAGTCAGTATGATAGGTTATTATTAATTAAAGTCCATACTTTTTTCAATTTCCTTAGTTTTATGTAATGTCCTTTGTCGGTTCCTTTGTGGTGCAAGGACACCACGTGGTATTTAGTCATCATGTCTCTTTAGGCTCCTCTTCGAGTTTTCTAGGCTTGACCTGTTTTTGATAATCTTGACAGTTTTGAAGTATACTGGTCAAGTATTTTATAAAATGTCCCTTAATTAGGATTTTTTTTTAAATTGATTTTGAGGGAGGGAGGGAGAGAAAGAGATTTGTTGTTCCACTTATCTGTTCATTCATTGATTGACTCTTGTATGTGCCCTGACCAGGGATCAAACCTGCATCCTTGGTGTATTGGGTCAATGCTGTAACTAACTGAGCTACTTGGCCAGGGCCTTCAGGATTTGTAAATTGTTTTTCTTAGGATTAGACAGATGAGTTACAGGTTTGCGGAGGGAGCAGAGTTAAAGTGCCATTTTCATTACATTATATCAAGGGTACATGCCTTCAAAATGATTTATCACTGTTGATGTTGACCTTAATTACCTGGCTGAGGCAGTGTTTGTCAGATTCTGTCGCAAAATTACTCTTCCCCATTATTTCCATATATTATTCTTTGGGAGGCAGTCACTGTGCACAACCCATACTATAGGAGTTGGGAAATTATGCTTCACCTTCTTGAGAGCAGAGGATCTACATAAATTATTTTGAATTCTTTTGTGCAGTTTGTTCCCTATTTATTTGTTTATTCATTCAGTCACTTATGTCAGTTTCATGGGCATTTATTTTATACTTTAGGTTAGGCTCTAGTACTACTTTATTACTTTTCAGTATTCGGTTAGTTCCTGTGTCCCTTTGACACACCCCCATCATAGTGGGGTTTTCTGTTTTGTTTTGTTTTTTAGTGGAGACTTTTTACTGTTTATTCTTTTGTATCTCTGGATTTTTCTCTCATGTGCATATATTACCTGTTTTGAAAAATTAAAAACAGCAGCGAATGTAATCAACATAAAAAGTTTCTAGCCGTAGCTGTGTGGCTCTGGGTTGAGTGCCGACTAGCAGACTGAAAGGTCGCTATTCGATTCCCAGACAGGGCACGTGCCTGGGTTTCAGTCCACGTCCCCAGTTGGAGGCGTGAGGCAGGCAACCTATTGCTGTTTCCCTTCTGCTCTTTCTCCCTCCTTTCCCCTCTCTCTAAAAATAAATAAAACCTTTTTTAAAAAAGTTTCTAATTTGTGCCCTGGCCGCTGTGGCTCAGTGGATTGAGTGCCAGCCTGTGAACCAAAGGGTCACTGGTTCAATTCCCAGTCAGGGCACATGCCTGAGTTGTGGGCCAGGTCCCCAGGAGGGGATGCGCGAGAGGCAACACACACTGATGTTTCTCTCCCTCTCTTTCTCCCTCCCTTTCTCTAAAAATAAATAAAATCTTTTTTTAAAAAAAATCTATCTTGTAAAAGGAAAAAAAGGTCAAAACTCTACTGCTTTCCTTTGATCACTCCTCCCCTGTTATATTCTGCCCTTCCAGAGACACCATATTGATTTCTTATTTATTTCTCCAGAGCAATTCCTTTTTTCTTTTTTTAATTAATTTTTAAAAGATTTTATTTATTTATCTTTAGAGGGGAAGGGAAGGAGAGAGGGAGAGAAATATCAATGTATGGTTGCGTCTCATGCATCCCCTGCTGGGAACTGTCCTGCAACCCAGGCATGCGCCCTCACTGGGAATCGAACTGCTATCCTTTGGTTCGCAGGCCCACGCTCAATCCACTGAGCTACACCAGCCAGGGCCTTTTTTTCTTTTTTTAAACAAATATTTACATATGGTACACACAGTTCTGTATACTGTACTTCTTTTTAATGTAACTATCTCTTGTGGGTTATACTTTGTTAGTAATAGAGATCTATGTCCTTCTTAGTCTCTGCGTAATATTCCATTGAAAAGTTATACTATAATATATTTAAAACCAATCTCCATCAGTGGATATTTACATCCTTTCAAGTCCCTTCCTAGAATAAGAAGTGCTGAAGTGAATACCCACATCTTTATATACTTGAGCAAATAAGTCTGCAGGATAAATTTATACACACGGAATTGCTGAGCCAGAGTATACTTTTAAAATTTAGATGCTGCTAAATTGTCCTACACAAACCTTTCACCATTTTCACTCTCACCAACAAAGTCTGAGAGGACCTGTTTCTCCACACCCTTGCTAACAGGGAGAAATGCCAAGCTTTTTGATCTTCGCCAATCCAGTGGATGAAAGATGCTTACTCATGGAAGTTTTAACTTGCACTTCTTTTACTATTATCAGTGAAGCCAAATATCTTGCCTGACATTTACAAATCATTTGTGTTTTTGTTTTATGTGAATTGTCTGTTCAGGTCCTTTGTCCATTCCCTGTCCCCCCACCTTTTGGTTTTTTTATAACCTTTGCTTTATGCCTTAGTGAAAGCTATGTATTTGTTTATTCCATCAACAAATATTACTGATCACCCATGGTGTACCAGACTCTATTGGTATATTATTAACAACAGGGCAGTGAACAAAAAGGACAAAAGTATTTTTCTCTAGGAGATTAAAATTCTAGAGAGTTTCTTCTCTAGGAATTAAAATTCAGACAGAAAGTGAATAAATAAATATACATTGATTGGAGAAAAAGAAGGGTATGGGCTAGAAAGTTCCAGGGTGCTATTTTATGTAGGGGTATTAAAACAGATTTCTCTTAGGGGTGCCAAGGGAGCAGAGATGGGAATGAAGTGAGGAAGAGAGCCATTCAGTTGTCTGGAATAGGAATGCTTTTGGCATAGGGAGCAGCATTGTGAGGTCCCTGAGGTGGGAATGTGCTGGGTGAGCTGGAGGACCAGCCAGGGGGCCAGTCTGGCTGGAGCAGAGTGAGAGAGGGAGAAAGGTAGGAGATGAGTTTGGAGAAGTGAACAGGGACCAGATCAGGTAGGGCCTTGCTGGCCTTTGTAAGGACTTTGGCTTCTACTATGAGTGAGATGCTGGCCATTGCAGAGTTTATTTTGGCTGTACTTTTTTTTTTTTTTTTTTTAAGAGTTTTGAGGCAGAAGAATGAGATTTCCTGTTCTTTAAAGGACCATACAACAGCACGGTCTGTGAATTGAGACATTACAGTACACATGTTGTTGGCACAGTTCCCATCATTAGCACATACTAACTGGAGCATCTAGCAGTCTGCCCTGCTCAAGCAAATCCAATGTGTGAAAATCCAGATGGACCTCACTTTCTCTAAGGGACTGGTCAGTGATTGCCATGGGCATGTGCTCAATGTGGCGTGAGTAATGTGGTGACTCCAAGCCTTTAGGCCAGGGGTGTCCAAACTTTTGGCATCTCTGGCCATACTGGAAGAAGAGTTATCTTGGGCCACACATTAAATACATAAATACTAACAAAAACTGATGAGAAAAAAAAATGTTTTAAGTAAATTCATGATTTTTTTGTTGGGCTGCATTTATAGCCATCCTGAACTGCATGTGGCCTACGGGCCTCGGGTTGGACACCCCTGTGGGCCCAGGGATTTTGCTTGTGGGTGATCAACAAGCCCCACCTTATTTCCCATTGGAAAGAATTGTTTCTCTAAAGCTTATCAACTATACCTCTAGAAGTGCCTCCTTGTCATACAAAGTCATACAAGGCCATAAAATGTGAGTTTAAGAATGTTCTCAGAATTAGTATAATAATTGTTCAATTTTGTGAATACACTAAAAAAAACCTGAATTCTTAAAAAGGGTGAATTTATGGCCCTGGCTGGTGTAGCTCAGTGGATTGAGCGCGGGCCTGTGAACCAAAGGATCGTGGTTCAATTCCTGGTCAGGGCACATGCCTGGGTTGCAGGCCGAGAGGCAACCACACATTGATATTTCTCTCCCTCTCTCCTTCCCTTCCCCTCTAAAGATAGATAAATAAAATCTTATTTTAAAAAAGGGTGAATTTATGATATATGAATCATAAATCAATAATGATAATGAGTGTTTCCAGAACCCCTGTTTGTCATTGTACAAAAACTGAAAAAAAAAAAAACCCAAATGTCTATTCACAGGGATCGATTAAATAAACTTGTACAATCATCAATACATAAACACCATGGAGCAGTTAAAAAGAATGGAGTGTGTCTGTATTTGCGATGTGAAAGACAGAAATAGCTCTGTGATGTAGTGTTAAGTTAAAAAAAATTAAGGTGAAGAACTGTGTGTGTATAATGTGCTAACATTTGTATTGGAAGAGCATATATACATGCACATAGAATATTTCTAGAAAGATAACTGAGAAATTTTTAACAGGAACTTATAGGAAATGCAGATAGTTTCTACTCTTTCTGCTTTTCTTTTTTACTTTTTATCCTCACCCAAGGACATTTTTTCATTGCTTTTAGAGAGAGTGGAAGGGGGAGAGAGAGAGAGAAACATTAATGGAAGAGAGAAGTATCAATTGGTTGCCTCCCGTATGTGCTGGACCAGGGACCGAACCTGCAACCTAGGTATGTGCCCAACTAGGAATCGAACCCACAACCTTTCAGTTACGGGATGACACTCCAACCAACTGAGCTCTACTGCCCAGGGTATACCCTCTTTACTTAAAAAAAAAAACCCACAAATATTTATATGTATAATTTTTATTAAAACTTAAGTTTAAATTATTACAACAAAAATTTAAAATACCAAAATAAAAAATTGGGGAGAGGGATGCTTTAGGCAGATGGAGGAGCAGTGCTGTCCCTGAGCAGTGGCAGGTGAGCTGGAGGACCAACCAGGAGGTCATTGTGGCTGTTGCTGGCTACTTGGGGGAGAATAGACTATGAAAAGTGTTTGTGGAGCCCTTGCCAGGTGACTTGGTTAAAGCATCGTCCTGTGCACCAAAAGGTTGCAGTTTTGATTCCTGGTCAGGGCATACCTAGGTTGTGGGTTTAATTTCCCATCGATGTGCATATAGGAGGCAACTGATCAATGTTTCTCTCTCCCCCTTCCTCTCTCTCTAAAAATCAATAAAAAAGAGTGTTTGTGGAGCACTTTCTACATTCCAGGCATTTTGTTAGGTTCCGGAGTGGTAGGCGGGCAGTTGTGGATAAGACTGACAAATGCCTTTACCAAGCTCCCAGTTCCTTCCAACTCCTTCCAGAGTTGGTGGGAGGCCCTGCCCTGGGTCTTGGAGGGAGTCCTCTCTTGCCCTCCTCCACCCACTCCCAGCTTATCTCCAGGAACCATCAAATCCAGAGTAGGCAATGAACCTTGAGCCGAGCAAATGACACTTTTCTTCATTTTTTTAAAGATTTTTTTAAATTTACTTTTTTAGAGAGGGGAAGGGAGGGAGAAAGAGAGAGAAAGTATCGATGTGTGGTTGCCTCTTGTACACCCCCCAACTGGGGACCTGGCCTGCAACCCAGGCATGTGCCCTAGACTGGGAATCGAACTGGCAACCCTGTTGTTCAGCGGCTGGCACTCAACCACTGAGCCACACCAGCCAGGGCTGACTTCACTTTTCTGAACCTCACTTTTCCCATCTGCAAAATGGGCATAGTAACAAAGCTTATCTCAATGAAGGTATTGTGAGAATTATTGGTGTTCTAAAAATGGATAGAATTATTACTAGTATTAGTCTGCCTCCAGTACTACTAATAGAAATATAATGCTCACAATTATACAGCAAGACAGGCAAAACTAGTAGGACTATCCCCATTTTGTATGTAAGTACACCGAGGCACAAAGATGGAAGGGCTCAGAGTCCAAACTTAGTGAAAAATTCAAGATGGGCTGATTTTAGGGTGAGACAAATAGGGATTTGAATCCCTACTTTACCAGCTAACTGCTTTGTGATTTTAGTCTGGTTACCTATGTGAGCCTGAGAGTTAATCACCCCTGTTGAAAAGGGACAATGCCTTGGACTTTGCAGAACTTTGAGGATTAAAAGCTGCTGCAAAAGATAAGGCCTTCCACAGTGCTTGGAGCATGGTATCTGTCCAGGAAATAACACCTATTAGGGTAATTGTACTGAAGATAATAACATTTAGGGACTAGAGGTCAGACCCATTGTTAGGTGCAGAGATCAGATAAAGAAGAATCAGGTCTTGTGGTTGCTTCACTCTTTCCCTAATCCAATTTTCTGCCCTCCCTAGCCCCACTGAGAAAGAGAAGGGGAGGCCTTCAGTGATGCAAATAAACAATGGGCCCGTTTAGAACTTTGAAAGGAGAAAAATTGGTTAACAAGTGTGTGTTGATATACTCACACCCTGCTCTACTTGTCAATGAACATTTCCTAAATCCTGCTGGGAGATAACCTCAGGAATCCATTTGAGGTCTCTCAAATGCTGTGTGAAATAGGGTCTCACAGTGTCTCCAGCTAAAGTAGGAATAACAGCAGGAAGGTAAAGATGCTAACTAATCTCTCAGGGCTGGTGGGTGGCTTTGATGAAATGTGTTTGAAGAGCTTGGCACCCCTTAAAAACAAAGCAAATTTTTCTTATCTAAGGAAATCAGTTTATTATATCCTAAACTTCTCCAACTCACTGCACCCCTACTTCAGGAGAAGTGACTGTAGCACTCCATTGGGGTCCCTGACCCTAACACTGGATATTACAGAGCTACTGCCAGACACCTAGGGCCATTGTGCTGGGTGCAGAACATTCCAGTTAAGTATCCAGTAGAGAGATACTTTAAAAAAAGAAAAAAAAAAGACAACACTTTTTCATATACACTGTTTGTGTAGCCACTAAACTACTGTTTCTAGAGCTAAAGAATGGAAACAATTCTCCCTGGCTGGTATGGCTCAGTGGATTGAGTGCTGGCCTGCAAACCAAAGGGTCACTGATTGGATTCCCAGTGGGCACACATGCCTGGGTTGCAGGCCAGGTCCCCAATAGGGGGAACATGAGAGGCAACCACACATTGATGTTTCTCTCCCTCTCTTTCTCCTTCCCTTTCCCTCTCTCTAAAAATAAATAAATAAAATCTTTAATAAAAAAGAATGGAAACAATTCAAGTGTCCAAAATAGAGGGTTTGACATTCATACAATGGAACAATATGGCTTTTAAAAATATTAGGAAGATCCCAATGTGCAGATCCTCAACATTATTAATAAGTAAGTGGAGCTATCTTGTGTTCATGGATATAGGATGACTTGATATTGTAAAGATAACAATTCTCTCCATGTGGATCCATCACAGTCAATGCAATGCTAAGAAAACTTACGAACAGGGTTTTTTGTTTTTTGAGTTTTTTTAAATGAAACTCAGCAAGCCAATTAAAAAATAAATAGAAGGAGCCCTGGCTGTTGTGGGTCAGTGGATTGAGTGCTGGATTGCAAGCCAAAAGGTCACGGGTTCAATTCCCAATCAGGGCACATGCCTGGGTTTTGGGCCAGGTTCCCAGTTGGAACCTGGGCACCTGGTGAGAGGCAATGGATAGATGTATCTCTCACACTTTGATGTTTATCTCCCTCTCTTCCTCCTTTCCCCCCTCTCTAAAAGTAAATAAATAAAATATTTTAGAAACAATTGCTGATTGCCAGCCAAGATGGAGGTGTAGGTAGATAACACTTAGCCTCCTTGCACAACCAAAAGAAGGACAACAAATTTAAAAACAAAAAAATAAACAGAACTGCCAGAAAATTGAACTGTATGGGAGTTCAACAACCAAGGAGTTAAAGAAGAAACATTCAGACTGGTAGGAGGGGAGGAGACGGACAGCTGAGGTGGACAGGACGCACAGGAAGGCCGGAGGACCCGGCAACCCATGTTTGTGTGGGGATAACCAGGAAGAACAATTGGGGAGCAAGAGAGACTGTGCTACCCAGGGCTCTAGGACAGGGAAATAAAGCCTCAAAACCTCTGGTGGTAAAAATCTGTGGGGGTTGCAATGGTGGGAGAAATTCCAGCCCCATAGGAGAGTTCATTGAAGAGAGCCACAGGGTCCTAGAATGTACACAAACCCACTCACCTGGGAATCAGCACAAGAAGGGCCCAATTTGCTTGTGGGTAGCAGGGGAAGGACTGAAAGCCAGCAGAGAGCTGAGCAAAGGGCATTGTTCCCTCTGTGACTCCTCCCCCACAGACAGCACCACAATGCAGCAGCCTGGGTTGCTTGACCCTGGCTAATACCTAAGGTTCTGGCTCTTACATCATAACAGCTGTGCTAAGACCAAAAAACATGGCCCTAATGAAAGAACAGATCAAAACTCCCAAATTAGAACTAAGTGATGAAGAGAGAGCCAACCTATCAGATGCAGAGTTCAAAACAATGGGAATCAGGATGCCCACAGAAATGGTTGAGTATGGTTGCAAAATGGAGGAAAAACTGAAGGCTATGCAAAGTGAAATGAAGAGAAATGTACAGGGAACCAACAGTGAAGGGAAGGAAGAAAGTAGGACTCAAATCAACAATTTGGAACAATAGGAAGAAATAAATGTTCAACCAGAACAGAATGAAGAGGTAAGAATTCAAAAAAATGAGAAGAGGCTTAGGAACCTCTGGGACAACTTTAAATGTTCCAACATCTGAATCATAGGGGTGCCAGAAGGAGAAGAGGAAGAGCAAGAAATTGGAAACTTATTTGAAAAAATAATGGAGAAATTCCCTAATTTGGCAAAGGAAATCGACTTCCAGGAAGTCCAGGAAGCTCAGAGTCCTAAAGAAATTGGACCCAAGGAGGAACACACCAAGGTACATCATAATCAATTTATGCAAGATTAAAGATAAGGAGAGAATCTTAAAAGCAGCAAGAGAAAAGGAGAAAGTTAGTTACAAAGGAGTTCCCATAAGACTCAGCTGATTTCTCAAAAGAAACCTTGCAGGCAAGAAGGGGCTGGAAAGAAGTATTTGAAGTCATGAAAAGCAAGGATCTACATCCAAGATTGCTCTGTCTAGCAAAGCTATCATTTAGAATGGAAGGGCAGATAAATTGCTTCCCAGATAAGGTCAAGTTAAAAGAATTCATCATCACCAAGCCCTTATTCTATGAAATGTTAAAGGGACTTATCTAAGGAAAAGAAGTGATCAAAACTATGAACAGTAAAATGTCAACAAACACAACTATCAACGACTGAACCTAAAACAAAAACTAAGCAAACACCTAGAACAGGAACAGAATCACAGAAATGGAGATCACATGGAAGGTTATTAGCTGGGAGGGGGAGGGGAGATAATTGGGGTAAAGGTACAGGGACTAAAAGCATAAATGGTAGGTACAAAATAGACAGGGGGAGGTTAAGAATAGTAAAGGAAATTGAGAAGCCAAAGAACTTATATGTATGACCCATGGAAATAAACTAAGAGGGGGTGGAATTCGGGTGGGAGGTGGGGTGCAGGGCAGAGGGGGATAATGGGGAGGAAATGGGACAACTGTAATAGCATAATCAATAAAATACATTACAAATAAAAATGGTATAAATAAGAATATTTTATGTAAATAAATAGAAAGAAAAAAAGGGCTAAGAACAGAAAGAGAGGGGACTTGCTCTACTACAATTGTTAACAAGTTAGAGTAACAAAGACAAGGTGGTGTTGGTAACAATAAAAATTCACTGAGTATAGGAATATATACTCATGAATATATGAAACTTTAATAAGTGACAGGTGGCATGGCAGATCAAAATGCGGACTCTTCAAAAGATGGAACTGGGGAAAAATGATCATCCATGTGGGAAAAAAATGAAATTAGGTCATTGCTTCACATTATACACACAAACTCCAGATATATAAGGACTTAATGATCAAAAACAAAACTTTAAAACTTTCAGGAGAAAATATAAGGGAATTTCTTTCTGCACTTGGGGTAATAAAAAATATCTTAAAACACAAAAGGTTAATTATAAAACAAAATATGAATAAATGAAACTATTAAAATCAAAGAAAATTATAAGCTACAAATTTTAAGATAAGTGCTAACACATGTAACCATTCAAGGATATATATTGAGATAATTGAGACCTTCTACAAATCAACAAAGGACAATAAACCATTAGAAAAATGGATAAAAGACTTGAACATGCATTTCAAAGGAGAGGAAACATGGCTAAAAAGCTCATGAAAAGATAGGTGCTCAACATAGTAACCAAGGAATTAAGATCAGATAAGACTCAAGTTTATATCCAGTCCATTGTGAAAATTAAGAAATTGAATAACATCAAGTATTGAAAAAGAACAAAAATCTATACATTGCTGCTAGAAAAGAATATATCCATATGGCCATTTTGGAAAATAATTTATCCTTTTCTTGTAAAATTGAACATTTACAGATGTTAAAATCCAGCAGTTCCACTGTTGGGCAAATATCCAGGAGCAAGTCTTGCACAAGTGCTCAGGAGACACGGACATGAGTATTTAAAACAGCAGTGAACAAATAGCAAACACCCAGAAAGAACACAGAATGCCCTTCAACAGGAGAATAGATAAATACACTTGGGTGCCCTGACAAAATGAAATATTACACAAGAGTGAAATTCAAATGATCCACAGTCACACTTAACATAATGGGTGAATTTTATTAATGTAATATTGAGTGTAAAAAAAGAAAGCAAGAACCCAAGGACAACCTACATTATGATACCCTTTCTCTAAAATTCAGAAACAACTAAAACTAAGTAATATATTGCTTAATTATCATATAGAGAATAAAACTACAAAACTAAAGGCAAGAGTCCTGACCACTGTGGCTCAGTTGGTCGGGTGTCATTCCACAAATTGAAAGGTCACCAGTTCGATTCCCAGTCTGGGCACACACCTAAGTTTGCAGGTTTGCATTGGAGAGTCAACCATGTTTCTCTCTCACATCAATGTTTTTCTCCCTCTCTTTCTCCCTCCCTTTGTGCCTCTCTCTAAAGATAAATATAAAATAAAATCTTAAAAAAAAAAAAAAAAAAAAAAACTAGCCCCAGCTTGTGTGGCTCCATAGATTGAGTGCCAGCCTGTGAACCAAAGGGTCACCAGTGCGACTCCTGGCCAAGGCACATGCCTGGGTTGTGGGCCAGGTCCCCAGTGAGGGCCATGTGAGAGGCAACCACACATTGATGTTTCTCCCTCTCTTTCTCCCTCCCTTCGCCTCTCTCTAAAAATAAATAAAATCTTTAATAAAATAAATACATAAAATCTTTAAAAGATAAAAACTCAAGGCAAGAAAACAATAAACACAAAGTTGATAATAGTGATTTCCTGGCTTGGGGAAGGAGTAAGCAGCTTGAATGGATAGAAGATGTGAATTATTGTCAACTGTATTATAATATGAATAAGTAAATATATAAACAAAAATATAAAACAACAGGACTTCCGGCCAAGAAGGAGGCATAGCTGGACACGCTGTGCCTCCTCTCACAACCAAGATTAAGGACAACAAAAATATAGAGCCAAAAAAAAGAAAACCCAACCAGGACAGAGAGAAAATTGAATTGTGTAGGAGTCCGACAACAATGATCCACCCAGACCGCTAAGAGGGGCGGAGTCAGATCAAGGCGGGATAAGCCGGTGGTGGTCCCGGGTGCGCAGTCACTCCAGGGGCACAGGCGGCGGCATTGCTGAACGTGAGGTAGCCAAGTGGGGTGCACAAGGCATCAGACCTCAGACACACATTCGCGCACAGATAGACCAGGCGAAAACGAGCAGCAAGACAGAATTCACGATGAAGGGCCCCAGAGCCAGGAAGTGAAGACTAAAAGCACTCATTGAAAATACTTGTGGAAGCTGAGGTGCCAGGAGGGAGTCCCAGCCTCACAGGAGAGTTTGTTGGGAGACCCACGGGGGTCCTGGAGCATGCGCAGGCCCACCCACCCGGGAATCAGCACCAGAGGGGTCCAGTTTGCTTGGGGGAAGTGACGGAAGTGACTGAAATCTGGCAGAGAGTGGAGCAAGTGCCATTGTTCCCTCTCGGACCCTGCCCCCACATATGGTGTCACAACCCAGTGACTGGGCTGCCCCGCCCTGGTGAATGCCTAAGGCTCCACCCCTCACTACATAACAGCCGGGACCAGACAAAAACAAAAAAAACAAAAACAAAAACAAAAACAAGGATGGCTCAGAAGGGAGAACAGACCAGGGCCCCGGAGCTAATTCATCTGAGCGACCAGGAGGTGGTCAACCTATCAGATGCAGAGCTCATAGCACTGATAGCCAACCTATCAGAACCACAGTTCAAAGCACTGGTGATTAGGAAGCTCACAGAATTGGTTGATTTTGGTCGCAAATTAGAGGAACAAATGGAGGCTACAATATGTTAAATGAAGAAAAACGCACAGGAAACCAGTAGAGATGGGAGGAAAACTGGGACTCAAATCAATGGAGTGGACCAGAAGGAAGAAAGAAACAATCAAACAGAAAAGAAGGAAGAAACAAGAATTCAAAAAAATGAGGAGAGGCTTAGGAACTTCCAGGACATCTTTAAATGTCCCAACATCCAAATTATAGGGGTACCAGAAGGGGAAGAAGAGCAACAAGTGGAAAAGTTATTTGAACAAATAATAAAGGAGAACTTCCCCAATCTGGCAAAGGAAATAGACTTCCAGGACGTCCAGGAAGCTCAGAGAGTCCCAAAGAAGGTGGACCCAAGGAGGAACACACCAAGGCACATTATAATTACATTAGCCAAGATTAAAATGAAGGAGAGAATTCTAGAAGGAGCAAGGGATAAGGGGACAGTCGCCTACAAAGGAGTTCCCATCAGACTGTCAGCTGATTTCTCAAAAGAGACCTTACAGGCAAGAAGGGGCTGGAAAGAGTATTCCAAGTCATGAAAGGCAAGGACCTACATCCAAGATTGCTCTATCCGGCAAAGCTGTCATTTAGAATGGAAGGGAAGATAAAGTGCTTCTCAGGTAGTGTCAAGTTAAAGGAGTTCATCATCACCAAGCCCTTATTACATGAAATGTTAACAGGACTTACTTAAGAAAAAGAAGATAAAAAATAGGACAGTAAAAAGGCAGCAAACTCACAGATATTAACAACCACACCTAAAACAAAAGCAAACTAAGCAAACAGCTAGACCAGGAGCAGGAACACAGAAATGGAGATCACATGGAGGGTTTGCAACAGGAGAGTGGGAGGAGGAGAGAGGGAGAAGAGGTACAGAGAATAAGTAGCATAGACAGTGGGTAGAAAATAGACAGGGGGAGGGCAAAAATAGTGTGGGAAAAGTAGAAGCTAAAGAACTTATGACACATGGGCATGAACTAAAGGGGGGGAATGTGGGTGGGAGGGGGTGTGAAGGGTGGACAGGAATGATGGGGGAGAAATGGCACAACTGTAATAGCATAATCAATAAAATATAATTTTTAAAAATTTTAAAAATATATAAAACAAGTAAACAAATAAAAGAGGGCTATGAACAGAAAATAGCAATGTCACAGATTAAGGATTTTAATTAATCCAGTTCTTTGTACTGGAGGTCCTTTCTAGAAAAGAGAGCATGTACCATATGTTACCATTTGTGTAAAAATCATTTAGTGGAAGAAATATCCCTTATCCAGACATAAAGCTCTGTATTTATAAAACAGTCTTTCACAGGGTAACTGGAGGCTGGATGGCGTGGGACATCACAAATAGGGAGGCATTATTTTTACTGTATACCTCTGTGCACTGTTCGGAATTTTTGTCTTATTTTGTTTGACCTCATGCATAGATAGAATATCTTTTTTTTCAAGATTTTATTTATTTATTTTTAGAGAGAGGGGAAGGGAGAGAGAGAGGGAGAAAAACGTCAATATGCAAGAGATACATCGATTGGATGCCTCTCTTACACCCTAGCCTGCAACCCAGGCATGTGCCCTGAATGGAAATCTAACTAGCGACCTTTCAGTTTGCAGGCTGGCACTCAATCAATCCATTGAGCCATACCAGCCTGGGTGGTTTGAACATTTCTTATGTTGACAGAATGTACAATGAAATCATGGCAAATTTTTGGGATTAATGCTTTTTCCTTCTGAGATCTCTTAAGCAAATTACCAAAAAAGCAAATGTTCTTTGGTTGCAACCTGGCTTCCCTGCTTAACATAGACTGTTCTATAACCCCCAGATACTTCCAACAATGAAGGGTCCCTATAAGGGAGGCGTTCTGGAACTTAAGCTTCATTACCTTGAGGTATCTGTGTCTGCCCTTAAGAACATGTTGGATGAGAGAAGGCAGTTCAGGGAAGAATCCTGAGGAACCCCTACAACTGATGGAGGGGTCCAGGAAAAGAGACCTGTAAAGGAGACTGAGAAGGAGCAACCAGGATGTAGAAGACTGGGGAAAGGCTGTCTTCATAGAAAGTAAGAAGTAGGCTGTTTAGAGGCTTATTATCCCCAGCAATCAACTGTCTGCCAAGTCAGCTAATTCTTCATCAGCAGTCTCTCCCTTAAGCTTCACTGCCAACTGTAGCCCTCATTACAATTGGGTAATCGCTCTGGCCTATCTCTGGCTTTACTGGGGACCTTACAGCCATCCCAGGCATCCTGTCAGATCGTTCTTGGAAAGTGAAACTTGGACCATGCTGTTACCTGCTCAAAAACTTTCCATAGGTCCCTGTCATCTCCATACTGATGCTCCACTACCTAGCCTGGCATGCTGTGCCTTTGGACACTTGTCTCCAAGTGACTTATCTCAATCTGCACCATCACAAAAAAGTTAAGCTGATCTATTCACTGTCCTCCCACCTCTCAACCTTATTGAGATTGTGTCATCTTGCTGAAGTGTCTGCTCTCATGTCTAAATTTTTCAAGGCCAGGGTTAGATGACACACCTACTTCAGAAAGCCCTCCCTGATCTGACCTCACCCTTGACCACTTTCTCCCACAGCATCAAAACACTCTAGCCTGATTTTTACCAAGCTCACAGATCATTCCCCAATGAGACTAAATTCTTGAGAACTGAGACTATAACATCTTTCCCCCCATCTCTCCCACTTCACCCAGCACAGGGCCTAACACTCAGTGGGTAGACACAATGCTGGTCAGGAGAGTGCACCCACTAGGACTGTAGGAACAAGACGTTGCAAATTCAGCTGGCTTCAGGATCCACACAGATACGACAAATGTGTGAAATTGCCAAGTGCAATATACCTTTGCATTTAGGTGGTTCCTTGGAGCTTTCAAAGCAATTTTACACCAGCAACTCTATCCTCACTTTACAGATGAAGAAAGTGATGCTCAGAAAAGTGGATTGCTAAAGGTTACAGCAAGGAAATAGCATCACAAGGCTGGGTCCAACTCATTCAGACTCCAGTCTGGCTTTCTGTCTTCTGAGGGTGATGGGAGGAAGGTCTAACGAGATGGGCATTGCCGTGGCCTGTGTGGCTCACTTGGTTGGGTGTCATTCTGCAAAGCAAAAGGTTGCCAATTCAATTTCCAGTCAAGGCATATGCCTGGGTTGTGAGTTTGGTCTCTACTCAGGGCATGTACAAGAGGCAACCGATTGATGTTTCTCTCACATTAATGTTTCTCTCCCTTTCTTTCTCCCTCCATTCCCCTTGAAGAAAAATTAAGACTATTTTATTTAGAGCAGTTCTAGGTCCCCAGCATTGAGGGAAAGATATAGAAATTTCATATACCTCCTGCCCCCACACATCAATAGTCTCCTTTATTATCAACACCCATGAGAGTTGTTATTTGTTACAATTGATGAAAATACATTGACAAATTATAATCATCCAAAGTCCATAGTTACAGTCCACTCTTAGTGTTGTACATTTTATGAGTTATGTATAATGACAAATAACAAATGTATAATGACATGTATTCACCATTGTAGTATCATACAGAATATTTTCTGCCCTAAAAATCCCCTTGCTTTGCCTGTTCATCCCTCCTCCCCCACCTCCCTAGCAACCACTGATCTTTTCATTTTCTCCATACTATTGCCTCTTTCAGAACATCATATAGTTGGAATTGTGTTTATGTAGCCTTTTCAGATTGGCTTCTTTCACTTAGAATATGCATTTAGGGTTCCTCCATGTTTTTTTTTTTTTTTTTATGGTTTTAGAGCTCATTTCTTTTTAGCACTAAATAATATTCTATTGTGTGAATGTACAACAGCTTATTTTTTTTAAGTTTTATTGAGAAATAATTGGCATACATCACTTTATAAATTTAAGGTGTACAGCATGACGGTTTGATTTACATATATTGTGAAACAATTACCATGATAGGTTCAGCTAACATCCATCATCTCATATAAATACAATAAAAAGGAAAAAAATTTCCTCCTTGTGAAGTGAACATATAGGATTTATTCTCCTAACAACTTTCCTAGATATCATACAGCAGTGTTAAGTACAGTCATCATATTGTATTTTACATCCCTACTTATTTATTGTGCAACTAAGGAGTTTGTGTCTTTTGAGCACCTTCCTCTAATCCCCTCTCCCCAGCCCTCAGCTCTGGTAACCACCTGCCTATCTCTATTTCTTTTTCTTAAAAATTTTTTTGTATCCCTGTTGGTGTGGCTCAGCGGATTATGTGCCGGCCTGTGAACCAAAGGGTCACCAGTTCAATTCCCAGTCAGGGCACATACCTGGGTTTGGGGCCATGTCCCCTGTTGGGGATGTGCAAGAGGCAACCACACATTGATGTTTCTCTCCCTCTCTTTCTCCCTCCCTTCCTCTCTCTCTAAAAATAAATAAATAAAATCTTAAAATTTTTGTTTTATCAATTGATTTTTTTTAGAGAGAGAGGAGAGGGAGGAGAGAGGAGAGAGAAAGAAAATCATTGATTTGTTGTTCCACATATTTTTGCACGCATTGGTTGATTCTTTTTTTGTATTTTATTCATTTATGAGAGAGAGCGAGAGGAAAGGGGGAGAGAAACAAAGAAAAAAACATTGATCTGATGTTCCACTTATCTATGCATTCACTGATTGCTTCTTGTGTGTGCCCTGATGGGGGATCAAACCCACAACCTTAGAGTATCAGGGCGATGCTCTACCCAACTGAGCTACCCAGGCAGGGTCAAATCTCTAGTTCTATGAGTTTGTTTGTTTTTAGAGTCCACATATATGTGAGATCATGCAGTATTTGTCTTTCTCTGTCTAACTTATTGCATTTAACATAATACCTTCAAGGTCCATCCATGTTTTCACAAATGGTAGAATTTCCTCTTTTTAATGGCTGGATATCATACTATGACTTTTTTATCTATTCATCTACTGATTAACACTTAGGTTGTTTCTATGCTTGGCTATTGTAAATAGTGTGCTGCACTGAACATGGGGTTGCAGATATCTTTTCAAATTAGTGTTTATATTTTCTTTGGATCTATTCCCAGAAGTGGAATGGCTGGATCATATAGTAGTTTTATTTTTATTTTTTAATAATTTGTTTTCCATGGTGGCTGTTTCAATTTACAGTTCCACCAACAGTGTAGAGGGGTCCACTTTATTCCACATCCATGCCAGCATTTATTATCTCTTGTCTTTTTTTAAAAAATCTTATTTATCTATTTTTAGAGAGAGGGGAAGGGAGGGAGATACAGGGAGAGAAACATCAATGCGTGAAAGATGCATTGATTGGTTGCTTCTTGCATGTCCCCAACCAGGTATCTGACCTGCAACCCAGGCATGTGCCTTGACTGGGAATCAAACTAGTGACCCTTAGGTTTGCAGGCTGGTGCTCAATCTACTGAGCCACATTTATTTAATTTTAGAGAGAGAGGAAGGGAGGGAGAAAGAAAGGGAGAGAAATATCAATGTGTGGTTGCCTTTCACACATCCTCAACTGGGGACATGGCCTGTAACCTAGGCATTTGCCCTGACTGGGAATTGAACCGGTGACCCTTTGGTTCACCAGCTCAATCCACTGAGCCACACCAGCCAGGGGTCTGTTTTTTTTTTTTTTTAAGTGATTTTTAATTTTCTATTTGCAGCTGACATATGATATTATATTAGGTGTACAACATAATGATTAGACATTTATATAACTTATGAAGTGACTATCGCAATAAGTCTAGTACTCATCTGACACCACATATATATTATTGACCATATTCTTTATGCTGTACTTTACATCCTTGTGACTATTTTTATAACTGTTAATTTGTATTTCTTAATCCCTTTGCTTTTTTCACCCATCCCCTGACCTCCCTACCATCTGGCAACCATCAATATATTCCCTGTATCTATGTACTTATTTGTTTTGTTTATTTCTTTTGTTTTTTAGATTCCACATATAAGTGAAATCATATGGTATTTGTCTTTCTCTGTCTCACTTAATTTACTTAGCATAATACACTTTAGGTCCATCCATGTTGTTACAAATGGCAAAATTTCACTTTTTTAAATGGCTGAGCAATATTTCATTGTATATATGTACCGCATTCTTTATCCATTTGTCTATTAATGGGCATTTGGGTTGCTTCATATCTCAGCTATTGTAAATAATGCTGCAGTGAACATAGGAATATATATATGTTTTCAAATTAGTATTTTGGATTCCTTTGAATAAATATCCATAAGGAAGTTTATATTTTATTTTTATTTTTGATTTAATCTTCATTGCTTTTTCCATGACTATTCAGTCCCCTTGGTGGTTGTTTTTAATTTTTTTTAGGAACCTCCCTACTGTTTTCCATAGTGGCTGCATCAATTTACAATCCCACTAACAGTGCAAGAGGGCTTCCTTTTCTCCACATCCTCACCAACACTTGTTTGTTGATTTATTGATGATAGCCATTCTGACAGATGTGAAGTAGTATCTCATTGTGGTTTTAATTTGCATTTCTCTGATGATTAGTGATGTTGAGCATCTTTTTATATATGTTTGACATCTGTATATCTTCTTTGGAGAAAGGTCTATTTAGGTCCTCTGCCCATTGGGTTTTTGTTTTTTTTTTTAAATGTGTATGTGTGTGTGTGTTAAGTTGTATGAGTTTCTTATATATTTTGAATATTAACCCCTTATTCAATGTATCATTGGTGACTATATTCTCCCATTCAGTAGGTTGTCTTTTTGTTTTGTTGATGGTTTCCTTTGCAGTGCAAAAACCTTTAAGTTTAATGTAGTCCCAATTGTTTATTTTTTCATTTGTTACCCTTGCCCAAGGAGACATATCCAGAAACAAAATGTTGTTAAGAGCTATGTCACAGAGCTTATTGTTTATATTTTCTTCTAAGAGTTTTATGGTTTCACATGTTTCAGTCTTTGTGTCTTTAATACATTTTGTGATTATTCTTGTATATGGTGTAAGGAAGTGGCCTAGTTTCATTTTCTTTGCGTGTGGCTGTCCAGTTTTCCAAACACCATTTACTGAAGTTATTGTTTTTACCCCATTGTATAGTCTTGCCTCCTTTGTCATAGATTAATTGATCACATAGGTGTGGGTTTATTTCTTGGTTATTTTGTTCCATTGAACTATGTATGTTTTCAGGCCAGTGCCATGCTATTTTGATTACTATAGCCTTGTAGAATAGTTTGACATTAAGTAGCATGATAGCTCCAACTTTGTTCTTCTTTCTCAAGATTGCTGTGGCTATTTGGGGTCTATTGTGGTTCCATATACACTTGAGGATTATTTGTTCTAGCTCTGTGAAAAATGCCATTGGCTGGTGTGGCTCTGGCTGGTGTGGCTCAGTGGACTGAGTGCTGGCCTGAAAACCAAAGGGTCACAGGTTGGGTTTCCTAGTCAGGGCACATGCTTGGGCTGCGGGCCAAGTTGGGTCACCAGTAGGGGTGTGTGAGAGGCAACCACACACTGATGTTTCTCTCTCTCTTTCTGCCTCCCTTCCCCTCTATCTAAAATAAATGAATAAAATCTTAAAAGAAAAGAAAGGAAAAATTTCATTGGTATTTTGATAGGAATTGGAGTGAGTCTGTGGATTGCTTTGGGTAGTATGGCCATTTTTGAAAAGATATTTATTCATTTATATAGAGAGGAGCGAGAGATAGAAAGAGAGAAACATGATGTGTGAGAGATACATCAATTTGTTTCTTCTTGCATACTCCCACCTGGGGACCTCACCCAAAATCCAGGCATGTGCTCTGACTGGGAATCAAACCAGCAACCTTTTGGTCCACAGACTAATGCTCAATCCACTGGGCTACACACCAGCCAGGGCAGTATGGGCATTTTAATGATGTTAATTCTTCCTATCCATGAATGCAGTATAGCTTTGTGTTTGTTGTATCTTCTTCAATTTTTTCTTCAATGTCTTATAGTTTTCTGACCTCAAGTCTTTACTTCCAGAGTTAAATTTATTTCTGAGTATTTTATTCTTTTTCATGCAATTGTAAATGGGATTGTTTTCTTAATTTGTTTAATAGTTAATTATTGGTGTATAAAAATGCAACAGATTTCTGAATATTAATTTTGTATTCTGTTACTTTACTAAGTTAATTTATTATAATAGTTTTTGGTGGCTCTTTAGGATTCTCTCTCTATAAAATCTTGTCTTTTTTTTAGAATTTTTAAAAAGATTTTATTTATTCATTTTATCTTTAGAGGGGAAGGGAAGGATCGAGGGAGAGAAATATCAATGTGTGGTTGCCTCTCATGCATCCCCTGCTGGGAACTGTCCTGCAACCCAGGCATGTGCCCTGACTGGGAACCGAAACGCAATCCTTTGGTTCGCAGGCCTGCGTTCAATCTACTGAGCTACGCCAGCCAGGGCAAATCTTGTCTTTTTAATAATGGCTATTTTAATAGGTGTGAGGTGATATCTCATTCTAGCTTTTTGGGGGGTAAAAGTTTATTTTTTTATTTATTGGTTTTAAAAAGAGAGGAAGGGTTGATTCTTGTATGTGCCCTGACCTAGATCAAACCTGTAACCTCGGTGTATAGGGTTGACACTCTAACCAACTGAGCTACCTGGCAAGGGCATCATTCTCGTTTTAATTTGCATTTCCCCAATCACTAATGATGTTGAGCATGTTTTCATGTTAGCTTTTCATATGCCTTCTTTGAAAAAAATGTCTATTCAGGTCCTTTGCTCATTTTTTAAATTGGGTTATTTGGGTTTTTATTTACTTATTTTTGCTAATTAGTTGTATGTGTCCTTTGTGTATTTTGGATATTAAGCCTTTTTTGCTACAAAGCCTATATGCTACAGCTTTTTTATTTATTCATATACTGAAGGACATCTTGGTTGCTTACAAGGTTTGGCAATCACGAATAAAACTGTTATCTTATTGCTCCACATCCTCATCAGTATTTGGTACTGTCAGTATTCCAGATTTTGGCCATTCAGATACATATGTAATGGTATCTCATTGTTATTTTTATTTGCATTTCCCTGATAACATATGATGTGGAGAATATTTTTATACACACATTTGCCATCTGTATGTCTCTTTTGTTTGTTAAGATCTTTGGCCCATTTTTAATTGGCTTGTTTGTTTTCTTATTGTTGAGTTTTGTTTTGTTTTTTCATTGCTTTTAGAGGAAGGGAGGGAAAAACATTGATGTGAGAGAATCATTGATTGGTTACCTCCTGCACGTGCCAGGACAAGGGATCTGACCTGCAAGCTAGGTATGTGCCCTGACTGGGAATCAAACTGGAAACCCTTTAGTTATGGGATGATGCTCCAACCAAGCCACACCAGCCAGGGCATTACTGTTGACTTTTAAGAGTTCTTTGTACAAGGGGAGATCTCCCCCCAAAAAAACCCGGAATTATCTTCTGGAGGGTGGGCCCCTTGTAGTACAGGCTTCTTCCAATAGCTGAGTATTCTGGGAACCCATCTCTATCACTGTACTAGCTGGCGTTGTGGTGAGAGGCTGCATTTGGCTTCAGTGAATTTTTTTGAAGACTCTTTCAATGCATTTGCCCATTTCACGATGTGCGATATACAAGCACACCTGCCCACATCTCACTGAGTGTTTAGCAGTTTTTGACCAAACCAGCAGGACCCTCCATGCCTCATCATCCCTATTTACCTGATCTCACTCTGAGCAATTTTTTTTGTTTGTTTCCCTGGATGAAAAACGTCCTCAAAGGGAAATGTTTTGCTAATGTGAAAGAGGTGAAACAAAAAAAATGGCAGAAGCACTAAAAAGCATCAAAATCGACACATTCAAAACTGTTTTGAGCAGTGGAAAAAAACATGTCGATAGGTGTATTGCATTAAATGGAGAATACTTTGAAGGTGACTGATGTTTAAACATGTAAGAATAAATAAATTTATTTATTTTATAAATAAATTTTGAGTTTTTTCAGTCATCCCTCATATACATATTTTGGATAAGTCCTTTATGAGATATATCATTTGCAAATATTGTCTCCTAGTATAGTTTGTGGCTTGTCTTCTCATTTTCTTGACATTGTCTTTCACAGAGCAGAAGTTTTAAAGTTTGTTTTTTAGAGATTGTATTTATTTATTCATTTTTAGAGAGAAGGGAGTGAGGGACAGAGGGAGAGAAACACTGGTGTGTGAGAGAAACATCGACTGGTTGCCTCTTGCATGCCCCAAACTGGGGACCTGGCCCACAACCCAGGTGCGTGCCCTGACTGGGAATCAAACCAGCAACCGTTTGGTTTGCAGGCCGATATTCAATCCACTGAGCCACACTAGCCTGGGCCAGAAATTTTAAATTTTAATGAAGTCCTGCTTGTCAATTATTTCTTTCATGGGTCATACCTTTAATATTGTATATAAAAAGTCATCATCATCATCATATCCAAGGTCAGCTAGGTTTTTTTTCTGACCTTCTACTTTCTCCTGTTGACATAGGGTGGCAGTATCCCATCAAACACCTGAGGCAGTTGGAGGTGGCCTGGCCTCAGTTGGGCTTGTTGAGCAGCAGGGTCCACCAAAAGATGAAGCTGGGGGCTTGGAGGTGAAAAAGGCTGTGGGATGCATTGGTGTTCATTTGTTTATGGAGGCCAGGTACTTCAACCTGTCTTTGTGGAAATTGCCAGAAATGATGATGCCCTCACAGTGCATAACCACTACCTTCCAGCCCCAGCAGTACTGCTAGGCCAACAGTGGCTGCTAGGCAGCCCAGGAGAGGGCCTCAGACACCAAGCACCAGGACCTGCCCCTCCACCATCCTCCTTGGTGGCTGCCTAGGAAAGCTATAGTACATTTTGATGACAGATTGTGTCAGTGTTTCAATTTTGTTCTCCTTCAATACAGTGTTGGCTATTCTGGGTCTTTTGCTCCTGAGTATCAACTCTAGAATCAGTTCATTGATATCCACAAAACAACTTGCTGAGATTTTTATTGTGATTGCATTAAATCTATAGATCAAGTAGGAAGAACAACTGACATCTTGATGATCTTGTCTTCATCATTTCTCATTCAACCAAAATTTTATTTGTAAAATTGAACTGACGATCTCTTCTTCACAAGTTTGTTTCAAAAGTTCTTCATTAATTCAGTAATTATCTAGAAAGCACTGAGAATTCTGTGATAATGTTCCTATTCTCAGGGAGGTTATCTTTTTGGGGGGAGGAAGGGGATAAACAATAAACAAGCATACGAAGAAGTTAATAATTTCAGGTAAGCGAAGAAAGCATGTGATAGACTGACTGGCAGGGAAAGGGCTACTAAATATCAGGAAACCTTTCCAAGCAGGCAATGTTTCAACTATGACTTTCATGAAAAGGGAGAACTAGCCATGAGAAAAAAACTCAGACAAAAAAGATGAGAGCTCTGGAAGCAGCAGAAATTAACTCGATGAAAGGTTTGTAGAAGGGCATGATGGCTATAGTATAGTGAGCAAGAGGTAAATGAAGTAAAAAAAGTAGACAGAGGTTAGTAGCCTGTAGAGTTATTTTATTTTAAAAATCTAAGTTTAAAATATATGCTGCAAGGTATGTAAAGGGTATAAATTTTTAAGAAAGATTTTATTTATTTATTTATTTATTTTTAGAGAGAAGGGAAGGGAGGGAGAAAGAGAAACATCAATGTGCAATTACCTCTCGCACACCTGCTACTGGGGACCTGGCCTGCAACTCAGGCCTGTGTTCTGATTGGGAATTGAACTGGCAATCCTTTGGCTCGCAGTCCAGCGCTTAATCCACTGAGCCACACCAGCCATGATGAAAGGGTATAAATTTGAAGTGCACACCTCAGTGAATGTTTGTATCTGTACACATCTATGGATATAAGTAACCTCATGCAGATTACAACACAGAACAGAGATCAGGAAACTTTTTTAGTAAAGGGACAGACAGAAGACAGTTTGGGCTTTGCAGGCCTTTAATTTTGGTTACACCTACTCAGCTCTGCTACTGAAGCAGGAAAGAAGCCATAGACACTATGTAAGTGGATGGATACGGTTGGGTTTCAATAAACCTTTAGTTAAGAACACTGAAATTTGAATTAGAAAAAAATTTCATGTATCACAAAATATTGGTCATATTTTGATTTTTTCCTCAATCACTTGAAATTATAAAAACCATTCTTAGCTTGTAGGCTGTACAAAAACAGGTAGTGGGCAGGACTTGCTTGCCCTTCAGGCCATAGCTTACCAACTTTTGATATAATTCATTTTCAGTAACCCTCTTGTACCTCTTCCCAGTAAAACCCCTTTCCCTTATAGTTGTTATGATTGTTATCTATTAATTTTGCCTGCTCCTGAACTTTAAACAAATGGATATGCTATGCATATGCTCTTATGTTTGGCTTCCTCAGCTTATCATAACGTCTGCCCTATGATGATTTAAGTGGACTAAGATGCCATTTGGAGGTTTTAAGTTTGAGAGAAACATGATCTAACTTACATGAAAAGGACACTGGTTGCTGTATGAATAATGGAGCAAAGGGAAACAGGAGTGGAAGTGGGAAGCCTTGTTAGGAGTAATCCAAGCAAGAGGTGATGGTGACTGGACCAGGGTGATGGTCATGGAAATAGAAGAAAGATTTGGATTTAAGTTTGAGATTATATATCTTATACCAGTTATTTTTTAAAGTGTTATAAGGCAATTAGCTCACACTAATAAATTACTTGAATAATCTTTCTGAGACTGGCATAGTGAATTTTCATGTATAAACTATGTCCCTACAATCAAAGGATTAAAAATCCTTTTTGGAGTAGCGTGGACAGACCATGAATCCAGACACAATTCAATCAGTGCTTTCAGAAGCCTAGGAAGCTGTGGGAGCCAGAAGGGGTATTACACCAGCCTGCAGTTGCTCAAGAGAGATCACTTGGGCATTGTGGCCCTTGAGCTAATTTTAAAGAATAGTTGAAAAAGGACAAAAAGGTATATGGGAAGACCAAGAGATGTGAGATCTCGTGGAAGCTTCGGAGGGTTCTATTATGGAATCTCAAATATATAAACCTGGACTAAAAAACAAAACAAAACAAACTTTGAACTGGGCCTAAATGGATGGGCATTCATCCACTTATTCAATCAAGAAAACCACTCCTGGGTGCTTCTATGTGCCTTGAGGCTCACAAGAGGCCACAGGTAGCAAACTGGCAGCCTTTGGGCTGAATGGGACCCTTACATGTATTTTGGCCCACATTCCTATAGGGTGACTGGAATAGTGGTTTGAACAGTGGCTGTTCCTTCAGGACAGAGCATATGGTCTCCTGTTCTTCAGATTCCTTATTGCTTCTCTTCACTTTATTTACCATTCTTCCTGGCCCTGTTAGGTTTTTGAGTTTTCAACCCCTGCTTTTTGTTGTATGAAAAATAGGACTTCAAGTCAATGACACAAAGAGAAAATGATCAACATTTTGAGTAGAATAGGTAAGAGGTTTTTTAAAAATATATTTTTTATTTATTTTTAGATAGGAGGGAAGGGAGGGAGAGAGGGAGAGAAACATCAGTGTATGGTTGCCTCTCATGCACCCCCAGCTGGGAACCTGACCTGCAACCCAGGCATGTGCCCTGACTGGGAATCCAACCAATGACCCTTTGTCAATCCACTGAGCTACACCAGCCAGGGCAGAAGATGTAATAGTTAACCTGAGCGGATGAAGAGATGAGAATTTTTTCAGGGCTTCCTAACCTGGCTCCTACGGTGGGCTTTTGTGAGAGTATGAGCACTCTTACGACTTAGACTGTTTGGCATGAATCTTGGCTTTGGGCTCTGTCACTGGTTAATCTATGAGCCTCAGTTCATTTGTAAAATGGAATATTGGTGAGATTATAGGAGATAATCAGTGCACAAAGTGACCTCAGGAGAAAGTAACTTATTATTATTCTATACTGGGGTTAGGGTATGGATTCTCAAAGGGGTTCTTAACCTAGAAGTTGGCGAACAGATGGCACAGGTGCTCGGGAGCTATTGGGAATACCATGCGTAAATCGAAGCGGCTCTCTGGTAAAGCCCAGGCTTCACTGCTAACTTCCTGAAAATACCTGACAAATCGTTTCAGCTTTCTAGGTAATGTGCTAAAAATGGGGGTACTGGTCCGACTTGCCAGCCGCAATGCAGCCCCCGTGATAGCCTCTGTGGTAGCGGGCGAGAGAGGTAAGTGGGGCAAGCGGGGTAAGCGTGAAGACTCCAAGTGGACTACACCTCCCAGCCTTCCTTGCGCTTCGGATAGCGCCCTACGCTAACACGCGAGCCTCTCCGCTTCCCCAACCTCTAGTTGCCGTCTATCGCGAGAAGACGGGCCGTGCCCGCGGTAGCGATAACCCTGGTTCTGGTGCTGGTGGTGGCGGCCAAGACCGCGGCGGCCATTTTGGTGAGGCCTCGGAAGCGGCGGCGGCTTGCTGGGACTGCTGTCTCGTTTTTCCCACTCACCGCCAGCACCTCTGTGGCGAGAGAGGAGGTAGTGGAAGCAAAGCGGTGGCAGTAGCTGCGGGCCCCAGGGGAATTTAAAGGCCGCAAAGGCGGCTGCCGAGAGGGGGCCCTGCCCCCTCCTCTTCCGCGGGAAGGGGGTGGTGCGTATGCCCCCGAGGACGCAGGTAAGGAGAGGGAGACAAGATGGCGGACGCTCCACAGTTCCCCCTCCCGTGACGGATGCCTGCGCGCGCATCATTCCGCCACCGCCTTCCCTCCCTCCTTCCCGGGGTGCTGCGCGCGCACCTTCGGCCAGGGCCCCGGGGCCGGTACGCGAGGTTCTCGACGCGCGCCCATAGAGACAGGTTGAGGGGGGCCAAGCCGGCCGGTGGTAGGCCTGGAGCGTCTCTTCTCCCTTCCCGCCCGTCTGCGCACGCGTGCCTGAGCGAGCGACCCCTGAGAGGACGGACACAGGTGTGCTGCTGCCCGCCCACCGACCCCAGGCCCGACGCGGGAAGAGGAAGGGGGGCGTGGGATGAGTAGTCGGGGCGTGTGCCCACCCTATCTAGTCAGATACGAGGACTTGGCGGCTCGAACCCTTCCTTAGTTCAGCCTTTCGCGGTCTGGTAGTGGGGATTGCTCCCTGACGTGCAGGGGTAACAGACTCCCCAGCCCTGCGACCCTTGTGTGCGTGGGCTTAGGTTCTATCGGGAGCCTCTGGGCGTTGCGCGCAGCCGGCTGAGTCCGCCTCCAGCCGCGCACGCGCGGGCCCCTCCCCCACCCTCGCGCACGTTGGGGGGGTGGGAGTCTAGGCGGAGGCGGGGCTATCTTAGGGCTAGTGGCAACTCGGGGCAGAGGTCAGGGGTCATGCTGGGTCAGGCTGTTGGGAGGGGTGAGAGACGGTAATGAAGCAGCCTAGGGTTAAGAGTTCAAGCAAGCTGTTTGGATTCCAGTTAGCTTGTGTTTTGTGATTCTTGAGGAGGAGGGAGTGAATCACAGGCAGTACCGTGGTTAAGGAATTTCCTTAAACACTAGGGAAACACTTCCGGGCCTTGTGAGGGATAACCTTGCCTCTTTCCGGGCCATGGTTCAGCGCTATGCGATCTTCCTCACATTTGATTGTTCCCCTCATATTTCCTGCTGTAGTTCTTGTATTTGGGGAAGTGGCTAGTGGTGCAGGTGTGAGAGACAGGGGGCCCTTCCCTCAGGAAGGGTGGTTTCGCCTGTGTTCTGTCCTCACTGGCAGGAGAGAAGGCTGCCAGCAGCCAGCACCTTTTTGAGGTTATAAATGTGACTTTTTTCTTCTTTTTTTGCTATTTGTCCTCCATTCAGTAGTTGGAACCTTTTATGCTTAGGCTTTTTAAACTTTTTTTTTTTTTTTTTTTGCTTCCCTGTTCTTACCACTAGCCAGAATCTTGATTTGCTTATAAGTTTCCGAAATGAGAGCTTTTCCTAATGCTATAACTTTTTTCCAGCCTTTGAACTGGGTTGGGTATGTTTAAAAGCCTCAAAAGTTGGTGTAAAGAAGGCTTTGATGGATGCTGATATACGTGGATTGAGTCCTCACTGCTGTTTTCTTCTCCTGTTTCAGTTGTGATTCCCCTCAGTACGGCGGCACCGTGGAAGTACAGACTTTCACAGGGGGTGTGGTCTCAGCTCACACAGGTGAGGGTTCAGATATGTTTTGTGACTGATGCTAGTGGGAGAGGTGTTTGAGATATAATGAGAGAAATTATAGGTTAATACTTCTGGAGGGATGATAGCATTGTAACAATAGAACTGGGACTGTGGATAGAGAAAGATCTTAATCACAGTGGCTCCACCAAAGAATAGCTTGTCCTTCATGGTTTTGGCATTAGATTTAAGTCTTCCTCCAACCAGTCTTTACTGTGATCTTTTGCAAGTCATTTGGTCTCTTTTTTTCCTGATTTCTTCCTAACTTGTAAAATACAAAAAATATTAGAATATAATCTTCCTTTAGGTCAGGAGTCGTTTCTTCATGGCTCCTCAGTATATAGAAGAAACTAAGTAAATGTTTATTACTCCATAAAAAGTATCTCGTTCATAAGGTAGATGTGAGGGTATAGAATGCATCAAATAAGTACTAAGAAAAGGTTCTGACACATAATAGCTGCTCAAGAAATGCAGACTATAATCACTGTTCATTTATTTTTTCAAGTGTTATCTCTGGCGATTTAAAAGATTCTTTAATATATTTAAATCCCATTTCTACTCTTTTTATTCTTCTTTAGGTGCTCCAGAGGCCAGTGGACCTGAGCGGAGGCTGGGACGCCCTAGTGGGCCCCGGGCCCTGGAAGGCAGGTCCCGGTGGCCTGTGGCCCAGAATGAGGCCAGCTCCCAGCATGCCCTGCAGCCGGACGCAAGCCCCTCGGCCAGCAGCAGTGGTGACAACGACCCAGTCATTCTTCAGGCATCCAAAGAGGAGCCTGGGAGTGGGACCATGCAGAGCAGCCCCTCCCCTCCTCACCCTCAGCTCCCAATTCTGCAGACACAGGTTTGAAAGTGGGGAGAGTTCCTTCTCTGCTTCTGCTTTATGGTTTGCTGGCTCTGAGGCAGAAGAAATATGACAGGTCTGCCCTGGCTGTTGTGGCTCAGTGGATTGAGTTCCAGCCTGCAAACCAAAGGGCCCCTGGTTCGATTCCTAGTCAGGGCACAAGCCTGGGTTTTGGGCCAGGTTCCCAGGGGGTGGTGCACAAGAGGCAACTACACATTGATGTTTCTCTCCCTCTCTTTCTCCTACCCTTTCCCTCTCTCTAAAAACAAAATCTTAGAAAAAGAAATACAACAAGTCTTAGCCATATTTTTATAATCCTAGTGACCTGGGTACTGAGTTTAGAGAATCTCATATGAACTGTTAAGCTTGTTGGATACTTATATTTTACTTGGTATTAGTGTAACATTGCTCTCTGAGAGTGTGGAAACTTCTTATTAGCTGATAAAGGTTGAATTAGGCCAGGTTGGAAAGGCAGGTTGGGACAACTTTCTAAGACTGTGATTTGAGAATAGCTCAGTTTCTTTAGGTGGTATGTATATATGTGTAGTGTTCATTTTTTTTTCATACCAAGAAGATTAAGGGAGTAGGGGGGAAAACCATGGCTTTTTACACTAGACAGACTTAGGTTTGTGTACAGTAGGCTTTCGATGGTTATGGATTTGATATTTATAATTAGCTTGAGCAGCTCGGAAATTTTGTGACATACAGTCTTTTGTCATTTAGCTGAGTAGGAATTTGAGTGGCATACAGAAGCTTGCGTGCTGGAGTGAATTTCATGAGTTCCCTCACTATCCATATTTAATTAGGACTTTGTCCTTTACTTTTTGCTTGTGCAGGACCTTGTAAAATAATAGGTGGGTGTTTGAGGACAGCATTCCCCCCACCCCCCCGCTTCCCTTCACACCTCCCCAGTAAGGGAAGCTACCAAGACTGGTAATGAATATAAAAAGGTTTAGCCCTGGCTGGTGTAGCTCAGTGGATTGAGCGCAGGCTGTGAACCAAAGGGTTGTGGTTCGATTTCCAGTCAGGGCATATGCCTGGGTTGCAGGCCAAGTCCCCAGTGGGGGTCATGTGAGAGGCAACCACACATTGATGTTTCTTTCCCTCTCTTTCTCCTTCCCTTTCCCTCTCTCTAGAAATAAAGAAGTAAAATATTTAAACAAAAAACTGAGTTTTCTTTCTTAAAACTCTTAAAAAATAAAAAGGTTCAGGTGATTTTTGATTTTTCAGGCCTTTTGAATTCGGTGGTAGCTCAAATTTATTTACGTGGGTGACTATCATACTTGCCATGAAAAGGAGGGAAAAATAGGGATTATTCACATAAGTGAAATCATTGAGGTTCTGAAAGGCTCATTAAAATTTGAACTCATAGGCTACAGTATTGTTGAATATTCATTGTGAAAGAATACTGTGTAGTATTCTTTAATACTGTTAGACTATAACTACTCTTGCATGCCAAGCTTCTGTAATAAGCTTGCTTCTGCCCTCTCAAACACCTTACTAAAACCTTACCCCAAAGGTTTGTGTTTACAAAATGACGTTAATACCTTACTTCAGAGTTTTTTTTCTTGTGAAATAATGTACTTTAAACTCCTGGTACAATGCTAAGCATTCATTTTATCTTTCTTTTTCCCCTTTTCTAGATGGTGTCGGACGGCATGACAGGCAGCAATCCTGTTTCCCCTGCCTCATCCAGTTCCCCAGCCTCTAGTGGGGCAGGTGGCATCTCCCCCCAGCATATAGCTCAAGATTCCTCTCTGGATGGACCTCCAGGACCCCCAGATGGTACCTCAGTGTCCCTGGAGGGGCTCAGCTTACTCCAGGTTGCTGACCTGGCTAACAAGGGCCCAAAGTGGGAGAAGAGCCATGCTGAGATTGCAGAGCAAGCCAAGCATGTAAGTATAGAAAAGGCTTGTGAGGATTCTTGAGAGTCTTCTTCCCTGAACTCCTGTGTTCTATGGATATTTTACATTTCTTTTCTTGTGGTGTACGGGTTCTGCCTTAACGTACTTGATCTTGAGTAAGTCGTGTAAACTCTGAGCTTCATTTTCCTTTCATAAGATAGGGATGACATAATTGTCTGTAGGCCGTTAGGTTTAAATCAAAGACATGAAAGTGCTTTGTGAGCTGGGAGGCTCTTAAAATTTACTGGTTGCCCTGGCTGGTATGGCTGGTTGGACATCATCCTGCAAACCAAAAGGTCCAGGGTTCAATTTCTGGTCAAGACACATGCCTGGGTTGCGGGGTTAGTCTCCAGCTGGAGCGTGTACAAGAGGCAACTGATCAATGTTTCTCTCTCGCATTGATGTTTCTCTCCCTCTCTTTTTCCCTCTCTTTCCCCTCTCTCTGGGGTCAATAAAGAGAAAAATTTGAAAAGAGAAAAAAAGGGTTAACTGGTTTCTGCTTATTTGTCCAGTGGTAAGTGTGGTCCATGGGTCTGCATCATCAGCATCACCTAGAAACTTGCTAGAAATGCAAATTTTTTATTATTTATTTATTTATTTATTTATTTTTAGAAATACAAATTCTTTGTGCCTCTCTGCCACCTACCCATTTAAAACTAAACGTAGGGCCTAGAAATCTGTCTTAAAAAGCACCTCAGGTGATTCTGATGAATGCTCACATTTGAGAGCCATTGGTCTAAATGCCCATTTTTTAAATACTTCGTTTACCATAAAGCCATTTAGTTCCCTGACTCATCTTTGGCTGTTATTTTCTCTTGATTAGTTTTTGTAGGAAGACAAGAATAATGAGGGCAATTGTCTTCTTATGTTTTTTAAGTCACCTCTGTTAAATGAAAAAAATTTAAAATGCTTTTTTTTCCCCTTATGAAATACAGGGTGGGCCAAAAGTAAAGTGGGTTTACAGTTCATATGGAAAATAATACAATAATAAACTGTTTCATATACTTAACAACTGTAAACCTGCTTTTGCTCCACCCTGGATAATCAATGTAAAAACAATGTTATCTTTTGGTTATAGTAATCACTGTTAATGTTTTGGTGTATAACTTTTTAGGATTTTCACCGAAATACATTTTTCTAAAAATAGTATTTTTTGAAGGCAAACAAGATTGTGTAGGTTGGGCTTTATAGCATACTTCTAAACATGAGCACACTCCTGTATAAGTAGAATTCTACAGTGATAAGCACCCTTGTATCTAGAGTCAGTAAAGAAACCTGTGCTCCTTGCTTCTCGGAGAAGTTCCCTTGGGATATATTTGCCCAGGTCTTACCTATGTTCATGGGGAGTGGAGAAAGACATATTTTTAATTCTCGGCTTGTTAATACTTCCTGGCTATGTGATCTCAAGTAAATCACGTAATCTCCTTGATTTTTTTTTCACTCATTTGAAAAAGAGTATAATACCTACTTGTAGAATTGGTATGTGGACTTAAGTATAAAATACTCAGTTGAGCCAGTTCTTGTATATAGTCAGTGCTCAGTAATTCAGCCATGGTCATGAGGTGGAGTATATGGTATATGTCCAGTAACTTCACTGACCTAGTTCTCCCTCCATAGGAGGCTGAGATTGAGACTCGGATTGCTGAGCTGCGGAAGGAGGGTTTCTGGTCACTGAAGAGGCTGCCTAAAGTTCCCGAGCCTCCCCGCCCCAAAGGCCACTGGGACTATCTATGTGAGGAGATGCAGTGGCTCTCCGCGGACTTTGCTCAGGAGCGCCGATGGAAACGGGGTGTGGCCCGGAAGGTATGTCTTCAACGGGGCCTACTTTCCATTTCTTTTCCAGGTTTGCTTTTTTTTTTTTTTTTAACAGATGAGTTGATTGGAAGGAAACCAAACAGAACAGTGTAGGATGCTTATTAATGCTCATATCCTCAAGAGGCAAGCTGGCTTTCCTGTTTCCTGGCTTTTATTATTTTCTTTGCTTCTGAGTTGGGATCTGTCCTTGGAGTGCTTTTATACTGGTTTCTAATTCCCACAGGTAGTGCGAATGGTGATTCGGCACCATGAGGAGCAGCGGCAGAAAGAGGAACGGGCCCGGAAGGAGGAGCAGGCCAAGCTGCGCCGAATCGCCTCCACCATGGCCAAGGATGTCAGGCAGTTCTGGAGCAATGTGGAGAAGGTAGGGAGCAGGGATTGGGAAGGTAGATCCCTTGGGTTCCCTTGGTGGGTAGCATGGTAGCAGGAATGATCAGTTTGTGAGTAAACGAGTATTATAATTTCATGCAACTCTAATGACATTTCTGTTGTGCTTTGGACCTTTCTTTCATTAAGTGCTATGAAGAAGAAAGTACAGTGGAAATGGGCCCTGTCTTTGGGGATAGTTTTAAATTTTCATTTCTTAATTACAGTTGACATTCAATATTATATTGGTTTCAAGTATACAACATCGTGGTCTGTCATCCATATAACTTATAGAGTGATCTTTTGATAAGTTCAGCACCACCTTGACATCATAGTTATTAAAATGTTATCAACCATATTCTCCATGCTGTACTTTACATACCCATGACTTTTTGTAATTGCAATTTGTGCTTCTTAATCCTTTCATCTTTTTCACCCAGCCTTCCTAAAGCCCTCCTTTCTGTCATGTATCAGTTCTCTGTATCTATAAGTCTGCTGCTTTTTTTTTTTTTTTTTCTTTAAGATTTTATTTATTTTTAGAGATGGGGGAAGGGAGGAAGAAAACCATCAATGTGTGGTTGCTTCTCACGTGCCAACTGGGGACCTGGCCCACAACCCAGGCATGTGCCCTGACTGGGAATTATACCAGACACACTTTGGTTCACAAGCTGGTGCTCAGTCCACACCAGCCAAGGCTGCTTCTGTTTTGTTTGTTTGCTTATTTTTTTATATTCCACATATAAATTAGATCATGTGGTATTTGTCTTTCTCTGTCTGACTACCACACTTAGCATAATACTCTGTGATTATCTGTGTTGTCACAAATGGCAGGGTTTTGTTCTTTTTATGCCTCAGTAATACTTCATTGTGTATATGTACCACATCTTTATTATCCCTTTGTCTATCAAAGGACACTTGGGTTGCTTTGTATCTTCGGTATTGTAGGTAACACTACAGTGAACGTAGGGGTGCATATATTCTTTCTAATTAATGTTCCAGGTTTCTTTGGATAAATACCCAGAAGTGGGATTACTGGATCATATGGTAGTTTTATTTTTAATTTTTTAAGGAACCACCATACTGTTTTCCATAGTGGCTGCACCAATTTGCACCCCTAACAGTGCACAAGTGTTCCCTTTTCTCCACTTCCTCACCAACACTTTTTGTTGATTTATTGATCATAGCCATTCTGATAGGTGTGAGGTGATATCTCATTGTGGTTTTAATTTACATTGCCCTGATGATTAGTGGCTGTCTGTGTGTTCTCTTTGAAGAAATGTCTATCAGGTTCCCTGACCATTTTGGGGGGGGGGGGGATTGTTAGTAGGACTGACTGGCTCCTCTAGGCCATCTGTCCTTTATAGGGCATTCAGCATGCTTTTTCTTTTTTTTTCTTTTTTCTTTTTTTTAAAGATTTTATTTATTTATTTTTAGAGGGGAAGGGAAGGAGAGAGGGAGAGAAATATCAATGTGTGGTTGCCTTTCGTGCATCCCCTGCCGGGAACTGGCCTGCAACCCAGGCATGTGCCCTCACTGGGAATCGAACCTGCATCCTTTGGTTCGCAGGCCCATGCTCAATCCACTGAGCTACACCGGCTAGGGCTCAGCATGCTTTTTCTAATACCTGTTTGTACCATCAACTTCTCATTAATTAAGTTGTTCACATAACTTGCTATTGTTTCTCAAGAACTACCTGGCTTTGCTCTATATTTTCAGTCTTTTGTGCCCTGCCAGTTCCTTTTCTTCTCCTTTCCACTTAAAACTGCTCCTTCTTTTGCATGTCCCTGGCCATTAATACCTGGCTTTCTAATGCTAGGAATGGCTTTCTCCTCATTTCCACTTAGGGAAGAGCTACTTAGGCTTTAAGATCAGTTCCGGATACATTTGCAAATGTTTCTCTGTTGCCTGAAGCTAAGCTGACTCCTTTCTCCCTTTGCTCCCTTTTATGTTTCCCTCAGTAGCACCCTTAAGGTTATTTAGTTTTTCCTTCTAAAAAGCCAGTCCGGGGCTGAGAGTAGAGAATGCTTCCCTAAATGTTGAGTAAAGAGTGTATGAATAAAAGATTGTCTTGGTGAACCATCCATATCATGCTTATGGCAGGTGGTGCAATTCAAGCAACAGTCCCGGCTAGAGGAAAAACGCAAAAAAGCTCTGGATCTGCACCTGGACTTCATTGTGGGGCAAACTGAAAAGTACTCAGACCTTCTGTCTCAGAGCCTCAACCAGCCTCTAGCCTCCAGCAAAGCTGGCTCCTCCCCTTGCCTTGGCTCTTCCTCAGCTGCCTCTAGTCCTCCACTCCCAGTTTCCCAGCTGGATGATGAAGGTGTGTGTCCTCTTTGGCTCTGCTGCACTTCCTCATGTACCCTTTCAAGAGCTGAAAACCCACCCTGTGGCTTGCAGGGGCCCGTGGACTTTGTGACCTTGTTCTCCTGCTATAGATGGGGACTTCCAGCCCCAAGAGGAAGAGGAAGAAGATGATGAGGAGACGATTGAGGTTGAGGAACAACAGGAAGGCAATGATGCAGAGACCCAGAGGCGTGAGATTGAGCTGCTTAGACGCGAGGGAGAACTGCCACTGGAAGAGCTGCTCCGTTCCCTTCCCCCTCAGCTGCTAGGAGGGCCTTCCAGCCCTTCAAGAACCCCATCATCTCATGATAGTGATGCCCGAGATGGGCCTGAAGATGGTGGTGAGGAAGAGCCCTCTCAAGCACTGAAGGTATGGGCAGAAGGGGTGGAGGGAAGGTTCAAGGGGACAGGGGGAGAGGTTCTCGGATGGCATTGTGGTCTGTAAGGTTGGTTGTTGTTTTCAGGAGTTCTCCCTAGTTAAAGGTAATTTTGGGGTTCTCATTTGGGGGGATAGGGAAAAATCTGCATTCGGGGCAAGTTGCAGTCTGGGATGGTCAGTTTCTAATGCTGTAGTGGAAAAGTGTACTGTACTCTGCTTTTTAAAAAAGATTTTATTTATTTGTTTATTTTTGGCCAGAGGGGAAGGGACAGAAAAAGAGAGGGAGATAAAGACACTGATGTGGGAGGGAAACATCGATCAGTTGCTTCTCCTGTGGCCCCAACTGGGGAACTGGTCTGCAACCTAGGTGTGTGTCCTGATCAAAATTTGAACTGGTGACCTTTCAGTTCTCAGGATGACACCCAACTCACGGAGCCACACCAGTCAGGGCTGTACTCTACTCTTTAAATTGCTGTGTGAGCTTGAAAAACATATATTCTGGCCTTTACTACTTGTATGAAATGATCCTACTACTCCCTTATTGGTTTGTAGACTTGAAGCTGAGATGGTAAACTTGGAGTCTCTTTTGGACCAAGGTCTTTTGTGACTTCATATGTCTGAGTGCATGGGAATGGTGTTGGGGCCTGCATTTCTTATCTAGCACTTTCACAGGTCATCCCCCAGGCACTTGGGCCAAGATTTGGTAGCTTGCTGAAAGAAGACCCTTGATTGCATCCTTGCACTGAGACTCTGCCAGGGGCACAGAGAGACTTATTTTGTGGCATTGTATTCAACATTGTGCCTTTCTCCTGTTGCTCTGACCTTAGGCTCTCTACCTTTTTATCCTTTGACATACAGGTAAAACCCCCACCTTCCTCTGTTACACAGCGAAACAAACAGCCTTGGCATCCAGATGAGGATGACGAAGAGTTCACTGCCAACGAGGATGAAGGTCAGGCTATTTTCTTTATCCTGTTGCCTCATATCCCTTGAATAGTTTGGATCTAATGTTTCAGGCTTTCTTACCTCTTCCACTTGTGCCTCTGTCCCCATTGATCTTGTTTTATTCTCTTTCTTAGGGGAGGATGAAGAGGATACCATAGCAGCTGAGGAGCAGTTGGAAGGGGAGGTGGATCATGCCATGGAGCTGAGCGAGTTGGCTCGAGAAGGTGACATTCACTACATATTATAATGCACGTACACTTTGGTGTCTCCTCTGCAGAGTGGCAGGAATAAAGAAATGAATACAACACATTTACCCCCTGTGGAAGAACTCCAGTTCTAATGTCAAAGACAGATTTATAAATGAGTAATTACAAATAGAATATGATGGAATTTTGAACAAAGTGATGTGAGAGCTCATGGAGGGAAGAGCCATTGTAAGAGGATATTGGTTATGTGTTATCTGTACCTTAAAGGGAGGATCATGAAATTGATACTGTCCTTCCTAGTGGAGGGCGACACCATCCATGGTTCTAGCGCATGTTGTAAGGCTTGGCTTTGGTAGCTGGTAATGAAAATAAACTTTTTTTTAGTCTTCCCTTGGACCTGCACCTAGCATTGCCTACAGAGACTTAGGTAAAATGAACTGGCACCTCTCAGATTTCTCCTACTCATTTTCCCTGAAGCCCCAAAACTTACCCTTTGTTTCTTTTCCAGGTGAGCTGTCAATGGAGGAGCTACTACAGCAGTATGCAGGAGCCTATGCCTCTGATGCCTCTGTCCCAGGTTCTGGGAGTAGTGAACAGGAAGATGAAGATGAGGTTGACACTAACAGTTCTGATTGTGAACCAGAGGGGGTCACAGAAGCTGAAGAGGCTCCTCAAGAGAATAGTAGCAGTCAGTCAGGTAAATGTGTGGTCATAAGGCAGAAGCTGGGGAGGGCCGGCCCTGAAAAGTAGTGTTTTTCAATGTGTTTTTCAATGGTGAGTGCTAAGCCTAGGTCTTCTGCTTTAGACTCTACTGAGGAGCAGAGTGAGGACGAGGAAGATGAGCATTCAGAGGAGGAAGAAACAAGTGGTAGTTCAGAATCAGAGGAATCTGAGTCTGAGTCGTCTGAGGAGTCCCAGTCACAGAGCCAAGCAGATGAGGAAGAGGAGAAGGAGGATGACTTTGGGGTAGAGTACTTGCTTGCCCGGGATGAAGAGCAGAGTGAGGCAGATGGGGGCAGTGGACCTCCCACCCCAGGGCCAGCCACCACTCTCGGCCCTAAGAAAGAAATTACTGACATCGCTGCAGCAGCTGAAAGTCTCCAGCCCAAGGGTTACACCTTGGCCACTACCCAGGTATTCCTAGACCTCAGTTTCTGCTTCCTCATATTGACTTTCCTGTTGCTGAGTGATGAATGCCTTGGTTTCACCATAACATCTCTCTTCCTACCAGGTGAAGACGCCTATCCCCTTGCTTCTGCGGGGCCAACTCCGGGAGTACCAGCACATTGGGTTGGACTGGTTGGTTACTATGTATGAGAAGAAGCTTAATGGCATTCTTGCTGATGAGATGGGGCTAGGCAAGACGATTCAGACCATCTCCCTGCTTGCGCACTTGGCCTGTGAGAAAGGTACTAGGCAGGGCCTTTCTGCTTAGTCTCCTTGGCCAACTCCTTGGGGAGCTTGTTTCATGGTGACTCCAGCTGTAGGATGGTATTAGTAGCTTCATTGACCGGTCAGTAATTGTATAAGTGGAGGACTCACCCCCCCAAACCTGGAATTTATTTATAACAAATTGTATCCCTACATGTTTAAATTTCATTTGCTTTCAAAGTGCTCTCCATCTGATGCAGTACACCTATGGAGACATTTTTTCCACTGCTCAAAACAGTTTTTGAACCTGCTGATTTTTTTATGCTTTTTAGTGCTTCTGCTGTTTTTTTGTTTCACCTTTCACGTTGGCAGAATGTTTCCCTTTGAGGACTTTTTTCACCAAGGGAAACAAAAAAGAAATCGTTTGGAGCAAGACTGGATAAATAGAGAGGGTGGGGCAAGGGGGCCATGCCAAAACTGCTGAACACTCAGCATGGTGTAGGCAGGTGCACTCGTAAGTCACCCATCATGAAATGGGCAAACGTTGAAAGTGTTCAAGAAAACGTCACTGAAGCCAAACACAGCCTCTCACAGTGATGCCAGCTGATACACTGATACGGATGGGTTCCTAGAACATTCACCTAGCAGGGGTGAGGGGCCTGGACTGCAAGGGGCCCATCCTCCAGAATGTAATTCCAGGTTTTTTGGGGTCATCTCCCCCTCGTGTAAAGAGGCCAACATAAGTGCTACGATTCTTAGGAGGGGCCATTAGAATAGACTGGTGAGAGTTAGGTATAAGGATGAAGAATCCTAAAGTTTCCTTGTAGATTTCTACCATTTCTCATTCAAAAAAATTTTTTTTCTTAAAGATTTTATTTGTTTTTAAAGATTTTCTTTATTTTTAGAGAGAGGAGAAGGGAGGGAGAAAGAGAGGGAGAGAAACATCAGTGTGTGGTTGCCTCTCATGTGGCCCCCACTGGGGACCTAGCCTGCAACCCAGGCATGTGCCCTGACTGAATTGAACCAGCAACCCTTTGGTTTGCAGTCTGTGCTCAATCCACTGAGCTACACCAGTGAGGGCAAGCTTTTATTTTTATTTATCTTTTTTGAAAAATTTTATTTATTTGGGGGGAGGGGGAAGAGAGACATCAATGTACAATAGAAACATCAATTGGTTACCTCTCTGTCATCCCCAACTGAGACCTGGTCCGCGCATTACAGGCATGTGCCCTGCCAGGAAATTGAACTGATGACCTTTTGTTTTGCAGGACAATGTCCAACCCACTGAACCATACCAGTCAGGGCCCATCTTTCGTTCTCCCTGCCCCCCCCCCCTTTAAAATCTTTCTATATCTTACTTGAATTGAGGTGTATTGACATGTTAGTTTCAGGTGTACAACATTAATGATTTGATATTTGTATTCATTGAGAAATGATCACAATAAGTCTGGTTAACATCTGTCACCATACACATTAAAAAAATTTTTTTTTACTAAGAACTTTTAAGATCTAAGCAACTTTCAAATATGCAGTACAGTACCGACTATAGTTATCATGTTACACATCTCTCATTCTTTTGCTAAACAGGTAACTGGGGTCCCCATTTGATCATTGTCCCCACCAGTGTGATGTTGAACTGGGAGATGGAGCTGAAGCGTTGGTGCCCCAGCTTTAAAATCCTCACTTACTATGGAGCCCAGAAAGAGAGGAAGCTCAAGCGGCAGGTTTGCAGCTCCATGTGAACACCCCCTCCCTTCCCTGCCCAGCACCTCATTTTCTTTTAGGCTCTTTCCTCAGATGACTTTTTCTCCCCTTTCTGTTGCTCCATTCTCCTGGGACTTTGTTTTCTTCTAACCCGATTTCTGTCCCATAAGGACCTTACCCCCTTTTTTTTTTTCACTCCACTGTCTGCTGCTTTCTTCTGATACCTCAGGGCTGGACCAAGCCCAATGCCTTCCATGTGTGTATCACATCTTACAAGCTGGTGCTGCAGGACCACCAGGCCTTTCGTCGCAAGAACTGGCGCTATCTCATTCTGGATGAGGCTCAGAACATCAAGAACTTCAAGTCACAGCGTTGGCAGTCACTGCTCAACTTCAATAGGTGGAAATAGAGATGGGGATTCATGGAAGGGTTGACTTGGACTGAAGGGTGGGATGCTCAGAAAGTTGAGAACTGGCTGACCATCCTCCCTCTAATTTCCTCTGTCTCTTCACAGCCAGAGACGCCTGCTCCTGACAGGAACTCCCTTGCAGAACAGTCTCATGGAACTGTGGTCTTTGATGCACTTTCTGATGCCCCATGTCTTCCAGTCTCACCGCGAGTTCAAAGAATGGTTCTCTAACCCTCTAACTGGCATGATTGAGGGTAGCCAAGAGTACAATGAAGGTCTAGTCAAACGCCTCCACAAGGTAGGACCTGTAACAGTTTGTCACTGGTATTGGGAAAGGTGAGGACCTAAGGGCAGAAACCCTTAGGGAAAGAGAATTTAGGCAGAGATAGTTTAAATTCACCCAGATGTCAAGCTGCAGAGTTCCAGTGACTAACCCATTGCCAAACTGACCTTGTCTTAGTCATTGTTCTACTTGTTTTCTTTAATGGTGACATTTTTGTCTTTACTCTCTGAGTAGAATGCTATTGTTCATCAGTCCCTGCTTGAATTTCTCTTTTCCTGGCTTTCCTCAACTTCGTATTTTGTGTTTCTCCTCCCCCCTCTTTTTCTCTCCCTTCACCCCTCCACTTTCCTCCCTTTCTTTTCTGCCTCCTCTTTATTTGTCCAGCTTTTAAATAATATTTCTCATCATTCTGATCTTTACTTTTTTGCCTCCCAATTTATGTATCTTATAAGCATACTCATTTATAAAGCTTTAATGACTCTAATTTGTGCTTTTATTACCTCGAATCTGTAGACCATGTGACCTATATTTAAATTTGACTTGATATTTTTAAAGTTGTTCTTGAACTCACTATATTCTAACCCAAACATCTTAAGCTTTGTTAGCCTATTATTTTTATTCCATTTGGTAAATCACACCATCATTTTGTTAAATCGAACTAGAAACCAAGAAGTCTTTCTTAACTATGCCTTTTTATCTCTCTTCTTTCATGTTACCTTGATGACTGTGTCCTATCGTATTTTACCTCCTAATATCTCAGATTTGCCTTTGTTTTCTGTGCTGCTGTCACCGTGCCATTTTTTGTTCTCAGCCTCTCTCCTGGACCTAATTTCATCGTCTTGTTCTCAGTGCTCTCTTTATCACTTCTTATGTTGTATTATTTTTACGGGGGGTCTCCTTTAGCAGAAAGGAAATTTCTTGAGAGGAGGGGAAGGCCTGCATCTGACTCATATTTGTGTGATCAGTTACTGGCATATTCCATGAGTATTTACCGATGGGCTAAGGCAGCACCCAGCTGGTTATCAAGCTAATATCCAGCTAGACGAGCTAGACTACGGTCCAGTGTCCATTGTTCTCTTGTCAGCCTCTTGATTATTTGCATTTAGGTTTTGCGGCCTTTTTTGCTGCGCCGAGTTAAGGTGGATGTTGAGAAGCAGATGCCTAAAAAGTATGAGCATGTTATCCGCTGCCGGCTCTCCAAGCGCCAGCGCTGCCTCTATGATGACTTCATGGCACAGACCACGTAAGGGAGGACTGAGGGTGGGCCCTGGGACTCTAGATTGAAGCAGAGGTCAGAGGTGCCAGTCAAGATACCCCATTTATTTTTCTTTTCTCCCAGAACTAAGGAGACACTAGCCACTGGCCATTTCATGAGCGTCATCAATATTTTGATGCAGCTGCGAAAAGTCTGCAACCATCCAAACCTGTTTGACCCTCGACCTGTGACTTCCCCCTTCATCACCCCAGGCATTTGCTTCAGCACTGCCTCTCTGGTCCTAAGGGCCACTGATATCCATCCCCTCCAGGTAAGTAGTTTACCCCCAAGGTTATTGGCCCTACCACAAATCTTCACTTCTTTAGACTAGAGTCTGATCTTTTGCATCCTTCCTTCTCCTGTCATCTCAGCATTATTCCCCTAGTTTCATTGTTTTTTAGCTATGTGAATTGGGGGCAAGCTAATTATTAACTTCTAACCCTGTTCTGCTTGCCCTTCAACATAGAGATTATATGGCCTGTTCCGCAGTAATTTGTGAGAATTGTGTTAATTTTTTTGGAAGAGCCTGGCATGTTAATAATATTAACTATTACTTTGTTGTTCTACTCCTTCATTCTTTTGGGCTATTTCCTACTCCCTCCCCATTCTTGTTTTTATTATGGTAAAATACATAACAAATTTTACTATATAACCATTTCAAGCACATGATTCAGTGGCATTAAGTGCATTCACACTGTTGTACAACCATTACCACGATCCATCTTCAAAACTTATCTACCCAAACTAAATTCTGTACCCATTAAATATTAACACCCCGTTCTCCCCCTTCCCCCCACTCTTGGCAGCCACCATTCTACTTTTTGCTGTAAATTTGAATACTTTATACCTGGCTAGTGTGGTTCAGTGGATAGACTGCCGCCAGTTCAATTCCTGGTCAGGGCATGTTGCCTGGGTTATGGGCCTGGGTTCCGGGCCTGGGTTCCCTTTTGGGGGCGTGTGAGAATCAACTAATAGTATATCTCTCACACATTAACTTTTTTTTCCCTCTGTTTCTCCTTCCCTTCCCCTCTCATTAAAATAAAGAAATAAAATATTTAAAAGAAATTTTGAGTACTCTAGGTACTTCCTATAAGTGGCATCATACAGTACTTGTCCAAGTCCCTGCTTTCAGTTCTCTCTTTTAAAAAAAACTTTTAATAAACATAGTGAGGTGACATTAGTTAATAAAATTATATAGGTTTCAAGTGTACAATTCTATAATACATCATCTATATATTGCACTGTGTGTTCTCCACCCAAAGTGAGGTCTTGTTCTGCTACCATGTATTTGACTCCCTTTACCTTTTTCTATGCACTCCCCCTTTTCCTCCTTTAACTACCATGCTGTTGTCTGTGTCTCAGGTTTTGTTTATCGTCTCTGCTCATTTCTTGCTTTCAATTTTACATCCCACATGTGAATGAAATATATTGGGTTGGCCAAAAAGTCCATATTTTTTTTTCTGTAAAATAAAAGACAACATTTTTCATTTTCACCAATAACTTTATTCACTTGGATATTTTGAGTATGTTGGCTCTTTCCCGCTATTGGCTTCTAGTGTGTAGAGGTCAGGGGTGCTGCTAAACCTCTTAAAATAAGTAAGACGGCCCTACAGCAAAGAATTATTTGGACAAAATGTCAGTAGTACCAAAAAACTTAGCAAAACACTTCTGACACATTCGATGAGGCACAGCACCTTCTCCATACACTGCACAAATCTTATGTTGCATTTAAGTTACGTTTTTACCTTTCTTGAAAAAATAAAGTATGATACACTAAAAGTGTTGCATATTTTCTTCCATTCTCAGTACTAAAATGGCTACACAAAAATTCACCAATTTTGATAAATTTTTTTTTTTAATGCACCCTGGTATGACAGCAGTCACAATAAATCTAACAAAATTGTTTCGAATGAAGTTAAAGACAAGCACTACTAGAGCATTGTACAGAAAAAGACAAAATGAACTTTTTAGTCAACCCAGTAGTTCCTGACTTTCAGTTCTCTTTTGGATATACAGTCATGCTCTGCTTAATGATGGGGAGATGTTAAGAAAAATGTATCTTTAGGTGATGTCATCATTGTGGCAAACATCATAGAGTGCACTAACCCAGACTTTAATGGTGTAACCTACTACATAGCTAGGCTGTATGGTGTAGCGTAATGCTTCTAGGTTGTAAGCCTGAAGAGTGTACTAGACTGATTACTGTAGGCAATAGTAACACAATAGTATTTGTCTATCTAAACATAGAAAATGTATAGTAAAAATACGGTATAAAAGTTAAAAAAATGATACCGCTTATATAGGGCACTTAACATGAATGGAGCTTGTAGGACTGGAAGCTGTGAGTGGTAAATGAATGTGAAGGTGTAGGACGTTACTGTGCACATTAAATTTACAAAAGAACACAAGACAAAGTGGAGCACAAGAGAATGATACAACAAGACACATATGAGGCTGCTGCTGGCCTAACCCAGCATACTGTTTTGTAGCAAACTTTTTTTTTTAATAAGTAGAAAAAGTAAGCTCTAAAATAACAAATGTAATATGGTAGATACATAAACTTGTAATACACTTATTTATCATTATTAAATATTACGTACTGTATGTAATTATATGTGCTGTATACTTTTAGCACGTATAGACTGGTAGCACATTAGGTTTGTTTACACCAGCATTACCACAAACATGTAATGAGTTGCATTGCAATATTAGGATGGCTAGATGTCACCAGGCAGTAGGAATTTTTCCAGCTCTAGTATAATCTTAAAGGACCACCACTGTATATGCAGCCCTTCAAGACTGAAATGTCATTATGTAGTTCATGACTGTATACCCAGAAATGGAATTGCTGGATCATATAGCAAGTAGTAATTCCATTTTTAATTTTTTGAGGAACCGCCACTGTTTTCCATAGTGACTGCCAACACTGGTGTGTGTGTGTGTGTGTGTTTTTTGTTTTTTAGTAATATCTAAGTAGGTATGAGGTAGTGTCTCATGATTTTCATTTGTATTTCTGTAATTATAATAATGCTGAGCAGTTTTTCATGTGCTTATTGTATATTCTCTTTGGAGAAGTATCTGTTAAAGGCCTTTGCTGATTTTTAAATTGGGTTGTTTGTGTTTTTGTTACTGAGTTTTAGGAATTTCTATGTTCTAGATATAACTGCTTATGAGATACATGATTTGCAAATATTTGTCCCATTCTAAGAGTTGTCTTTTCATTCTGTTGATAGTGTCCTTTGAGGGAGTTCAATTTGTCAGTATTTTTTGGTTATTTGTGCTTTTGGTGTCATACCGAAGAAATTATTGCCACATTGGTCCCTTTGACACCGTGCTTTTGTGTTCCTTCTTGTGCCAGCGGATAGACATGGGTCGTTTTGATCTTATTGGCCTGGAGGGTCGAGTCTCTAGATATGAGGCTGACACATTTCTACCCCGGCACCGCCTGTCTCGTCGGGTACTGCTAGAGGTGGCTACTGCTCCTGACCCCCCACCCCGGCCCAAGCCAGTCAAGATGAAGGTCAACAGGTACCAAGGCTAAAGAATAAGGGAATGGATTCCTGGAATGAGTGGCTACAGGTGGCTGGGGGGATTGGGATGGAAAAGAAAGAGTTGGAGACTAGGGCTAGAATGTTTATTTGGGATGGAGGCAAAATGCTGTGGAGGAAGGGTTAGGGGAGGAAATAACTAGAAGCTCTTGTGTTTATCATTGGTTTCTCTCCCCTTTCCCTGCTTAGTGCTTTTTGGTTATCTCAGATTTTTTTCCCTTTCTCTTTTCGGTCTTGTCTTTGTTATTTTTTTCTTAGTCCTTATTCTCCCTCCTTACCTATTTACCCCCTTGTTTTTTCCTCATAGGATGCTGCAGCCAGTGCCCAAGCAAGAAGGCCGGACAGTGGTGGTATTGAACAGCCCACGGGCCCTCCTGGGTCCTGTCCCAGTCCGACCCCCCTCAGGCCCTGAGCTCTCAGCTCAGCCTACCCCTGGCCCAATCCCTCCAGTGCTGCCAGCACCACTGATGGTGTCAGCCTCGCCTGCCGGACCCCCACTTGTTCCAGCATCCCGGCCTCCTGGCCCTGTTTTGTTGCCCCCACTGCAGTCAAATAGTGGGCCTCTCCCCCAGGGTAAGTTGCAAGGGAGCCAGAATGTTGGGTTGGAGAGCACTTCATATAGATTGGTCAGATTGGGGAAGAGGTAAATGAAATTAGAGCGTTTGAGAACTTGGGTTAGAGATGAGTATGGTGTTTGTTGGGCTGGAAAGGAGTATGTACGGAGGCTGTTGGGAGCTGGCTAAGGCTCTGGTCAAGGTATATCTGACAGATGTTTTCTTTGTGTCTGCAGTGTTGCCTTCCCCTTTGGGGGTCCTGAGTGGGACCTCACGGCCTCCCACACCAACCCTGTCCCTGAAGCCGGCCCCACCTGCCCCTGTGCGCCTGAGTCCTGCCCCACCCCCAGGCTCATCTAGCCTGTTGAAGCCCCTGACGGTGCCACCAGGCTACACCTTCCCTTCTTCTGCTGCCACCACTTCTACCACAACAGCCACCGTTCCCACCACTGCTGTACCAGCTCCTACTCCAGCACCACAGCGCCTCATCCTGTCTCCTGATATGCAAGCTCGCCTGCCCTGTAAGTTCCCAGGGCTCTGAGGGTAAGGGACTTTAGATGGGAGGAAGGCTTATATGCCCTGGAGCTGGAGAAGAAAAGCTTAAGAAAATGAGAGAGTATCATATGTACGTAGCTAACATATATTAGGTATTTCATCAGATAGTGATAATCATAATCAAGTAAGAGCCCTCAAGGAGTTCACAGTCTAGTTGAGGAGATGACACCTAAGCCTAGTGGTAGAAAATCATTTGTAATAAAAGAGTAACATAGAGAAGGGGGTAGCGATTAGCTCAGTATGGAAGAAGGCCATTAGATGAAATAAAGGAAATGTTAAGCAAATAAGTGGGTTTGGAAGGAGGAGAATGTGAAAAGTTCAGACTAGTTGAAGGCTAAGCTTGTTGGAACATGGTAAATTGAGGGGAAAGGTTGGAGGAACTGAGACTTGTGCCTCATGAGAGTCTGCAAAGTAGCATTGAGCAGAGTGAGCCCTGTATACATTATGCCCTTCTTTATTCATAGCAGGTGAAGTGGTCAGCATCAGCCAGTTGGCCTCACTGGCACAACGTCCAGTGGCTAGTGCAGGGGGAAGCAAACCTCTCACCTTCCAAATCCAGGGCAACAAGCTGACTTTGACTGGTGCCCAGGTGCGCCAGCTTGCCGTGGGGCAGCCCCGCCCGCTGCAAAGTAGGTAAAACCCACCCCCTGTCCTGCCTTTTTTTCTTCTTCTTTGTCCTCTTGTTTTTCATGGCTCTTTTAAAATGTCAGGCTGTGTTTCTTTCTCTTGTGTTTTGTGGGTGGGGCCAAGGGGAATCATTGGAGGAAGTTTTTGATAAAAATGAAGTTATTTCCTCTGTTCTTTCTCCTCTTGCCCTGCTTCTCTGCCTCCCTCCGGCTGATAGCTGCTTCTCTCTTTCTCTCTCTCTTCCTTTACCCCAGGGAATGTGGTGCACCTGGTGTCAGCAGGGGGGCAGCACCACCTCATCAGCCAGCCTGCCCATGTGGCCCTCATCCAGGCCGTGGCCCCGACCCCTGGCCCCACCCCTGTTTCTGTGCTGCCTTCTTCGACCCCCAGCACCACCCCTGCCCCCACTGGCCTCAGCCTTCCACTTGCTGCTAACCAGGGTGAGGCTCCTGGCCTTCCTATTTAGCTCTTGCAGGCCTTGGTCCTTCCAGGCATGTCCTGGCCTACTGTCTGTCTGACCTTCCCTCAGTATTGTTTTTCCTCACCAGTATCTCCAATATTGGTCTGCTTCCCTCTTCTGCCCTTGGACTTCTTCTACCCTTTGGGTTTCTTGTTTCTTTTCTACTTTCTCAGTGTAGCTTCCTCTTGCAGTGCCACCAACCATGGTGAATAATACAGGCGTGGTGAAGATTGTAGTGAGACAGGCCCCGCGGGATGGACTGACTCCTGTTCCTCCGTTGGCCCCAGCACCTCGGCCTCCGAGCTCTGGGCTTCCAGCTGTGTTGACTCCACGCCCCACAGCAACCCCTGGCCGGCTACCCACACCTACTCTGAGTAATGCCCGGGCCTCTGTACCCACATCCAGTCTGGTGAGGCCCCTTCTCAAGCTGGTCCACAGTTCTTCACCTGAAGTCAGTGGTGAGTCCAGATGGCTGAGGCCAGAAAATTTTTGACAGGAATGGAGATAAAATGTCCCCAAGGGTTTCTTAAGTCACAACAGATCCCTTCACTATCCAGCATACTGACTGCAGTAGGCCCCAGAACTGGGCTCTTGAGCCCTTGCCTAATTCCAAGATACATTTATTGGAACTTTGGAGGGAAAGGCGATGTTAAGATGTCAGATTTCTTGAATCTTTGACCTTATGGTGTGGGAGTGAAGGTTTTCTGGGAAATAGATGAAGCTGGGGGTTAAGGGAAGGGGTGGGATAGGGTAGTAGAGGAAGCAAGAAGAATTCTGGGGCTAACTCATCCTCTGTCTCCACAGCTTCAGCACCAGGACCTGCTCCCTTGACCATCTCTTCTTCCCTTCCTGTGCCATCCTCACTCCCTGGGCCAGCCTCTTCTCCAATGCCAGTTCCCAACTCCTCTCCTCATGCTCGTCCTGTGTCCCCTACGGTCTCTGTTCCAGTGTCATCTTCACTCCCCATCTCTCCCTCCACCACGCTTTCTGCCCCAGCCTCAGCTTCACTCACCATTCCCATCTCAGCCCCTTTACCCATTTCGGCTTCAGGCCCACCTATGTTGACCAATGTGACTGCAGCACTTGCACCTGTTGTCTCAGCGGCTCCTGGACCTCCTTTGCCACCAGCTGGGGCTTCGCCATCAGCATCAGCCTTGACTGTAGGTCTGGCCACAGCTTCATCCCTGTCTGCATCTCAGGCACCTGGTCACCCTCTGTTGTTGGCTCCAGCCCCTTCACATGTTCCAGGGTTGAACTCAGCCATGGCCCCAGCATGTTCACCTGTTCTGGTGCCAGCTTCTGCCCTGGCTAATTCTTTTCCGGCAGCACCAAATCCAGCTCCAGCTCAGGCTTCCCTTTTGGCTCCAGCACCTTCTGCATCTCAGGCTCTAGCCACCTCTTTGGCTACACAGACAGCAATCCTGGCTCCTCCAGCTCCTTCTCTGACTCCTCTTCCAGTCCTGGCTCCATCACAGACTCCAGTTCCAGTTCTGGCTTCATCGTCTACTCCAGGAACTCCTTTAGCCTCAGCTTCTTCACTGGTGCCAGTCCCAACTTCTGTGTTGGCTCCATCATCAACTCAAACTATGGTATCAGCCCCGACTCCGTCACCTCTCCCAAGCCCGGCTTCTACACAGGCATTGGCCTTAGCCCCAGCTTTAGCATCTACTCTTGGCGGCTCATCTTTATCTCAGACACTCTCTTTGGGAACAGGGACACCCCAGAGGCCCTTTCCAGCTCAGACATTGTCATTGACTCCAGCATCGTCCCTAGTACCAGCTCCAGCCCAGACACTGACACCAGGACCACCACTGGGTCCACCTCAAACGCTGTCTCTGGCTCCTACTTCTTCAGTGGGCCTGACCCCAGCTCACACTCTGACTTTGGCTCCAGTATCGTCATCTGCTTCACTCCTGGCCCCAGCTTCAGTGCAGACACTGACCTTGAGCCCTGCCCCAGTTCCAGTACCCACCTTGGGCCTAACCACGGCTCAGACTTTGGCACTGGCCCCAGCCTCAACACAGGCCCCAGCTTCCCAGTCGTCCTCCCATGTGGTTTCCACATCTGGTGCCACTCCCTTGCCAGTCACCATGGTATCCCGGCTGCCTGTTTCCAAGGAAGAGCCTGAGACACTGACATTGCGCTCTGGTCCCCCCAGCCCTCCCTCCACTGCTACCTCGTTCAGTGGTCCCCGGCCTCGACGTCAGCCCCCACCACCACCACGTTCCCCTTTCTATCTGGTAAGTTTTACTGCCTCAAAGGAGAGGGAATGGAAATTGAGTTCCTTTGGATTGTTGGTAGAATGGAACAGAATAATGTTACTTTTATCTTGGTAAATTTTAAATCCTAGTTTTGTGGGCCAGTACTTTAGTGCCATTGAAGAAGCCCCTTCTTTAACCTGAACCTGTGTTCTTACCTGTAAAGTACGAATAATAATCCATGTTCTACTTTTCTCATAGGAGTAATTGAAGACCTAACATGCTTTTAAAACTTACTCACTGACATACTGAAGGCTACCTTGTTATTGGACTCTTTTTGCTTAGTCTTTTGAGTTAGTGTTTGCATCTAATTGCCCCATTTTACAGATGAAGAAACTAGCTCGTTAAGTGATGTCATAAATGTTACACAACTTGTGAGAACAGAGATGTGCTGACTCCATTGCTTGCTTCTCTTCCCCACAAGAGGCAGTACTTAGAGACAGGAAGACTTACTTTCCTCAGTTGCTGAAACTGTTACTATCATTAAGTATATGAAGTTCTAAGGGAAGAATGACACCGTGAAATGCAGTTCTGCAAAGATCATTATCTGATTTCGATGGCCATTTCCTAGTTTGTTTGTTTTTTACCTTCAAGGAACTCTGTTCCCTGTCCCTTTATTAGCTTTCTTGTAGCTTTTTTTTTTTTAATCATATAAATTGTTCTATATATGTTTGATTAAGTTAAATTTATAACTCAGATTCAAGTAAATAACCTAGGAACAAATTAGAAGAGAGATCTAATGAGTCCCTGCAGGCCCCCTTGTCTTTTTCTCTGTTACAGAGCTGTTTCTCATTCTTTGCCTTCACCCTTAGTCTCCCACCGACAGACTCCTCCTTTTGCCTTCCTACTATTGCTAGATTGGTTTGGCTCATTGGAAATAGAAGAGAGCCTAGATCCTAGCCCAAGTGTGGCAACCCATGGTGTGTGGTAAATATTGGTTGCTTTGCAAGTAGATAGCAGGGTGGGTTTTGTGTTTTTTTTTTTTTTTTTTTTTTTTTTTTTTTTTTTTTTTTTTTTTTTTTTTTTTTTTTTTTTTTTTTTTTTTTTTTTTTTTTTTTTTTTAAGATTTTATTTATTTATTTTTAGAGGGGATGGGAGGGAGAGAAACATCAGTGTGTGGTGTGGTTACCTCTCACACACCCTGTGCTAGAGAACCAGCCCGCAACCCAGGCATATGTCCTGACTGGGTATCAAACCAGCCACCCTTTGGTTCGCAGGCCGGCACTCAATCCACTGAGCCATGCCAGCCAGGGCAGATAGCAGGTTTTTGACACTATATTTTTCCTTAAACAATTTGAGATGTAAATCACATACCATACAATTAACCCATTTAAAATATACTGTTCAGTGGCTTTTACTATATTCAGAGTTGTGCCACCATTTAACAGCCATACCCTTTAGAACATTTTCATTGTCCTAAAGAGAAACGTCATCCCTTAGCCAGCATCCCCTAACCCATCCATCCCTCCTAGTGTTAGGCAACTACTAATCTATTTTCTGTCTTTATGGATTTCTGCCTATGGAGTCATGTAACATAGTCTTTTGTGACTGGCTTTTTCCACTTGGTGTAATGTTTTTTAAGGCTCATTTATGTTATAGCACATCAGTACTTCCTTTCTTTCTCTCTCTTTCTCTATGTATCTATGTATCTATCTATCTATAGAGAGGAGAAGGGAAGGAGAAAGGGAGAGAAACAATGTGTGGATTCCCGTCACGTGCCCACTACTAGGGACCTGGCCCGCAACCCAGGCACATGCCCTGACTGGGAATCCAACCAGCAACACTTTGGTTTTCAGGGTAGCACTCAATCCACTGAGCCATACCAGCCAGGGCTCATTTCTTTTATTTTTGTTAAATATTCCATTTTATGGATATACCGCATTTTCTACACTCATCAGTTGATGGGGACATTTGAATTATTTCTGTTTGTTGGCTGTTAGGAATATGCAGCTATGAACATAAAATTTTGTGTCTTTTCATGTTTTCAGTTATATTGGATGTATACCTAGGAATGGAATTGCTGGGCCATATGGTAACTATGATTAACTGTTTGAAGAACTGCCAAACTGTTCCCCAGTGTAGCTGTACCATTTTACATTTCTACCAGCAGCCTGTAAGGGTAGTTCTAGCATCTCTACATCTTTGCCAACAGTTGTTGTTATTTGTGTTTTTGATTATATCATAGCGTGTATGAAGTATGGCTTTGATTTGCATTTTCATGATAGTTAATGATGTTGAGCATCTTTTATCTTTTAAGTGGTTGTTGGCCATTGTGTATCTTTGAAGAAATGTCTCTTTGGAACCATTTGTATTACTGAGTTATAAGAGTCCTCTATACATTCTAGATACAATTAATTGATCTGCAGATATTTTCTTCTTTGCTACTTTTTTGAGGGAGAGAGGGGAAGGGAAGGAGAAAGAGAGGGAGAGAGAGAAACACCAATGTATGGTTGCCTCTCACATGCCTACCCACTGGGGACCTGGCCTGCAACCCAGTCATGTGCCCTAACTGGGAATCGAACCCTTTGGTTTGCAGGCCGGCACTCAATCCACTGATGCACGCCAGCCAGGGCTGCTACTACTTTTTGAGAGCTTACCTATATTATTGATTTTTCCCTGTACTAGGATGCTTTCCTTTCTCACTTAGATTACAAGGAGCCAAGAAGTCAAGCTTAAGGTAGCCATCAAGAGGGGAGATTTGCTTTTTTTTAGGACCATTTTCTGGGATCCATTCTATTTACACATTTGTCAAAAACCTACGTTGTGCCAGATACTGAGCTAGATACTGGGTGCATTTAGTGAACAAGATCAGATATAGTCTATGTTATATGGGGCTTACAGTTCAGTGGGTAAAAGATATTAATCAAAGTATCCCCTTTCCCTGCATACAAAATAAAACTAAAGGACAATAGTGTTTTTTTAAAAAAGAGAAAAGAAAAGGTAGTTTTATAGCCTATGAAACTGGAAGCTCAGAGTTGGGAAAGGATTGGGTCAAAGTCATACAGATATACTATCTGCCAGGGCACTCCCCTTTTCTCTCTCTGGATGATGATACCTTGATGTCTGATTACTATTTACATTTCGCTGCATTCCAGCCTGGCCCTTGGTAGAAACTTGCTGTGAATTTGCTTAGCCTCTTGGTACCCTGGTCAGAGATACCGGGAAGGCTTTTAATACATGTTTTGGATTTATTGCAAGAAGATAAATTAACTTGAATGTTCTGGAGTTAAGAGTTATATAGGGAATTGCCCACAAATCATCTGTTCTATAAGATTGTTGGAATATGGATCTTAAATTTGAATATTCAGGCACTCTGCTCTGGTAGTATACAAGGAAAGAGCAGTTACCTCTTGCAGGGAAGTTATATCATTTAACACTTGTGAAAGGAATAATTTAATGATTTGGAAAACTAAAAGCATAGTGTATTTTTAAATCTTATGGTTTCTATAGATTAGTTTAATTGTGGAACTGTCAGGTTTTCTGTGAGGACACTGATTACTTTTTCTGTGTGTTTTTGTGTTTTATTTTTTTCTCATCCTCAGGAGTCTCTAGAGGAAAAGCGGAAACGACAGCGGTCTGAGCGTCTGGAACGGATTTTCCAACTTAGTGAGGCTCATGGGGCCCTGGCACCCGTGTATGGGACTGAAGTCCTGGATTTCTGTACCCTACCCCAACCTGTTGCCAGCCCAATCGGTCCTCGTTCTCCTCGCCCCAGCCACCCCACCTTTTGGACTTATACTGAGGCTGCCCGCCGGGCTGTACTGTTTCCTCAGCAACGACTAGACCAGCTGTCTGAAATCATTGAGAGGTTGGCAGGGCTAAGTGCTAATGGGAAGAGGGTCTTGGGGCCTCTGAGTGGATATAGTGGTTAGGGCTGCTGAAGGTGTTAACTTTTGGGACCCTTCAGAGTTCCATCTTCTATACTGCTTGCCTCCTTCCTTTTGCAGGTTCATCTTTGTCATGCCTCCTGTGGAGGCACCTCCCCCTTCTCTCCATGCCTGCCACCCACCTCCTTGGCTGGCCCCTCGTCAGGCAGCCTTCCAGGAGCAATTGGCCTGTGAGCTCTGGCCCCGGGCTCGTCCTTTGCACCGTATTGTGTGTAACATGCGCACCCAGTTCCCTGACTTGAGGCTCATCCAGTATGATTGTGGTGAGTTCATTGATCACTGAGAGTCCCTTGGTCTCTTTTTCTAGAGTGTTTAGTAGCAAGACTGTGACATCAGAAGGATGCTATACATAACATCTCTGTAGATTTTCATTAAACATTAGACATTTTTTTAAGGTTACACTTGGGGGCAAGATGGAGAATTGTAGACCTTATGATGGATTCTTGGCATTCAAGAATTTGGTTTTGGTGAAAGTTGAAAATGTGTGCTCATTTATTCAGTGGTTATTTTGTGAACATCTGTGTTGCTAATCATTTGGGATACAATGACAAATGAGATAGCACAACATTGTTTTCAGATTTATGGGTAAAGGTGTGTGGCGGTACAAGACTTCATAGTAAATTTTGTCTTGTGAAAAGACCAGAATCCTTATCTTTTGGTTAGAATGCATTGGACTGCAAGTAACAAAACCAGCAGTGGCTTAAACCACCAGAATGTTTATTTACTTGATAAGAAATTCTGAGAATAGTTTTGTATGGCTGATTTAGCAGCTTACTGGTGTCTTCATAAACCCAGGACCTTCATGTCTTTCTACCTTGCTTTCTACATCCTTAGCTTTTATCTTTTTATTCTTGTGCTTATTTCTTCATGGTTTTAAGTTGGCTGCCATAACTGCAAGGAGCATACCAAATGCTCTAGGCAGGAAGCAAGAGGTTGTATCAAAGTACTCCTAGCAAGTCATCTCTTCTGGGAAAGTGAACTTGACTTCATAGTTCATTGGCTCAAATTGGGTCATATGCCCATTCCTAGAGCCATCCCTGACAAAGGGAAATGACAAAGAGGAACTCTGGTTTATTTAGGACCAGTTATGATTTATCTTCTGGGGTTGGGTTGGGGATTGCCTTCCCTGGGATCAAGGGATCTTTGCCAGGTGTCCACAGTGTTATGCAGGTTCTGTTAACCAAGAATGTCTTTTGGACAGTAGTGAGTTGTTTTTTGCCACAACCCTGCACAGATATTTCTATAGTAACATGTTTTGGAGATTTCGTAAATGTGTAAGAAAATCAGAATATTTATTAATATGTGCTCTTCATATTTTAGTAAAAAATAATTTTACAAAATTTGAAATCATTCAGAGTAGATCATTGAAAGTTTTTGTTAAAGTGTTTCAGACTGACTCGTCAGAAATGTTATAGAAGTTAATTCTGTTTCTAATATCCTGCCTCTACTTCTCATCTCAGTGACCTTCAATCCCTATCTGTAAATGAAACAGAATTTTCGTCGGTGCATTTGTTGAAGTTTATTCTGTGAATCTGTCCTTTGTTTCAGCTGGTATAACTCGTACTTAAAGATCACTTGCTCATAACACTATTGTGGATTCCTTTTTTCCCCTTTAGGGTCTATGTTACCCTATCGTTAGTTAGATCAAAGACAGGAGCAGACTGAAGAGGGGAGCCCTTATGGGAAGAAAGTACATGAATTCAGATAATTTTTTATATCCTAGGCTAATTGACTTTCAACTACACCCTTCCAGTGCTAAGTGTTCTCCCCATTCTAGTTTATTTCTAGTTCCCTGTACCCCTTCGTATCTCTTCAGGAAAGTTGCAAACATTAGCAGTGCTGTTGCGACAGCTCAAGGTGGAGGGCCACCGGGTGCTCATATTCACCCAGATGACTCGAATGCTGGATGTCCTGGAGCAGTTTCTCACCTACCATGGCCACCTCTACTTGCGTCTGGATGGGTCTACTAGAGTTGAACAGAGACAGGTAACCTAGGCATTGTAGCCCTTGGAGACTCACCTCAGTTTCTGTCTCCTTTTTCCAGGCTTTGGGGTCCCAGAAGGGGTTGCTCTAAGCCTTGGGTCTGTTTCAGGGGCTGTCTCCCAGTGCTATCTTTTTTCCCCCTTTTCCTATAGGCCTTGATGGAACGATTCAATGCAGACAAACGCATATTCTGCTTCATCCTTTCAACTCGGAGTGGGGGTGTGGGCGTGAACCTGACAGGAGCAGACACCGTTGTTTTTTATGACAGCGACTGGAATCCCACCATGGATGCTCAGGCCCAGGATCGCTGTCACCGAATTGGCCAAACCCGAGATGTTCACATCTATAGGTATTGCCTAGTCTCCCCTTACCTTGCTTCCCCTTTGCTGATAGGGTTTTATTGATGTATTTAGCTGTTTATGCATGGTTTTCATCACCCCACTAGGCTTATCAGTGAACGGACAGTGGAGGAGAACATTCTAAAAAAAGCAAATCAGAAGAGAATGTTGGGGGACATGGCCATTGAGGGAGGCAACTTTACCACAGCCTACTTTAAACAGGTACTACTATTTTCCAGCTTGTGAAGGGGAGAGAACTGCTATGCCTGTAGCAGTTACTCCTGCCTATGAAAGAGGATGCTTTGACTTCTATGGACCAGTGGCATCTTCTTCATCCCAGTGATACCTCTGATACTTCTAAGTGTCATCAAGCTCATAGCTGTAGACCTGGGACCAGAATTCCATTGGCTCTGACATTTTTCCTTCTGTTCTTTTCAAAGCAGACCATCCGAGAACTGTTCGATATGCCCCTGGAGGAGCCATCTGGCTCATCTGTACCCTCTGCCCCTGAAGAGGAGGAAGAGACTATGGCCAGCAAGCAGACCCATATCCTGGAGCAGGTGAAAAAAAGTGGTCAATCCCTAGTGGAGAGCTAATGGTTATAGTGTGTGTTGTCTCTCGGTTTGTTGAGCTTGTCTGGGGGGAAGAACTCTTTCTGCTGCTTCCCATATTATAGTTGGCTTTTGGTAGTTGTGAATAGATTGCTTATTAGTTCACATGATTTCATAGAAAAAAGACAATATTTAAAGTTTTCGTTTCTAATTCTGAATTCTAGCTGTGCTTCTCAATAATTGTATTTGTTAAGACAGGTCTTTCTAATCTTCTGAGCCTTACTTTATGCTTTTCTGAAATGCTAATGAGAAAGAAATAACTGAGTTTAAGTGGCTAAGTGGATTAAGAAGTGCTTTCTACATGGTGTAGAATTCTTGTTTTGTAAACATTGATGCCTAGTAGAATCACTTGGAATGCTTTTAAAAGAATTGATTCCTGGGCTCCATCCAAAAATGTACTAAATCATTTTTGGAGGTGAGGTCTGGGCATATGTATTTTTTCAGCGCTCTTCAGAAGTAGACAAATCTGTAGGAACTACAGGTGTAAAGTATTATGGAGATGTTTTCCCATACCAAATACCTTCCCTTCATTGTAGAGCACGCTCTAGGTTCTCTAGAGACTTTGTAAGCTCCCTGCAAATCTGAAGAGAAGTATTAGCTGCAGTTAGTCTGTTGTCATAAGGCATCGGAGGGCAAAATAGAATTTTGTATTCAAAACTTTCTGCTTTTTAAAAGAGATCAAAAGTTGACTTGAACAGAAAAGAAATAGAGCAAAAGATCACTAAAAGTTATTTTATCCCGGTGGGAGTCCTGGTCAAATCCATTCCATCCTTTGTAGACTACTACATTGCTTTGGTAACTTTGGGGGCCCAGAAGAGAGTTGAGTTCTCTTAAAAATCTGGTGGTTTGGTATTAACTTTTTAAAAATCTGGGCTGTGACCCAGACAATATTTGATTTCTTTTACAATCTATCACCTTTGTACCACTTCATAAATTATAAACATGCATCCCCTGACTGGTATGGCTCCGTGGACTGAATGCCAGCCTGGGAACCGAATGGTCACTGGTTTGATTCCTAGTCAGGGTACATGTTTGCATTGCGGGCCAGGTCCCCATTTGGGGCATGCAAGAGACATCTGATTGATGTATCTTTCACACATTGATGTTTCTCTCCTTCTCATCCCCTCTCTCTAAAAATAAATAAAAATCTTTAAAAAATTATAAACATACAGTATGTTTAAATATAATAAGTGCCTCAGGGTAGGCAGGAAAAGTGCTGTGATGTCATTTTACAGATGAAAAAAACTGTTCCTTAGAAATTAACTGACTTGTCCATGAAAAAAGACAAGGGCAGAACAAGGACTGGGACCCAGGGTTTTCGAGCCCATTGCTTTTTTCTTTTATTTTTTGGTGTAAATTTGGCCTCAGATTTTGGCCAGAATCAGCCCTGGCTGGGTAGTTCAGGTGGTAGGAGTGTTGTCTCATATACCAAAGGGTTGCAGGTTCAATTCCTGTTTGGGGCACATATAGGAGGCAACTCATCAATGTTTCTCTGTCTCTCCCCTCCTTCCTCTCTCTCGCCAATAAATATATCCTTGGGTGAGAATTGAAAGGAAAAAAAAATTTTTTTGGCCAGAATCAAATCACAGGATGTAAAGTTTGTTAATTCTCAGGAATTTTCTTTAACACACCCTTGCAGGCATTGTGTCGGGCAGAGGATGAAGAGGACATCCGAGCAGCCACCCAGGCTAAGGCTGAACAGGTGGCTGAGCTTGCAGAATTCAATGAGAATGATGGGTTTCCTGCCGGTGAGGGAGAGGAGGCTGGTCGGCCTGGGGCTGAGGATGAGGAGATGTCCCGGGCCGAGCAGGAAATTGCTGCTCTTGTAGAACAGGTCAGTGTTGGGCCCACTAGTTCTCAACCTCACCCTCTACAATTCCTTCCTCTGGACTCTGTGACCCTCCTGTCTTCCCTGGTAAAAATAATCAGGGCTGATAGGCCCTGGGCACCAGGTCCCTATGTTTATCACCACTGCTTCTCCCCACAGCTGACGCCTATTGAGCGCTATGCTATGAAATTCCTGGAAGCCTCACTGGAGGAAGTGAGCCGAGAGGAGCTCAAGCAGGCAGAAGTAAGTAGCTCTAGGGGGTGGGGTTGCAAATTGGAAGCTACTGCTTTTTACCCATTCACCACCCTGCTTGCCTCTTTCTGACCACCCTGTGGGCTCTGTTGTTGGTAGGAACAAGTGGAAGCTGCCCGGAAGGACTTGGACCAAGCCAAGGAGGAGGTGTTCCGCCTACCTCAAGAGGAAGAGGAGGGGCCGAGGGCTGGGGATGAGGTTTCCTGTGGGACTGGTGGAGGCAGCCACCGGCGCAGTAAGAAGGCTAAGGCTCCTGAGAGGCCAGGGACTCGAGTCAGTGAGCGTCTTCGTGGAGCCCGGGCTGAGACTCAAGGGGCAAACCACACTCCTGTCGTATCCACCCATCATACCCGCAGTACCTCCACAACCCCCCGCTGCAGCCCTGCCAGGGAACGAGTTCCTAAGCCAGCATCTAGGCCTCGACTTACTCCAGGTTCAGCTCCTGCTGCAATTCCTGTCCCAGTCCCTGCCCAAATTCCCGTTTCGGCTCCAAATCCATTAACCATGCTTCCTGTCCATATCTTACCTTCTCCCCCACTTCCTCTGCAGATTCCTCCCTCTTCGTCTGCCTGTACACCTCCTCCTGCCTGTACCCCTCCTCCAGCCCATACCCCACCTCCAGCCCAAACCTCTGTCTTAACTCCTACCTCCCCTCTCTTGCTTGGTCTAGCTTCTGTGCCCATCTTCCCCCCAGTCACCAACCTTCCCTTGGGCTTGGGACCTGAGGCAGAGCTGTGTGCACAAGCATTAGCATCTACTGAGTCCCTGGAGCAGGCTGATAAGGCCTGTTCTGAGACTTCCTCGCTTATGCCCCCTTGTATACCCTCTAAGGATCTGTTGCCAGTTGCTGTTGAGATCCTGCCTGTGTCAGAGAAGAACGTTTCTCTCACTTCTGCATCTAGCCCAATCCTGGAGGCTGGCAGCTTCCCCAATGGTCAAGAGCAGGAGGTACCCGAGCCTGCTGAGGGGACCATCCTCACAGTACTGCCTGGTGGTGAGGAGGTGCCCATGTGTCTGAGTGAGAACAATGGGCTGACGCTCCCACCTTCAGCAGCATCTGATGAGCTATTTCACTTGCCATTGGAAGCTAACAAGAACTTAGAAGAGCTGGTGGAGGCCAGGACCCCAACATCCAGCCCACAGAAGCCACAGGAACTTGTTTCAGCTGAGGTTACAGCTCCATCAACCTCATCCTCAGCCACCTCCTCACCTGAGGGTTCTTCACCTGCCCGGCCCCCTCGGCGTCGCACCAGTGCTGATGTAGAAATTAGGGGTCAGGGGGCTGGTCGGCCAGGGCTGCCTCCAGGCCCTAAAGTGCTTCGCAAATTGCCAGGACGGCTAGTGACTGTGGTAGAGGAAAAGGAACTGGTGAGGCGACGGCGACAGCAGCGGGGAACTGCCAGTACCCTAGTGCCTGGGGTCTCTGAGACTGGTACCAGCCCAGGAAGCCCATCTACCCGCAGTATGTTGGGGCCAGACTCCTCACCTCCCACCAGTGGGCCCTGTGAAGCTGCTCCCCCATCCACACTGCCCACCCCAACCCAGCAGCCCTTTGTAGCTCGCCGTCGCATTGAGCTGGGGGTGACTGGAGAGGGCAACCCAGAGAATGGAGAAGGGTCTCTGCTTGCCATCACCCCTCCTGCTGTGAAACGTCGGAGGGGGAGGCCTCCCAAGAAGAACAGGTCTCCAGCAGATGTTGGGCGAGGGGTTGATGAGGCACCTTCATCCACCTTTAAGGGAAAAACCAATGGGGCTGACCCAGTCCCTGTGGCTGAGACCCTTACTGTTGCAGAGTCTGCCCTTGGACCCCAGCCAATTCATAAACCCGAGCCCATCCTGTCACCTGTGGAGAAAAGAAGGCGTGGTCGGCCCCCTAAGGCACGAGATTTACCCATTCCTGGGACCATTTCCTCTCCAGGGGATGGCAGCTTAGAGAGCCGGACACAGCCACTCCCAGTACCACCACCCGTGCCACCTCTCCCAACACCACTTGTATCCTGTCCCATTGCTACTGTCGCCAACACTGTCACCACTCTGACCATTTCAACATCCCCACCCAAGCGGAAGCGGGGCCGACCTCCCAAGAATCCACCATCACCTCGGCCCAGCCATCACCCTGTCTTGGACCGTGACACCTCATCTGTCCTTGAGAGCTGTGGATTGGGGAGGCGGATTCGACCCCAGGGCCAAGGGGAGAGTGAGGGTAGTTCTTCTGATGAGGATGGAAGCCGCCCCCTCACCCGCCTAGCCCGCTTGCGCCTTGAAGCAGAGGGAATTCGGGGAAGAAAAAGTGAAGGGTCCGTGGTAGTGGCTGTAATTCAGGATGACCTGGATTTAGCAGATGGTGGGCCAGGTGGGTTAGAATCGACGCCTCCTGTGGTCTCATTAGCTCCAAAGCTGCGCTCCACCCGGCTGCGTCCAGGATCTCTAGTTCCCCCACTAGAGACTGAAAAGGTGCCTCGAAAACGGCCAGGGGTCCCAGTTGGCAGGGGCCCTGGGCCTGCAAAGCGGGGCCGCGTACAGTCCCCAAGTCCCTTGGGGCCTGAGGGTTCGGTAGAGGAGTCTGAGGCTGAAGCCTCAGGTGAGGAGGAAGAAGGGGATGGGACCCTACGCCGCCGGCCTGGCCTGCACCGGCTTGGCGGGACAACCAACCAAGGGGACCAGCGCATCTTGCGCAGCAGTGCTCCTCCCCACCCAGCTGGCCCTACTGTTAGTCACAGAGGCCGAAAGGCCAAGACGTGAGTGGGTTGCCCTTCCGCCTGGGCTTTCCACCATGGCCACTCTCCTTTCATAACCAGACCTGATTCTGTTAACCACTACTTGAAGTCTTATGAGGGGGAAAGCTTCCAGGGAGACATAGGGGCCTTCTCCCTTTCCACCAAAGTAGGGGGTAGGCAGCTGGTTGTCATGGAAATGGGGCACTTCACATATTCCCTTCCCTTCCACCCCACATGGCTGGGCAGTGTTAGGGTGGCAAGATAGTCTCTGTCCCCACCCCCTTGATTCCCAAGCAACCTTTCCCAGTGCCCCACCCTCAGGGGGAGGGGCTTATCTACAATGAGGTTTTTTTTTTTTTTTTTTTTTTTGTTTGTTTGGTTTTTTTTTTTTTTTAAGAAGAAAAAATAATAAACTTAGTTTCTGTATGAGCATCCGCGTAAGGAGGCTTCTGATTTTCTGGTCTGGTGGAGGGTTGGGTGGGAACTTGGGCATCTCTTCTCTTGTTCCTGCCAAGATATTACTACAGCATCTCTGACCCATACTTACATATCTTTGAGGTAGAAATCTCCACCCAAGAAGAGGGGTGATTTGGCAAGTCTTGTCCCCTGGTAGGGTGCCTTTCCCTAAAGTTTACAGTCACTCAGAGTCATACTCCTCCTCTCCGTTTTCTCAGTTCCTGGACTTTCTCTCAGAGTTCTCTGATGCCTTAGACTTTTCCCTGCTTTTATCTCCCTTACTCGGGTGCTTTTACTCCTTTCCCAGAAGGCAGGCATCACTACCTTGAGTTGCTCCCATTGTTTTCCATCCTTTGGTTTCCTCCATCTAGCCAAACTGGTTTTGAGTCATTTACACCCCCATATGAGCTCCTGGGGCTCTTCAGGTGGTGGCTGGCCACTTAACCCCACCCCTGGGCTTGGCTTGGAGCTCTGAGTCAGTTCCATCTTTACCCAAGCCAAATCAAACCTGAGGCAGAAGCCGAAACTCACAGTACCTCAAGGCCTATAGCCAGGTAAGAGCCCCTGTTCATTTTACATTTTCTCTGATCTCAACTCTCTGGGCCCTCTCCTTGTGTTCCCCCCACCATGTCTGTATCAGTTTACCTCATGGGAATTCTTTCCTCATACCTACTTCTGCAGCTCTGTGGCATATGTTCTTTGTTCTCTGCTTATCTTGTCTCTTCCACCCTTTGTATCCTGTGTTGTATTCAGAGGACTGCAAATGCCTTAATTTTATCTAGGATGTAGGGGAATGGTTGGAGATGGTGGTTTGGTACCAGAGCTCAGAGGACCTGAGAAATAGGGAGATGAGAAATGATTAAGTAGGGCATCATTATGCAGGTTTCTGTGTGGGTTATGAAGTCACCAGGACTTGGTGAAAATCTAATTGTGTTGTATGGCCTGGGTTGAAATGGGGAGAGGACACAGTAGAGAGTCAGTATTAGCAAAGGAGGCCCCAGTTTGGGGAGGTAAGGTCTTTCTGATGTTGTTTGCTCAACTATAAAGGCAGCTTAGATGAGTATTTTTTCCCATCCAGAGAATTGTGTTTTCATATGAAATGACTGTTCAGGGCCTAGGATGCCATTTTCAGATCCCTCCTTAATATTCCTGAAGAACTTAAGAAAATTTTAGTATCCTTTGAAATACAGTTTAAAAATCAGCCTTTGATAGTCTCAGATTCCTAGCAGGTGTTGAGATTCTATTTCGTGTTTCTTGGTGTGTACCAGTCATATTGCTTTTCCCTACTTGTCAAAACAATACTACAGATAATGCCATGTTCACACTGGCCTGCCTTTAAAGACTCCATATCTTAGGCTGAGGAAAAAGGATTTCAGCCACACATGTCCTTTGTTGGTCTGTGAGTCATTAGAGGAATTCCCCAGTAGGGTGACATTCCTGAGAGTTGGGCTAGGCCACAAGAACAGGATCAGAGAGGGGTAGAGTCTGAGCAAGCCAGGCCAAGGGCTCAGTTTTGGGGCTTAAAAGTACCTTGACTGTATCACCCACAGGTGATGGAGGACGAGGAGAATGCAGTGGAAATCTTGGTGAGCAACACGGAAGCTGCTCATTCTCCATCCCCCATTCGCTGCTGCTGGCTCCGCCTCCGCTACTTGGCAGCTACTAGCATTATCTGTGGCTGCTCTTGCCTGGGAGTCATGGCCCTTGTGTTTGCCATCAAGGTGAGGAATGCAGTACCTATGGGAGCAGAAGGGTGGGTGTAGTAAGGCAATTGGTCCATGTATCTGGTATATCTACATTGATCAAACAGTTACTAAGTACCTGTCAAAGCTTAGTGCTGAGCTTTGTGCCAGAACAAAGAGTAAGGCATGGTTCCTGCTGTCAAAGCTTCCACAATCTAATGAAAGAGATAGCTGTGAAAATGGATAATTATTAATGGAATGTAGCTCGTTGGTACTAGAGTGGAAAAACCACAGGGGTATTCTGGGAGCTGGGGAGGATGTATGTGTGTGATTACATATGTGTATATAAGGGTAGATGTCAGGAAAATAACCATGTAGGAAGAGTGAATTAAGGTAAGAGGGCATTCTAGGTAAAAGAAGGAGTGTGTACAATGGCCTGGATTATTAGTTCAGCATGATTGGGCCAGTGAGAAATGGTGAGAGATAAAGCCAGAGGGCCCAGATTCCTAAGGGTCTCCAATGTTTAGGAGTTCAACTTTATTTTGAAAATACTGGGGAACCATTCAAGGGTTTTTGCAGGGGAGAGGAACATGGTCAAATTTGTGTTTCAGTAAGATCGACTCTCAAGGCCAACATGGAGAATGAACTGGAAGAGGCAAGACTGGAGGCAGCTGAGCAGTGATGAGAGCAATCTGTAGGAGCCCAGGAGAAGCTAAGGGGTTTTGAGAGAGCTTCACCATTTCAAAATTCCTAACAGAAACTGCACATTTACCTTTTGAAAGGTCACACAGGTTAACTTAAACATGCTGAAATTTTCTCAACCCTAGTTATATATTTTAACAATCAGAAACTGTATTCCTGTCATCATAAGAATTTCTGGGCTCCATTAGGGCAAAGTCATAAAAATAATTCTTAATAATGGAAAAGATGAGGGCCATTGGACTAATGAGAATAGGATGTTCTTTGGACATGAGTGAAATACTCCTAGCTTACTATTTCTTGCCAAGAATTTCAAATTTGGAATGAATTTGGAATGAGTAGAAAAAGATAGGGAATTAAAGGATTGAAAAGTACTTTACCATGTGTGATCTTGTGAGCTAACAATGGCCACCCTGAAAAGCAAGCAGAGCAGAATGGATAACTTATTTTGCAGATGAGGCATGAGAAATAGAAACTGGAAAGGGAGGTAGACGATTTGGGTGCGAGGTTTTGAGACGTGACAAAGATGGAAGATTGGAGTGGGGCACTGGGAACTTTGGGACAGAAGCAGGGGGAGAACCTAATTAAAACCTGCCCCCACAGGCAGAAGAGCGGCATAAGGCAGGCCTGTCCGAGGAAGCTGTGCACTGGGGGGCCCGGGCCCAGAGGTTCATCCTGGCCAGCTTTGCTGTCTGGCTTGCCATCTTCATTATGGGTCCCCTGCTTCTGTGGCTGCTTTCTTACGCCATCGCTCAAGCTGAGTGACTCTGGGTGGCCTCTGCTGAGAGTCAGCTGGGACCTCCTGGATCCTGCAATGTGACATTGCTGGAGTCCGGTGCCAGCAGTGGTCCTTCCTGGCTGGAGGATGGTGCCTCTCTCAAAGGGCTTTGGAAGAGCTCTTCTAGCCCTTTATGAAAGGGGGCAGCAACTGAGACTGATGAGGGGAGGTCAGCCTGTTCTGTTCTTTCAGTGTTCATCATTTCCTGTCCCCGCCTCAACCTACCTCATCCTAGCTGCCTCTACCCAGAGGTGGGGTTGAAGACCAGGCCTGATTTTATTAGAATTTGTTTTGTAATAAAGACCTTTTTTAGTGGTGAAATGCTGCTCCTGTCTACTTGTTCTTCCCTTACCTATCCCTGGACCTTGGTGAGACCCAGAGTGGACATCTGACTGACAGTAGAAGTCTTCATTTTCCCTTACCTAGTTGCTCCATGAGAAGGAAAGATTTTTTTTCTCTTCTTCTGGAAGTATCTCTTTTTTAGAAAGACTCCACCTTCTCCCTTATGCCCGAACAGAGGTCCTGAGGCCAGAGAACAAGAGGAGGAGCACCAGCTATTTATTGAGTGCTTGATATATCCCAGGCTGTGTTCTAAACACTTTATATTTTTTAATTCCTTCAGTTCTCATAGTCACTCAATAATAAGTACCATTGTTCTCGTTTTGTAGTTGAGGAAACAGACACAGATTATAAGGTGACACAGCTAGCAAGAGGCAGATCTGGGATTGAACCCAGACAGTTTGGTTCCAGAGTTGAGAGAGGAGTGAAAGGATTAGATATAGCAAACATTACCCTCTATATGGAGATGTCTATGATTGTAATGAATTTTCATACCCTTTATCTTGGGCTTAATGATAATATTTTAAACACTTCTAAAATGAGATATATCACACATACAGGAAAATATCCAAAACAAATACACAGCTCAATAAGTTAACACAAAGCAGACATCTGAAAAACCATCATTCAGTCAAGAAATTGAACATTGCCAGGACTCCAAATCCTCCTTAATATGTCTCCTACTCACTACTTACTTTGTTCGAACAGGTAACTATCATCCTGATTTCAAACAATGTAGTTTAGTTTTGCCTGCATTTGAATGTTTTATACATGGATTAATATGTATGCTTTTTATGTTTGGCTTCTTAACGTTTGTGATATTCATCGATCTTTGATGTAACTATACTTTTCATTACTGTATAGTATTCCATTATATGAATATATTGCAGTTTATCCATTTTATGTTGGTGGATTTGGGGGATGTTTCCAGTTTTGGGATATCATGAATCATTCTGCTGTGGATATTCTTTCTGGTACATGTCGCTTGAAGTACATATGCCCTGGGAGTGGAATTTGGGGGTTATTTTACCATAGTGCAGAGACCAGCAGAGCACCTAAAAGAATTAGAGATACTGCAAACTGAAGACAGAAGATTAAAAGGGAAGGGGAAGCATCTGATGGTTGTCTTCAGTGTTTCAATGTGCTCCAGGAAGGAAAAAGTGAAGAGAATTCATTGTTGGTCTCAGAGTTTAGAATGACACAATAGGTAGAAGCCAGGCTTATGGCAGTGGTTCTCAACTTTGAACCATGCAGGGAACCTTAAGAAGTACTTATGTTTGGGCTTTACCTTTAGAGATTCTGGTGTAATTGGTGTGAGTTGCTGCATGGTCCTCAGGTTAACACATTCTAAAGAGATTTTTACAGAAACTTTAAAAAGCTGATATTTGATTAATCAGCATCTTCAGTTTACTAGAAAAGAATATCTCATTCCCTCAAACTGGTTGAGGTCTTGCTAATTTTTAACTCTATTTTGAAGAAATTTCAATCACAGAACAATCAAAGAATAATATAATGAACTCGCGTACTGTTCAACTAGACTTAAAATATTTAATATTTCCTCATATTTACTGTATATTTTTCTAAATATATATGTTGTGCCCTGACTGGTGTGGCTCATTGGTAGGGTGTCATCCCATAAAGCAGAAGGTCACCGGTTCGATTCCTGGTCAGGGCACATGCCTGGGTTGCTGGTTTGGTCTCTTGTTGGGGTGTGTACAGTGGCAACCAGTCAATGTTTCTCTCTCATATCGATGCTTTTCTCCTTCTCTTTCTCTTTCACTAAAAAATAAATAAAATCTTTAACTATACACATGGTTATTACTGAACCATTCAAAGTTAAGTTGAAGGCTCATCATTCCTAAGTATTTTATGATCTATTTGCTAAGAACAAAAATATTTTCTTGCATAACTAGGAAACAATTATAAAATCCACAGAAGTTAACATCAATACAATATTATCTTCTAATATATTGTCCATATTCAAATTTGATGTTGTCCCAATAACATCCTTTACAGCACTTTATTTTCTGCTTTAAGGTCCATTGTGGGAACATACTCATTACATTCAGTTGTCTCTTATCTTTTTGTCTTCAGTTTTTAGTAAGTCCTCATCTGTTTCTTTTTTTCTTTCTTTCTCTTTCATGACATTTTTGAGGGTAGAGCAGTTTATTAAATGTTCTCAGTTTCGGACCTTATGATTGGATTCAGGTTAGAAATACTACATAATGTCAATGTGTCCTCAGTACATCATATCAGGAGGCATATGATGTCAGTTTATTCTCTTACTGGTGGTGGTAACATTGACAACTTGGTTAAGGGAGTGTCTGTTAGATTTCTGCAAGGTAAAGATACCTTTTATTCTCTGTAATTAAAAAGTCTGGAATAGGACTTCTGGGCAAGATGGAGGGGTAGGTGGACACACTGTGCCTCTTTGCACAACCAAAATTAAGGACAACAACCATTTAGAAACAAGAAAATACCCAGAACTGATAGAAAATTGGACTGTACTGAAGTCCAACAACCATTTATCCAGACCAGTAAGAGGGGCAGGGTTGCTGCAGGAAAAAGTGGAGGTTGGTAGACCCGGGCACACAGGCAGCAGCAGCTGGCAGATCCCAGGCATGCAGGTGGCGGCTAACAGGCTCTAGGTGCACAGGCAGTGGCTGGAGGACCCCAAGTACGGGGTGGCAACAGTGCAGACCCAGTGAGGCCACGCAAGGCAGCTGGCTGACCAGGTGGTCCCACATTCATGTGCAGATAATCCAGGCGAAGGGGAAGGGGCGGAAGGGATTGGAATCTGCGAGAGAGCAGAGCAAGTGCCATTGTTCCCTCTTGGACCCCGCCCCCACATACAGCCGTCACTACCCAGAGACTGGGCTGCCCCACCCTAGGGGACACCTAAGGCTCTGCCCCTCACTACATAACAGCTACAGCCATACCAAGAAAAAAACAAAAAATGGCCCAAACGGGAGAACAAATCAAAGCCCCAGAGCCAATTCATCTAAGCGACCAAGAGATAGCCAACTTATCAGATGCACAGTTCAAAGCCCTGGTGATCAGGATGCTCACAGAATTGGTTGATTTTGCTCACAAATTAGATGAACAAATGAAGGCTATAATAAGTGAAATGAAGAAAAACGCACAGGGAACCAATAGAGATGGGAGGAAAACTGGGACTCAAATCAATGGAGTGGACCAGAAGGAAGAAAGAAACAACCAAACAGAAAAGAAAAAAGAAAAAAGGATTCAAAAAAATGAGTAGAGGCTTAGGAACTTCCAGGACATCTTTAAACATCCCAACATCCGAATTATAGGGGTACCAGAAGGGGAAGAGGAAGAGCAACAAGTGGAAAACTTATTTGAACAAATGGTAAAGGAGAACTTCCCCAATCTGGCAAAGGAAATAGACTTCCAGGAAGTCCAGGAAGCTCAGAGAGTCCTAAAGAAGTTGAACCCAAAGAGGAACACACCAAGGCACATCAT
>PVKU01003047.1:130374-196160 GCA_004027475.1 Anoura caudifer | reverse complement strand
TCTAAATGACAGCTTTGCTGGATAGAGCAATCTTGGATGTAGGTCTTTGATTTTCATGACTTGGAATACCTCTTTCCAGCCCCTTCTTGCCTGTAAGGTCTCTTGAGAAATCCACTGACAGTCTTATGGGAACTCCTTTGTAGGTGACTGTGCCCTTATCCCTAGCTGCTTCTAGAATTCTCTCCTTCATTTTAATCTTGGGTAATATAATTATGATGTGCTTTGATATGTTCCTCCTTGGGTCCAACTTCTTTGGGACTCTCTGAGTTTCCTGGACTTCCTGGAAGACTATTTCCTTTGCCAGATTGGGGAAGTTCTCCTTTATTATTTGTTCAAATAAGTTTTCCACTGGTTTCTCTTCTTCTTCCCCTTCTGGTACCCCTATAATTCGGATGTAGGGATGTTTAAAGATGTCCTGGAGGTTCCTAAGCCTCTCCTCATTTTTTTGAATTCTTGTTTCTTCCTTGTTTTTTATTTGGTTGTTTCTTTCTTCCTTCTGGTCCACTGCATTGATTTGAGTCCCAGTTTTCCTCCCATCTCTGTTGATTCCCCATGCATTTTTCTTCATTTCACTTATTGTAGCCTTCATTTTTTCATCTAATTTGTGAGCAAAATCAACCAATTCTGTGAGCATCCTGATCGCCAGGGTTTTGAATTGTGCATCTGATAGGTTGGCAATCTCTTCATCACTTAGATAAATTGGCTCTGGGGCTTTGATTTGTTCTCTGGTTTGAGCCATTTTCATTTCTGGGTTTTTTTTTTTTTTGGTCTAGTCGCGGCTGTTACGTAGTGAGGGGTGGAGTCTTAGGTGTTCCCCAGGGCGGGACAGCCCAGTTGCTGGGTAGTGATGCTGTATGTGGAGGTGGGGTCTGAGAGGAGACAATGGCGCTTGCTCTGCACACTCTTGGATTCCAGTCCCTTCCACCGCTTCCCCTTTGCCTGGATTATCTGCACATGAATGTGGGACTACCCGGTCAGCCAGCTGCCTTGCGTTGCCTCACTGGTTCTGCACATTTGCCACCCCCTGCCTGGGTTCTGCTAGTCACCGCCTGTGCACCTGGGGGCTGCCAGCTGCTGCTGCCTGCATGCCTGGTCCACACCTCCACTTTTTCCTGCTGCGACTCCACCCTTCTTACTGGTCTAGATGAACCGCTGTTGGACTTCCAAACAGTTCAATTTTCTGAGTTCTGGTTGTTTTCTTGTTTCTAAATCTTTGTTGTCCTTAATTTTGGTTGTGAGAGGAGGCACAGTGTGTCTGCGTACACCTCCATCTTGGCCGGAAGTCCCTCATTTTCTTTTTTAAATTATATTCTATTGATTATGCTATTACAATTGTCACAAATTTTTCCTCTTTACCTCCCTCCATTATGCTTCCCCATCTCCCTCAGGCAATCCCCACACCATTGTTCATATCCATGGGTCACGCATAGGTTCTTTATCTACTCTATTTTTTACACTGAATTTTACATCCCCATGGCTATTCTGTAACTACTTATTACTTCTTGTTCTCTCGTCTCTTCACCCATTCCCCCACTTCCCCCTCCCATCTGGCAACCATCAAAACCCTCTCCATACCATGATTCTGCCTCTATTATTCTTATTTGCTTAGTTAGTTATTTTTAATTAATTTCTAAAAGACTTTATTAATTTATTTTTAAAAAGACTTTTATTTATTTATTTTTAGAGAGAGGGGAAGGGAGAGAGAAAGAAAGGGAGAGAAACATCAACATGTGGTTGCCTCTTCCATGCCTCCTACTGGAGACCTGGCCCACAACTAAGGTATGTGCCCTGACTGATAACTGAACCAGTGAACCTTTGGTTTGCAGGTCGGCACTCAATCCACTGAGCCACACCAGCCAGGGCTATTAATTTATTTTTAAAGAGAGGGTGATGGAGGGAAAAAGGGGAGGGAGGGGAATACCAGTGTGACAGATAAACATCACTCGGTTGCCTCTCCTACTGGGGACCTGGCCTGCAACCCAGGCATGTGCTCTGGCTGGGAATCAAACCAGTGACCTTTTGGTTCACAGGCCAGCACCCAACCCACTGAGCCACACCCGCCAGGGCTCCTTAGTTTGTTTTTTATATTTGGTTGTTGATAGATAAATATTTATTGCCATTTCATTGTTCATAGTTTTGATCTTCTTTTTCTTAAATAATTCTCTTTAACATTTCATATAACAATGGTTTGATGATGATGAACTCCTTTAGTTTTTTCTTGTCTGTGAAACTCTTTATCAGCTCTCCAATTCTAAATGATATCTCTGCTGGGTAGAGCAATCTTGGCTGTAGGTCCCTGCTTTCTATGACTTTGAATATTTCTTGCTGATCCCTCCTAGCCTGAAGTTTCTTTTGAAAAATCAGGTGACAGTCTTATGGGAACTCCCCTGTAGGTAACTAACTGCTTTTCTCTTGCTGCTTTTAAGATTTTCTCTTTACATTTAACTTTTGCAATTTTAATTATGATGGGTCTTGGAGTGGGCCTATTTGCATCCATCTTGTTTGGGACTCTCTGTTCTTCCTGGACTTGCATGTCTATTTTCTTCATCAAATTAGGGAATCTTTCCTGCATTATCTTTTCAAGTAGATTTCCAATTTCTTGTTCTTTCTCTTCTTCTAATACTCATATGATGCAAATATTGGATTGTTTGAAGTTGTCCCAGATGCTTCTTACACTATCCTTGTTTTTTGGGGGTCCTTCTTCCTTCTTGTTTTATGATTGGTTGTTTTTGCTTCCTTATGTTCCAAACCATTGATTTGATTTTCGGCTTCATCCACTCTACTGTTGTTTCCTGGAAATTGCTCTTTATTGTAATTATCCTTCATTTTTGACCAGATCTTTTTTATGCAGTTGAAGTCCTCACTAAGGTCCTTGAGCATCCTTACAACCAGTGTTGGGATCTCTGCATCTGATAGATTGCTTATCTCCCTTTTATTTAGTTATTTTTCTGGAGTTTTGATCTGTTCTTTCATTTGGGTGATGTTTCTTTTTCTCTTCATTTTGGCAGCCTCCCTGTGTTTGTTTCTATGTATTTCATAGAGGTGCTATGACTTCCTGTCTTGGTAGCATGGCCTAATGTAATAGGTGTCCTGTAGGTTCCAGTGGCACAGCCTCCCCTATCACCCAACATGGGTAATTGAGGTGCACCCTTTGTGCGGGCTGAGTACACCCTCCTCTTGTAGTTGAGCCTTGATTACTGTTGGCAGGCCAATGCGATGGATTTACCCAGCCTAGTCAGCGGCAAGGACTGGCTTTGACCACTGACCACTGACATCTGTGGAGGATCAGCTGTGCAGGGGCAGGGTAGTGGTTCTGTGGCATGGTCTGTAACTGTATACTGGGTGTGCAGGCTCTGGGGTTTCCCAGGTGGTTTAAGCCAAGGTCAGCCCCTATCTATGTTTTACCTGCGGCCACCCTGCCTGAGCTATAAAGCAGTCTGGGATGGCTGCTATTCGTGCTGGGCTTGGGGATTCCCAGGTGAAGCCAAGGTTTAAATCTAGGCTGGTTGCTGCTACTGCTGGGCCTTGGGCCCCTTAGCAAGAGGCATGGGGGCTGGGGGCCCACTGAGGCTGGCTGTTGCTTGTTTGAGAGGATTTAGGAAGTTGTGAAGTATGAGCTAAGACCAGCCATTCATATGGAAAAGCAGCTTGGGAGGGCCCATAAGTTGGGTGGGACAAAGTCTGTGGGGATCTCCAGGGTGGGGCAAACAGTGTTAGCCAGGTTGATGGCATCTCACAGATATGGCATCAGCCTTCCATCTCTGTGGCTATGTTGGGGGAGGGTTCAGAAATGGGACAGTGGCCTCTGCCCACCTTTCTGTCTGGAAGAGAGCTGTCCCCCAGCACTCACCTTGATGACAGACACCTCAGATTCTCCCTTTTTATGCCACTGGTATCTTTCAAGCTGCTACCCCAGTGCTGGAGCTCCAAGGAAGTGAGTCTGATTAAGTCTATGTGTGGGTTCTTTAAGAGGAACTGCTTGGGACTATAGAATTTTGTTCCACTAACTCAATCCCTGCTGATTTTTGCAGCCAGAAGTAGTGGGGACTTATCTTCCTGGCATTGGAACCCTGGGCTGATGGCCTGGTGTGGGTCTAAGACTCCATGTTCCCAAGGTATCTCTCCTGAATTTTTATCCACCACATATGGATATGGGACCAGTCTGTTCTACATCTCTGTGCCTCCCACCATTCTGGATGGATGTGATTTCTTTAATTCTGTAGTTGTCAGACTTCCATTCAACTCAATTTCAGATGGTTCTGAATGATAGTTGTTCTATACTTTAGTTGTAATTTTGATGTGGTTGTGTGAGGAGGTGAGCCATGTTTACTGATACCACCATCTTGACCAGAAGTCTCCCAGTATACTTTTAAAAGCCATTCTTGCTTTACTGTGCCACATTACTCTAAGTGACCTTCCTGGAGTAGATAAGGAGAGATGCTTATGTAGTGAGCTACCCCTTTGTGGGTAAAGGGGTTGAGTTAGAAAGATCCCCAGGATGTAGCAGAAGGGAACTGACATTTATGGGACACCCACCATGTGCCAGGTCCTTCCACATACTTGGTATGCATTATTTAATTCCCAGGGCAATTATGTATATTAAGCAATTCTATTGCAATTTTGCAGTTGAGCTAAACTGAGGCAGGAAGGGATCATGTGACTTGTCCAATGTCAATCAACTAATAGGCAAGATTTGAATCCAGTTTTTTCTGTTTTTCAAAGCTCTCTCCATTGAGTGACAATTTTCCAATAAATGAGTTTTGGAGGAGTTAGAGGAGGGGAAAGCCATTATTGGATGGAATAGTCTTCTGGAGAGTCTTCAGATGAGAGGATGTGATAGAAGCAAGGAGGGTGGCAAGTGAAGATGCAGAGATGAGAGTTTGGGGACCAAGAGTAGGTAGGTATGATTGGCACTGAGAAAGTAGGGGCAAGAGGAAAGGCAGGTTGGAGCCAATGGGGAGTTGTTTGGAATGACAGGCTGAGAGTCTGGCTTTGGTTCCCTCAGGCCATAAGAGATCATTTGGAATGAAGTCTGCTGTGTTGCTGGAGGTGGAATAAGAAACTCAGACCCCCAGAGTCTGGGGTTTCCAGGGCTGTCCCTGAGACTTAGTGCTGGGGCTTTCTGATTTTAGAGTCATTATTCCATGAGCATATAGAAAACAGGAAGGGGCTAGTTTAGGCAGAAATGTTCCTCAGGACAAAAGCATGGTTGGGGAGTCGATGGGGGAAGGTTTCAGATACAGCAGTGATGCAGTGTCCACGTCATTATGGATGAAATAAAACATACACCCAGACCACTGAGTCTGGTGGAAGAAACAGGATGACAGCATGGCTTTTTTCTCAAGGGGAGCAAAAGCCACGGCCTCTGCCATGACAGGCCTTTATTTTATTTCTCATCCCATTACAAGATGGTCCTCACTCACTATGCACAAGTTACAACAAAGGAGCCAATGCCCCTGATCACATCACAGAAGATGTGATCATTAGCAAATAAAAAGGCAAAAGTGGTTGACCTGGTTACACTGTTCTCTGCAAAGCTTAGCACTTGCAAGGTGAGGGAGTTTTCAGCAAAAAGCAAGATTCAAAAGCAGTCTAGATATGTTGCAAATCTGATTACCCACAAGAGAATCTATGGGCATGGGTCCTGTGCATCTCTGAGTGGGAGCTGGGCCCACGGCTGGCAGAAGGGTCTGCCACAACTCCCCTCTTTTGTTTTAATAGAACTGCTATGATCCCACAAAGCTTGTGGCTTGCTGGTCTGCCACACGACCCTGGGAAAATAATTTGCAAATACATCAAAATACATAGAGCATTATTATAATCAGTAAGAAACCAATGGTTCCAAAGACCCACATTCTCAGATTAATGCCAATCAATCATTGTCAGGCAGCAATGGTCAAATAGGTAACATTCAAAGAACTCTGAGGGCCTATTTTGAGTCAGGGTCAAACAGCTAAAGCGGCATAAAATTCTGGGGAAACAAACTTATTTCAGGCTTGGATCCTTATCATTTAAATGGAGGGTATCAGTGAAGTAGGTTTCATAGGATTTTTATGCTTTCTTTCTTAGGCCTGATTTCCCCAGGGAACCTGCCCTTTCCAGCACAGGGTTGCAGCCACCTCTGGCATTGTTTCAGGCTTAGGTGGAGACTTCTTGCAGACGGAAAACTCAGGCTATGTATGGATAGCTGAGGGGCGAGGATCCATCACCCTCTTTTTGCTGTGCCCTGCCCCAGTCCTTTCTTGAGGGCCTTCCATGTGGTCGTGCCTGTCTTAGGTGACCCCTCACTTGAGGGAATCTTACCCATCATTGGCTAACTGACCAAGCATTGAGGCCAGATATGGATGAAGCAGAAGCCGAGCTCTTGCCAGGAAGATAAGCTTTGTCTCCTTAGTGGTTCAGGTCCTCATGGCAGAACAGACCCAGAAGAAGCTGGTCCCTTGGGCTCTTAGTCAGACTAGCCTTGGGGGGTTACAGCCTCTGAAACCAGGCAGGGCAGTTCCCAACATATAATCTTTCCACTTTTCATTTGTAAATGCTATTGTAGCTGTTAAGCCTGTGAAACCTACTATTTGCTGTTCCCGAATGTAATCTTAAGAAAACAACCTTTATATATATCATAAAGCACAAATAAGGATTAAGACAAGGGTGGATCCAAGGGCTGCTAGGACCCAAACTTGTAAGTTCAGTCCATTGAAACAGTTTTTAGGGTTCAACCATTGACCATTATGGGGCATTAAGGGGTTGTTGCTCTCTGCAGGAGGCACCTGAGCATCGGCCCCTGTCATTGGGGCAGGCTCCATCCTCCTCCATTGGCAGTCCCAGGCCCGTGAGTGTCAGTTTTCCTTCTGGTTGTTCAGGGTTAGCTGGGCCATCTAGTCTGTCAGTCAATTGGTTCTCAGGTCCAGGTAGCAGAGCTTGGTGTCTGTTCTGCTCACGATAAGGATTTACTCTTTTGGCTGGCAGCCAGAAAGGACCTGTAGGGATGGAAACATGTACACTCTCTTCCACAAGTTAAGAGATCTACAGGGCCCTGCCAAGAGCTATCTCTCAGTGAATCTCTATATAAAACCTGAGGATAAGATGACTTTGGCTCCTTCTTCTGAAAATGTTTCTCAATTGGAGTACGAAGTGATTCACCACAATTTAGAAAATTATAGGTAAACAGAGCTAACATAATCAAATTTTGGGGGGGAAGGACTCATGACTCCCCTTTTTCTGTTTAAGAAGATTTTTAAAAATGCGATGAGTCCATTCTACAATTTTCTGACCAGTTGGATTGTAAGATATTCCTGCTTTATGTTGGATATTCCAACGCTGAAGAAAAAAATCTGAGTAGAATGGGCAAAGTATACAGGGCCATTGTAAGTTTTAATTTGCTGAGGCCATCCTAAATGACTAAAGGCCTCCAGCCAATGGGCTTGTATATTTTTAGCAGATTCTCCTGTAGATGGGGGTGCCTCGCTAAGGGCTTGGCAATCAGGACACTCTTTAATAATTTGCTTAGCTTGGAAAGACAGGACCCCTGCTGTTTTTGCAGGCTGCAATGTGCTCACAGTTTTAAAGGAAAGTGGGAAAGATGGGAAGGGGGGAGGTGCTCTGAAAAAATATGTTTTAGACAAAAAATGGTTGCTCACCAAGGGCCTTTTGTGACTCAATTGATTAACCATTTCCTTTGGGAGAATAGAGAGTTCTTACCCAAGGAAATGATCAATGTTTACAGGTACTGAGTTAAAAAATGGTACTTTGTCTTCCATGGAAAAGGGCTAGTTTTACATGGAAGACAATATACCTATATTTCATTTTTACAATAAAGGTCACGGCTCTGGCATAAACAAGGAGGATTCTTAATATTTTTTAACATGTGGCACCCCCTATCCCACTTATAGCATGCTTTAGATTGACAAATTTATGAACACATTCACAACTTTCAGGAAAAGTTTTTTCTCTATTGGCAAATACACTTACTACTTTTTTTTTTTTTTTGATTAAAAAATGGTCGCAAGTGCGCTGGTGTGTCTGGGCATGGGGAAGGTCTTCCTCAGTGCGCATCAGACTGGGCAGAAAAAGAGGATAGGGAAACCAATCTCTTCTCTGCACAGCTGCATGGCCTGGCAGAGACCCAAATGGTAGTAGGTGACTCCGCGGTGTCCTGCGGGTCACCGCTGGGGGCATGTGTCCCCGGGGTGCGGTGCCTGCAACTCGGCCTTGGCGCGAGCTGGCCCCAACGGGGGCCAAGTGGGGCGGGGTCGTGGAACCCCACGCCACCCCAGACCACGTGCATCGTGAGGCTAACTGCAGCTGGTGCGAACCGCGAGAGAAGGGCCTAGCTAGTGTGCATTGGTCCCTTCCCTTCCATACTTCCAAAATATAAGATCCCTTATCTGGGAGAAAATCAGCAGCCCCAAGATGCTGCTGAACCTAAAACATTGCTCTTGTTCTTAGAGAGCCTGTTCCCTGGGGTTGAGGTCTGTGAAAACCTTCAAAGAAAATTTTTTTAACAAATAAAAGAATCTTTTTCTGAAATTCCTCTACCACAAGCATAGCGATTACAAAACCAGTCTCAATTTTGCTTTCTTTCCACGTGCACCTTTAAATCCTTATGCATGGGGACGGAGGGAAAGGCAAAACTAAATGAGCCGCAATAGGTGGCTTAAAAGAAAGAATTCGCTGAGATGTCTGTAAACTGTCCTGTAAGTAGTTGATGTTTTTAAAGCTGTTTAAAGGGAAAATCTTTGCTCTTTCTCCCAAGCCCAGACCTGGTTTGAGGTCGCCTCCTGGCAAAAGCTTGGGAGAGGGAGCAAAGCTTCTCCTTACTAAAGAAGGTATAGTTGCAAAGTGGTTGCAAGAGAGAGCGACCTAGGAAGAAAATCCCATTCCTCTGAATCCAACACACCCTATGACATTCCTGAAAAGCACTCGGGGTTGTTGGCCCTTACCTGGGCTAATGCACATGTACTCCCACCATGCTGGTGTGTTGTCCGTAATGACGATGGCTTGTGGCCTCTGGGTCCCTGTTTGTGGGCGCCAGCTGATGCGGACACCGGCTAGCAGTGTCCATGTCATTATGGATGAAATAAAACACACACAGACTACCGAGTCTAGTGGAGGCAAAAGGATGACAGCATCGCTTTTCTCTCAAGGGGAGCAAAAGCCACGGCCTCCACCATGACAGGCCTTTATTTTATTTCTCATCCCGTTACAAGATGGTCCTCACTCACTATGCACAAGTTACAATTAAGGAGCCAATGCCCATGATCACATCACAGAAGAAGGACATTAGCAAATGAAAAGGCAAAAGAGGTTGAGCTGGTTACTCTGGTCCCTGCAAGGTTTAGCACTGGCAGGGTGAGGGAGTTTTCAACAAAAAACAAGACTCAAAAGCAGCCTAGGTATATTGCAAATCTGATTAACCACAAGAGAACCTATCTGTGGGTGTGGGTCCTGTACATCTCTGAGTGGGAACTGGGCCCACGGCACACAGAAGGGTCTGCCACACAGCAGGACAGACAACCAACCACACTGAGGCAGGGAGTGTGCATAAGACAGCAGAAAGTGTGTCCTTGGCATATGACAGACTTCTTTCAGGTCTAGCCTTGTCATTTACTATCTATGTGACCCTGGGCACATAATTTTGCTTTTATAATACTGAAATTAAATGAGAACTTGCAAATTTCCTCACTTTAATGAACATGCTCCAAAATGTAGCCTCCTTGGTTTACCTGACCTTCTTGATGAGGCCCTTCTCTGCAGGGGAATAGGGAAATGGAACATGCCAACTGAAGTCTCTACCAGTCTATTTAGTCTCCTTCCAGTGAAAATGTTTCCACTCTTCATTTTTATCTTCTTATCGAAGCTGGTTTATGTAGTACCTTTGGGATTACTGAGCAACTCTTCTATTATTTATTTATTTAATTAAATATTTTTATTTATTTATTTTGGAGAGTGGGGAAGGGAGGGAGCAAGGGAGAGAAACTTCAATGTGAGAGAGAAACACTGATTGATTGCCTCTTGTACGAACACTGACCTGGGGCTGGACCTGAAATCCAGGCATGTGCCCTGACCGGGAACTGAACCAATGACTTTTCAGTTTGTGGGACGACGCCCAACCCACTGAGCCATACCTGTCAGGTTTGAATAACTCTTTAAGTAAATGCTCAGTCTTTCAGAATCCATTCCTTCCCCTTCTTTCCAAGAGGGCATCTGCATATTTGAGGAGCTTATTGCATTCTCAAGGCAGTAGGGAGAGGGGTCTTTGATCTGTATGGTGTCCTTCATATCCAAGAGCTAGTTTGGTCTGCTCCCTGGACCGGTGGCCACTGAAGTATGCCAGGTCTCTTCTAGTCTTCCAAGTGATATGCAGGTGGAGTCTGGTTTTGGCTACTTGTCCTCAGGTCACAAAATTCCTGTCCATGGTGGCTTCTTCCTTTGGATCCCAGGCCTCCGCCCTTCTGTGTGTTTGTATGCCCTCTTTGGATCCCTCCTTAACAAAGAGTCAGGGGTGTTCCCTCAGGCTCATTCCTCTGGTCATTTCCTGTAATTGCTCCTGTGCCATCCCTCTCTGCCATGTTGGAAAGTAGCGTTTCCTAGAAGTCCACAGACTCCTGCTAGTAGACATGGGGAATGGGCCTTAGTTCTTTGTATGGCCTTGGCTTTCTCCTCAACCTATCTAATTTATTCCTTCACGGTGATATTACAGTTAGATGGGAAAAGTTAGAACCTAATGGCCTGAACCTCAGCTCTCCCTCCCTCCTTCCCTCCCTCCACTCATCTTTTGTTTCTCACATCTTTTTTTTTTCTCACAATTTCTTGAATATAAAGAGATAAACACTTGATTTTTACTTGGAGGAAGTACCAGGCTATATGGTTCAGGGTGTTAAACTCCAGGGATAGACAGATAACTCAGGCCTGGACAATCAGATTATTTCCTTCCTTGGCCAGTGATTGGTTCAGAGACCAAAATGAGACCACACTTGTACAATGAGAGACCTAGGAACTTTTTAGAACTTATAACAGAGAAGATCTCTTTTTAATTTTTTAACATTGAGATAAATTTACATAGAGTGAAATGCACATATCTTTGTGCATTTCTTAGTGTTTGAAGAGTTTTGACAAATGTATACCACATTTGTGTAACTAACACCCAAATAAAGGTAGTGATCATTTCCATCACACTGAGATGTTCCCTCAGCCTCTTTTCCTGTCGATCCCAGAATGTTTCCTTTGTCCCTTTCTAGTCAATTCCATCTTTCCCCAAGATACACACCAGAGGCAATCACTATTCTGACTTTTGTCATCATATATTACTTTTCCTTCTAGTTCTAGTTCTAGAACATTTTCAGTTTGGACTTTTCATTCTGTTGCACTTATTTACTTGTCTATTCTTAATCTAATATCACACTGCCTTGATATGCTGCCTCAAAGTTAGGCAGTATAAATTTTCTAATTTTTTCTTTACAAAATTGTTTTTGCTATTTACATTCTTTAATTTTTCATATAAATTTTAGAATTACTATTTCAATTCATCAAAAAATATGCATTGATTTTGGTTGGGACCTCACTGAATCTACAGATCAATTCAGAAAAAGTTGACATCTTATTCATATTGAATTTTCCAATCCATGTATATGGTATATCTCTTCATTTTTTTAAAGTTTTTTTATTCTTCACAACAATGTTTTGTTGTTCTCAGTACAGAGGTCTTTCATTATGTTCATTTCCAAGCACTTTATATTTTGTGATGGTATTGTAAAAAGTAAAAATATTCATTTTTGATTGTCTGTTGCTAGTGTAAACTTCTCTTTTTAGTGTTTGGGAGATAAGCCATGAAGGCCCACAATAGAGAAATGATCTCCCTGAGAGTGAATTCAAAACAGAGGGGAGCATAGATGGAAGATACTGAAAGATGGAAATGGTGGGGGGGGGGAGAGAGAGAGAGCGCTCTGAAGAAAGGATTTGAGCTCCTATATTCAATTTTGCCTGAAGCCAGGTCTACCCTGGACTTTACTGGACATAATGCATTTACTTATTTTTGCTAAAGGCATTTTGAGCTGGATTCCTGTCACTTGCAGCTGAAAGAGTCCTTACTAATTCAATATCTGACTTGGCTTACTTAGCCTTGCAGACTAGTGTGTATGTGCGGGTGTGAGTTCCATGCCAATAAAGAAAAGAAAAAACATGAGAATCCAATTTTTATTCCATCTTCCCATGAGTGAGAGCTGTGGGCCTGCTGGTTTCCTCACTAGGTGACCTATTATGTAATCTCATTGCTTAATTCTATTTTTTTCCTTCCTTCGCTCCTTCCTTCCTTCTAAGACAGTCTAAATCTATATGGAAGAATTAAAAAACCCAACATTCTCTCTGTTAGCTGGACTGTGGTCCTGCCATTTGAGATACAGCAGATCTCAGTTTTACTGAAGAACATAGGATTTATATATTTTTCACCTCTTGGGGCCTGTGGCATCACAAAAATCATACTAGGTTTTGATGGCTGCTTTTTTTGGCAACTTGGTAATGTTGCTGCTTCTGTGGGAAGGACTTAAGGGTAGGAGTGGGCAATATGTGTATGGGAAGCACTGGCTATTTTTTCCAGTAGTTTAGCCATTCGTCCATATGACCATTCATCCTCTTAGTACTGAATTTTTTTATTGGAAAGAAAGGTAAACCATGTATTGGGTGCATTTTATATGCATTATTTCACATGATTCCCATGACAAGCCTTTAAAATGGACATTATCATCACCCCTGTTTTTCAGATGAGGAAGCTGAAGCTTAGGGTGTTTAAGCCATGTATAAGTCCAGAAAATGAGAAAGTGACAGAGCTAACATTCAAACCCCCAATGCCCAGACTCTTTTTATTTTGAGGAGCTGTCTTGGTTTTCTGTGTGTGATGTCCATGCTAAACAGTGTAGGGGGAAGGCAGAAGGATTATCAGTGACTGAGTGTGAATATTGTTATCCAACCCAACAGTCATTAGAGGAGCTGAGACAAGGAGTGAATAACTGTAATACAAAGTAGAAAGCAGGAGTATCTTAATGTAATGAAGCTAATATTCAAAATACAGGAAGAAAAAATGAGAATTCTGGGGAATTCTCTAAATTGTAAGTTATTCTCAACACTTCTAATGTTCTTCATTCTGTACTCATTATTATGTATAGCTAACATTTTTTGTTTAAGAAATAAGAAATAATAAGTTAGTGGAGTAGAAATATAGCCTACAGTGGCTTTGAAACACCAGAAAATGCCAGAGAACATAATTGGGTAGCATTTGAATAATGTAACATTCAGATCTCCTAGCAAGGTTAACAGCACTAAGGAATGACTAGTCTTCAAAAATTTGTTATTTCTTGGAACACCACTCATAGAATTTATGTAAGTATACTATGCATATAAACCTATTAATATTTATTTCATTTGCAAGAATAACTCACTGTTAGCAGCAAAAGGGGCATCAAATACACACTGGCAGCACAGCAACAGCTATGAGTAAGACTGACTCATGGCAACCCTCGCCTTTAACTCTGCATGTTGGCAATCCCTGCCCTTGGTTTTGACTTGGCATCAGTGGAGGCCTTTGAACCAGTAATGTCTCTATATTGTAAACTTTAATTCTTACAGGAGAATTATGATGCTTTTTCTTGTTTTCTTGATTTTTTTTTTCTTGAGAGTTGAGATTTGGGTAAATATTTAAATTCCCTGAGAAATAAGAGGAAGGGATTTCTGAATGGACACACTGACCTTGATGGAGGTGCAGATATAAGCTAGAGGATTTGGGGAAGCTAAAGATAATGCATATCTGTAGAACTCACAGTAGGCTTCCTGAAGGAGCTGACATTTGAATGGGGCTGTGAAGTGTGCCCAAGATTTAGAGATTGGAGTTGGGGGAAGGATATGGAGGAAGGCTTTCTAGGTTGAAGGCACGGCTTGAGTAAAGAGACTGAGAAGCTGAAATCTAGGGATACACCAGGAAGTTAGATTCACCTTGAGCAGAAAGTCTGTGAAAAGGGTGAAAGGTGGTTTCAGTAAGATTGGAAGGACAGAGTGGGATGGATCCTTTTGGACCAGAGTGGGGCTCATATATCATTCGCATCTCCCTGTCCTGTAAAGTAGGTACTCCAAGGTTATATGTTTTGTTATGATGAGGAAACAGGCTGATGAGTCAAATGATTTGCTAAAGATCACATAGGTAATAAATAAATAGTAGAAGCTGGAGAACATAGTCTAACGTCTTGCCTGTCACAAGAACACATTGGAAGTTTGTAGAATGAAGAAGTCATGGTGGCTTTCTTAAGTGTCTATTGAGTTGAACTAAGGTGTAGAAATTAGAGGGAAATTCAATTTTGGTTCAATATGCACAAACACTTTCAGGCGAAACAGGCTTCCAAAGCAAGTTGTTTTAACAAGCACTTTTTGAGATATCTATTTGCATGTTATCTGTCATCTATGTTTATTTCTTACTGATGTTATTAATTTGTAACTGATCATGGCTCGCTCTTTCTTTTGGCCACAAGGAAGCTTAATGTCAAATTTGTGGCTCTGTAGAATGGATGATCTGCCTTTTTGCATGCTAATCTTACCCTCATTTTATTTTTTTTTCTGCTCCTTTGTCCCTGTGCATTGGACATATTCATTCAGGCCGCTTCAAATTTGGATATAATTAACAAATTAATTGGGCACAGACTGAGAAACTCTAATAATCAGGTGTGCAAAATGGTGTAATGTGTGCCTTGTCAGGTCATGAGCTCACTGCCACCAGAGGTGTGTAAAGAGGCTGGAGGACCATTTGTCTCAAAGACCCCTTCAGTTCTGAAATTTGTTTTGATTGTAAGAGACGAAAATACATCATTCTTTTGCTGTGCCCACAACCATCCCTCCAACAAGCTGCACCCTGGTGCTCGTAATAAAATCCTCATCTTCTCACAGGTCTGAGGTCCTCTGGGTACACAGGCTAATGAGGCTCTGAGGGCTGGGGATGCAGGCTGCCTGGTACTGGGGAAACAGTACATATAACATTAATAGTATGTGACTAGCAGTGGATTGATTGAGTAAGCAGATGTTAAGGTTTTTGCTGATAATGATTCATTACTATTTGGGAAAACCTGATAGGAATGCTCTCACTCTAGGAATTAATTAGTTTATGCTTCATCAGTTGTATTGAGCAGTGTGTAAATGGCCCTTCTGAGTACAGAACTCTTCAGTTAGGGGAATTAGCATTTCTTCCACCCAGCAAGACATGAGAACAGGGAGCTAGCTTCCTTCCTTGGAAGAGCAGGTGGAGGGGGAGGGGATGAACAAGGAGACAGAGAGGCGTCCACCTGAGATCTGCCTTCCTGGCATCCATCCCCCTTCCTTCTCTGCTTACCATTTGGAGGTGGTCCACTTTGCCACTCTCAATCTGTGCTAGGGTAGGGCCCCTCTACAGCTCAAGGGAGGGAGAACATATAATCAAAGCTGGGCCAATCAGTGTACTCAGTTACCTGGACCACAGGGATTGGCTCTGGGATATACCTGTATGACCCAGTCATATTCCATGAGACTTGATGAGTAATTTGCTGAGAATCTAGGGGAAGCCATTCTTTCTCTTTTCCCAAAGAGATGTGAGGTAGGAGCTGCATCAGCCTTTTTGTGATTCTAGCCTCTAAACCACTGAGTCACTCCCAGAATTTGAGCTTTCCCAGCTGGTGTCACATGGAGCAGAGAGACAACTGTCCCCACTGAGACCTGTCCAAATTACAGATTTACCAGCAAATAAGGCTGTTTTTTTAAGCCACTAACTTTGGGGCTATTTGCTACACAGCAGTTGATAACTAGAAGAGTTCATCTGCCATACTTTGGACTCTAGACTAATCTTTGCTCATTGCAGAGCTGATCATCTTGTTCCTCTGCTTAAAACATGCTCAAAAGCCTGTAGGTTAAAGACAAACCATCTTTGTGTGATGTTCAAGGCCTTTCTGTTTCTGCCTCTGAGACCTCATCTCCCTGCCCTTACTTTCAGGAATCCTGTCCTTCTGACTCACAGAACTGCTTTGAATTCCCTAGACAGCTCATGCTTTCTCAGGCCTCTGTGTCTTGCATGTGCTCTTCTCTAGGCCTGCAATACCTGTCCTCTCCCTCTCTGGGGAGAAATCCCTCTCCTCTTTTATTTCTTTCTTGAACTCCTATTAGTCAAATGTTGAACAGCTTAGAATAATCACTGTATTCACTTCTTCTACAATTTTTGTATATATTCTTTGTTTTACTATATGGAGAATTTCCTTGATTCTATTTTCCAGTCCTTGTGGGAAATTTTATTATCATAGTCTCATTTTAAATTTCCAGCAACTCTTTCTTGTTATGTCTTTTACTTTATCTTGTACTTGTTTCATGTCTTATATTTCTTATTTCATGAGTAAGTAGCTTATTGAATCTCTCTGCTCTTCTGTGGGCTGAATTATCATAGCTTCCTTGTGGCTCTGTTTTGGTATATTTCTTGGTTTTTTGTTTTCATGTTGGCAGCTTGCCTCAAGTGCCTGGTGATTCTGAGTTGTCCATTCATGTTTAAGAAAGAGTGGCTTGAAAGCTCTGAGGATACAGGGCTTGGCAAGTGCACAGGAAGCTGCTATTACCTGGGAGAGCCTGAATACCATAAGGCGAAGTCTGCAATATCCTTATGAGCTGTCCTTGGCCTTCCCAGATGGTTCATATCAACTCCTGAGAGTGTAACTCTTCTTCATTGGGTGATGTGTGTTTTGATGTGGGGCCTACTGCTCGTGAGGTAGGGTGGGAGAGCTGAGGAGCATTATAAAGATTTTATTTTAAAATCCTCTATTCATTCCCTGACTTGCCTTCTTGCTCTCCTTCTTCCTTAGTAACTTTACATCTCAAATCTCTCTGAGTGGACATGGCAGGATAGCTTCATCATCAGCTGTAACCTCATTTTCATGTGTTCTAGACTGCCTCTTCTTCCATCGTACATCATCAATTTTCAGCTAGTTTCTGTATTCTAGAAATACATGAAATTGCTTTTCCATTGATGTTCCATCCCTGTTGTCTTTGTTGTATTGGTTTTATGACTTTTAAATTCCCTCAACATTATTTTACAGGGCTCTTATCATGTAGAGAAGAGAGATGCCTGGTCCACATCAAGAACTTCAAGTTCAAACTATGCCTTCCTATCCTGGAAGGGACTTTAGAGATCATGGAGTCAATCTGAAATGGGGAAAGCAAATTTAGAATGAGTGTAGTGACTGGCCAAGGATGGATGGTCCATCAGGGAAGTGGTGGAGTATCTTAGTTTAGAGCATAGACTCTAAGACCAGATTGTCTGGGTTTAAAGCCTGATTCCATAACTTACAACCCATAGGACCTTAAGAAAGATGTTTAATTTAACTGTGTCTCTGCTTTCTCATCTGTAAAATGGGGATTAAAATAATAACTTTATAGGGCTATGAGAATTAAGTGAATTAATATATGTGAAGTGCTTAGGACAGGACCCATGACAAATAATTATCTGGCTGGTGTAGTTCAATGGATTGAGCATGCACTGTGAACCAGAGGGTTGCTGGTTTGATTCCCAGTGAGGGCACATGCGTTGGTTGAAGCCAGGTCCCTGGTGGGGTCCATGTGAGAGTCAACCACACATTGATGTTTCTCTCCCTCTCTTTTTCCCTCCCCTCCACTCTCTCTAAAAATCAATAAACAAGATCTTAAAAAAAAAAAGAATTATCTTTTAGTGGAGAAACTTAGACTGGAACTCAGATCTCAACCAACCTCAGGTTCTTCTTCAGTAATCTTCCTTTTTTAAAAAAATAGATTTTATTAATTTATTTTTACCTTTTATTAAAAAATTTTATTGTTATTCTATTACAGTTATCCCAATTTTCCCTCTTTCCCTCCCTATACCCAGCCCACCCCCTGCTCCCACAGTCAATTCCCACACTGTTGTCCATGTCCCTGTGTCATTCATATGTGTTTCTTCCCCTTCTTTCCATCATTATCTCCTCCCCCACCGCCTCTGGTCTCTGTCAGTCTGTTCCATGTTTCCATGTCTTTGGTTCTATTTTGCTCATTGATTTATTTTGTTCATTAGATTCCTCTTACAGGTGAGATCATACAGTATTTGTCTTTCATCAACTGGCTTATTTCACTTAGCATAATATTGTCAAGGTCCATCCATGCTGTCATAAAAGGTAGGAATTCCTTCTTTTTTCTAAAATATTTTATTGATTGTGCTATTAAAGTTGTCCCAATTTCCCCGCTTTGTAACCTCCACCCAGCACCCCATACTCCCCTCAGGCAATCTCCCACCTTTGTTCATGTCAATGGGTCATGCATATAAGTTCTTTGGTTACTCCATTGCCTATTTCCTATGTTGTACTTTACATACATGTGGCTATTCTCTGACTACTAATTTATACTTCTTAATGTCCTCACCTCTTCACCCATTCCCCCCAAATCCCCTCCCATCAGGTAACCATCAAAATGCTCTCTGTATCCATGATTCTCTCTGTTGTTCTTTGCATAATTTGTTTTTTAGATTCAATTGTTGATACATATGTGTTTATCACTATTTTATTATTCATAGTTTTGATCTTCTTTTTCTTTAATAAGCCCTTTAACATTTAATAGAATATTGGTTTGGTCATGAACTCCTTTAGTTTTTTCTTGCCTGTGAAGCTCTTTATCTGCCCTCCAATTCTAAATGATATCTCTGCTGAATAGAACAACTTGGCTGTAGGGCCTGCTTTCTAGGACTTTGAATATTTCTTGCGGATCCCTTCTAGCCTGCAAAGTTTCTTTTGAGAAATCAGCTGACAGTCTTATGGGAACTCCCCTGTAGGTAACTAACTGCTTTTCTCTTGCTGCTTTTAAGATTTTCTCTTTACATTTAACCTTTCGCATTTAAATTGTGATGTGTCCTGGTGTGGACCTGTTTATGTTCATCTTGTTTAGAACTCTCTGTGCTTCCTGGACTTGCATGTTTATTTCCTTAATCAAATCAGAGAAGTTTTCCTTCATTGTTTTTTCAAATAGATTTCCAACTTCTTGTTCTTTCTCTTCTCCTTCTGGTACACTTATGATGCAAATGTTGGATTGCTTGAAGTTGTCCCAGAGGTCTCTTACAATATCCTCATTTTTTTTTGGATTCTTTTTTCTTCTTGTTATTCTGCATGGTTGTTTTTGTTTTCTTATGTTCCATATCATTGATTTAATTCTTGGCTTCATCCACTCTACATTGATTCCCTATAAATTGTTCATTTTCCATTAGTATATCCTTCATTTCTGTCTGGCTCTTTATGCTGTTGAAGTACTCACTGAGTTACCTGAGAATCCTTATAACCAGTGTTTGGAATTCTGCATGTGAAAGGTTGCTCATTTTAATTTTGTTTAGTTCTTTTTCTGGAGTTTTGATCTGTTCTTTCATTTGGGTCTTGTTTCTTTGTCTTTTCATTTTGGCAGCCTCCCTGTGTTTGTGTCTGTGTATTAGGTGGAGCTGCTCTGACTCCCTGTCTTGGTAGCATGGCCTGTACGGTCCAGCGGCACAGCATCCCCTGTCATCCAAACTGGGTACTCCAGGTGCACCTCTATGTGGGTTGAGTACAATTTCCTCCTGTAGTTCAGCCTTTTTTGCTGTTTGCAGGTCTATGGGAGGGATTTAGCCAGGCCAGTAGCTGCAAGGACTGGCTGTGACAACTGACAACCAACCTCCACCCTCTGTGGAGGATCAGCTGTGCCAGGGCAGGGTGGTAGTGCTCTGACTTGCTCTGTAGCTATCCGTGCTGCCTCTGGGGTTTCCTGGGGGGTACAGGTCAGGGTCAGCCCCCACCTGTATTGTGCCTAGGGCCACTCAGTGTGAGCTACAAAGCAATCTGCATATGGCTGCTGCTATTGTCAGGCCTGAAGACACTTAGCTAGAGGTATGGAGTTTGGGGAGGCCTGAAAGTTGGGTGGGGCAAAGCCTCAGGTAAATGCCAGGGTGGAGAAAACAGAGTAAGCCAGTTTGATGGAGTCTTAGATATGGCTCCCATCTGTTGAATCTGTGGCTCTGTAGGGGGAGGGCTCAAAAAGGGCTCAAGGGCCTCTGCCCACCTTTCTGTCTGGGAGGGAGCTGTCCCCAGCTGTTGCCCTGATGCCAGATATTTCAGTGTCTCCCCATATGCCCCTGGTGCCTTTCAAGCTGCTACCTCTGTGGTGCTGGAGCTCAGACAGTATGCTCCTGAGAAGTTTGGCACAGGCCCTTTAAGAGGAACTGCCAGGGAGTCCAGTAGTTTTTTTTTTTTTTTTTTTACTGACTCAAATCCCGCTGATTTTTACAGCCAGAAGTTATGGGGGCTTCTCTTCCTGACACTGGTACCCTAGGCTAGGCGGCCTGGTGTGCAGCTGGGACCTCTCACTCCTGAGATATCCCTCCTGAATTTTTATCTACCACATGTGGATGTGGGACCCACATACTCCATGTCTCCATGTATCTGCATCTCTGTGTCTCCTGCTTTTCTGGATTCATGTGGTTTCTTTAGTTCCATTGTTGTCAGATTTCCATTTAAACATGGAAATCTGATGGTTCTGAGTGATTTTTGGTTTGTAGTTTAATTGCAGTTTTGAAGTGGTTGTGCGAGCAGATGAGCTGTGTTTACCTACATCTCCCTTTTGACCGGAAGTCCTCTCCAATCTTTCTTATGAACTCCTTCCAGGTGAAATTTCTAAACAAATGGAAACACAACCATTGCTCAATTAAGTACAAAGTCTTCATCCTGGTAGCTTAAACCCTCCCCAGTGTGAATCCCCACCTCCCTTACTTAGCTTTTTCTCCCATTGCCTCAGACTCTTCCCCTTCTTGCCCTATCTCAGCTGTGCCATTCTAAGTTTGTCCCCTGGTCCTGCTTTTTTATGGCTGATTAGAATAGCTCCTGGACAAAGTCCCATTGACAACTGTGTTGTAGCAAATGGTACCCTCAAGTACCTGCAGAATTCTTCCCATCTCTTTTGCTGCTGCTTTTGCTAAGCTTTGACTCTCTTCAACAAAATAGACTATTCTCCTATTAGTGTCTTTTTTCCCATCAAAGTTGTGAATATCAAGAATTGTGACTTAGTCACAATCCTCTGGAAGGCTGGTATAATACTTCACAGTCACTGAGCAGGACGGAACAACCTAGAGATTTGTAGATCCGGTTGAGGTCTCAAATGTACCAGTTAACAACTGTATGTTCCAGGCAACTGGCTTAACTTCTCTGGGCCACTACTTCCTTATGTGCATTTTGAGACTCAAATAAAATAGGAAACCCTGTACAAACCTAAGGGACTGTGAGAGGATAATTTCATTGAGGATGTTCTGATAATGAGATGAGCTGAGCAGCAGTATGATGACAAGGATTCCCAGCAGGAAGGATGGGTTATGAGAGCTGAAACCTTAAGGATTTATTACAGGGGACTTGGCAGGAGCAGGTTGTGGTGGCTAGTGCAACTGACCAGATTGTGTGCCTGTAGGAACATGGGAGGTGGTAGGCAGGTGACGGAGATGACAAGAATTTTGAGTATAGCTGATGGGAAGAATGATGGTAGATGACCGAGATGGAGAAGTTGTGAGGAAAGCAAGTTTGGAGGCCAGAGGAAGTGTTAAGTTTGGAAAATGTGAAGTTTGAAGTGGGGATCCCCTATGGATGCTCCATCAGGCTGTTGAAAGTGTGAAATGACTGCAGGAAAGCAAATCTTGAATGTTTCCATCATTGAGCTGATTGTTGGTACCCTAGGAGAAGATGCCTGAGAGAATGTGAAGACAAGTTAGAGAGCTGAGGACAGAATTTTTGGGAAGAGAGACATATCTTTTAAAGTTTTAGGTTAGAATTGCAGCCCATGAAAAGAGGAGACTGCTCCAAGATGTAGCAGGGTCTTTTATTTTATCCATTCAGCCACCTTATGTTTTTTGGTTGGAGCATTTAATCCACTTACAATTAAAGTAATTGTTAGTAGATATGTATTTATTACCATTTTATTATTCTTATTTTTTATTTTTGATCTTTTTCCTCCTTATTTTTCTTAAAGAAGTCCCTTTAACATTTCTTTTAATACTGGTTTGGTGGTGATGAACTCCTTTAGCTTTTTTTTTTTTTGTCGGGGAGCTTCTGATCTTTCCTTCAATTCTAAATGAGAGCTTTGTTGGGCAGAGTAATCTTGGTTGCAGGTCCTTATTTTTCATCACTTTGAATATTTTGTGCCACTCCCTTCTTGCCTTCTAGGTTTCTGTTGAGTAATCAGCTTATAGTCTTATGGGAGCCTCCTCATAGATAACTATCTGCTTTTTTTCTTGCTGCTTTTAAGATTTTCTCTTTTTCTTTAACCTTTGACATTTTAATTATGATGTGTCTGGGTGTGGGCCTTCTGGGGTTCATCTTATTTAGGACTGCCTGTGCTTTCTGGGCCTGTATATCTATTTCATTCACCAGGATAGGGAATTTCCCTGTCATTATTTTTCAAATAGGTTTTCAGTTCTTTGCTCTCTCTCTTTTCCTTCTGGGACTCCTATGATGCAAATATCGGTATGTTTGGTGTTGTTCTTGAGGCCCCTTAAAGAATCTTCATTTTTTGGATTTTTTTCCTCTTTTCTGATTGGGTATTTTCTGCTACCTTACCTTCCAAATTGCTGATTTGAGCCTCTGCTTCATCTAATTTACTTACTGTTGATTTCCGCTAATGTATTCTGTTTTTTTTTTAATAGTTTATGTTTTATTGTATTTTTTCCTTCTAATGTATCCTTCATTTCAGTTCCTGTATTCTTTTTTTTAGAAGATTTTTATTTATTGTTAGAGAGAGGGGAAGGGAGGAAGAAAGAGAGGGAGAGAAACATCAATGTGTGGTTGACTCTCGCATGCCCCCTACTGGGGACCTGGCCCACAACCCAGGCATGTGCCCTGACTAGGAATCGGACCAATGTTCCTTTGTTTCCAAGGCCAGCACTCAATCCACTGAGTCACATTACTTAGGGCTCAGTTATAGTATTCTTCATTTCTGAATTTTCAACAATGTTTTCTATCTACATTTTTGTTTTTTGTTGAAGTTCTGACTGAGATCATTGAGCATCCTTATAACCAGTATTTTGAACTCTGCATCTAGTGGATTACTTTTCTCCATTTTGTTTAGTTGTTTATCTGAAGTTTTGTTCTGTTCTTTCATTTGGGAAGTATTTCTCTGTCTCCTTCTTTTGGCTGCCTCCCTGTGTTTGTTTCTATGTATTTTATAGAGCTGCTACATCTCCTGGTCTAGCTAGAGTGGCCTTGTCTAGTAGGTGTTCTGTGGGGCCCAGTGGCACAGTCCCCTGGTTTCCCAGGTGCTCTAGGAGTGTCCCTTGATGGGTGTTTTGTGTGCCCTTCTAATGAAGTTGAGCCTTGATTACTGTTGACATGTCAGTGGGAGGATTGACCCTCAGGCAGATTGGTTATGAGAACTGGCTGTGACTGTAGTGGAGTAACTGTTGTGCAGGGACTGACCCTACTGAGCCAGATTCACTTTAGCAGGGCTAGTGAGGCTCTGGTGCCTGCCAAGTCTTCCCTTTGGGTATGTCATTTGTGGAGATGATTGGGTGGTACTTTGGTGTGATCTGAAGCTGGGCACCAGGTATGTTGGTTGTGGGGCCTCTTGAGAGGAGCTCTGGTACAGACCAAAATGAGTTGCTGATTGTGCCCAGCCAGAGGCTACTTGGTATGAGCTACAAAGTGATCTTCAGATGGTTGCTACTTATGTCAGGCTAGAGGTGCCTGAGGCTGGCTGCCACTATGCTGAACTTGGGGCTGCTTAGCAAGAGGTGTGGGGCATGCTGATGCCTGATGCTGCTTGTTTGGTGTTTGTGAATTTTGAGAGATTTTAGGAAAGTTTGAAGCATGAGCCAAGACTGGCCATTTGTATGGGGAAGCCAAAGGAAGTGGCTTGAGTGGGCATGAAATTTGGGTAGGGTGAGGCCTCAAGAAATTACCAGGCAGGAGTGAGCAGTGTTAGCCAGGTTGATGGAGACTCAGATATGGCCCCTGAGATATGATACCAGCCTATGGGCTCTGCGGGTGGGGGAGGGCTCAGCAAAGGAAAAATGGCTTCTGCCAGCACTTCTGTCTGGAAGAAAACTGCCTCTCTAGCTCTCACCTTGAAGCTAGACAATTCAGTTCCTTCCCATATGTCCCTGGTGCCTTATGAGCTGCTGCCCCAGTGCTGGAGCTCAGAGTCAGTGAGTCTGAGTAAATCCATACACAAGCTGTTTAAGAGGAATGTCTGGGACTCCAGAAGCCCTCTGCCTCATTCAGTCACAATCCCCACTTGTTTTCACAGCCTGAAGTTATGGGGACTGTTCTTCCCAGCACTAGAGCCTTGGGCTGGGGAGCCTGGTGTGAGGCTGCAGACCCTCGCTCATCAGGGAGTACCTCCACAGCTAACATATCTCTCCCAATTCTTAACCATCACTGTTCTGTGTCTCTGCCCTTTTTACCAGTCTAGGTGTATAGCTTCTTCTGTACATCTTTAGCTATAGGACCTCTGTTTGGCTGGACTTCAGGCAGTTCTCAATGTTGGCTATTCTGTATTTTAGTTGTAATTTTGATGTAGTCTTGGGAGGAGGTGAGCACAGTGTTTATTTACTCTGCCATCTTCTACAGTCAATTGATTTTTGACAAAGGTGCCAAGACAATTCAATGGGGAAAAGAGTAGTGTTTTCAGCAAATGATTCCAGGAGAATCAGATATCCATATGCAAAAGAGTGAATTTGGAATTCTACTTGGGACCATTTACAAAAATTAAGAGCTAAAACTACAGAACTCTTAGAAGAAAACATAGAGTTAAATATTGTGACCATAGATTAAGCAGTAGTTACTTATACATGATACTATAGCACAAGAAACAGAAGAAAGAAATCCCAGGTATATTGGTCTTTATCAAAATTAAAAAAGTTTTGTGCTGAAGATAGCACTAAATAAATGAAAAGACAACACACAGAATGGGAGAAAATATTTACAAATCATATATCTGATACAGGATTTGTATCCATAGTATGAAAAGAACTATAATTCAATAATGAACAGATAAATAGCCTACTTAAAAATGGGCAAAATTTCCAAAAAATTAAAATCTTCATGCATTCCTGTTGGAATAGTACAGTGCTTTGGAAAACAGTTTCATAGTTCCTCAAAAATGTTATACATGGAGTTTACATATGACCTAGAAATTCCACTCCTTGGTATGTATCCAAGGGAAAGGAAAACATATGTTCTCACAAAATTGTTCATAGTAACAGAGTTATTCATTATAGCCAAAAGGTGGAAACAATCCAAATATCCATCAACTAACTAGTGAAGGCTAGACAAAAGTAGTACATCCATGCAATGGAAAGTTATTCAGCAATGAAAAGAAGTGAAGTACTGATATATACTACAATGTGGATGAATCTTGAAAACATTATGCTAAGTGAAAGGAGTCAGTCACAAAAATACCACATACTGTATGATGCCATTTATATTAAATGTCCAGATAGACAAATCCATAGAGACAGAAAGTGGATCAATTGTTGCCAAGGGCTGGGAGGAGGAGAGAATGGGGAGTGACTGGTGATGGGCACAGTATTTCTTTTGGGGGAATTATAAAAGTGTTCTAAAATTAGAGAGTGGTAACAGTCATACAACTCTGTGAATACACTAAAAACCACTGATTGTACACTTTAAAAGGTTGAATATTAAGGTATGTCAATAAAGCTGTTAAACATTTCAAGTGACTTAAAACTAAATAAAATAAAACATTTAGTTAGTCATGCGCTTTGCCAGCAGGAGACTGGATCCCCAGTGGCCCTGTGCTTCCCACGGAGGAGATCAGGATAGGTTGGTAACTTCTGTGAGCCCCAGTGTTGGCCTCATTTGCAAAATGCAGATGATCCTGGTTATCCTGCAGAGTCGCATCAAGTGTTAAACAAGATAATGTAAGCAGAACACTTGTAGGGAAAATAAAAGTGATTTCAAATCCATCATTGTGAGATAACCATGTTTACCATTTTAATGTATTTTTGTACTGGTCTTATTTCCTCATATATAAATATATACTTAAAAACACTATCATTCTTTACATATTGTTCTATAACATGCTTTTAGCACTTAAATATATTGAGGACAATTTTCCATGTCATTAAATATTTTCCTATAACATCATTTTTAAAAAATGTATGCAGATCATTCCAGTAGGTAGATTTACCATAGTTTATTTAACTAATTCCTGATTGTAGACATCAATCATGTAAGTGGTTTGTTACTATTTTCTATTATAAACAGCAATGTTTTGAACTTCCCTGTGGCTGTATTTTCACATACAGTCATTGTTATTTCCCCAGGGCAGTTTTCTGACAATGGAATTTCAGCTGAGCTGTGGACAAGCTCTTTCACCTTCCTGCAGATAGAGAAATAGGAGGATTTTGGCTGATAGCACAGACATGCAGAGTAAACATCATACCCAAAGGGTGCTGATAAGTGGGCTGCTGTCATCCTGGAAGCAGGGCCAGAGATAAGTCTCTGTGGATAGAGGTGGTCTGTCTCCTTCAACAGTTTAGTTGCTGCCCTGGTTGAAGGTATAAAGGCAAGCCTATCAAATAAGAGGAAGCTGTGAAGTTGAGAGGGATATGTTGAATGATGAAATCAAGATGCAAGGGAGACACTGAGTAGAAGGAAAAATAGGCTGAAACAAAAAAGAGAAACTAAATAGAGAAAACTGTACTGTCTTACAATGGTAGCATTGCAAAAATCTTGACCATACATGTAGAGGCTAGGGGAGAGCTGGGTGAACATAAGGTCATACCAAAAGACACAGAGGTTGATGATGTGATTGCCCCCAAACCCATGCAAAACAACCAAATAAACTCAGACTATATTACTTTGAGTACAGTGTCCAGACCATGTGTCAGTGGAATATCAATAAGTTGGAGTTCAGCCTGAGGTCAGGCTGGTGAATGGTCCAGACCATGGTTATTTAATAGAGATATAATGCAAGCCTTATCTATCTCTCTGTCTATCTAAATGTCAAAATTTTCTATAGCCAATAATATATTTTAGATAACTCAGTATATCTAAAACATTATGATTTCAGCATGTAATCAGTATAAACAAATTATTAATGAGCTATTATGTTACTTTTTTCTCCCTGAATACTAGGTCTTTGAAATCCAGTGTGTATTTTATACTTCGAGCACATCTATTCAGATGCTAGATTTTTAATGGCTAAAATATAGTCCTACTGAAACAGAAAGTTGTGTTTAATGGAAAACATTTCCTACTTCTTTCATTGTAATTTAAATTTTAAATAATTAAAATTAAATGCAATAAAAATTTATTGTTCATATTTTTATCTTCTTTTTCTTAGGTAAGTCCCTTCAACATTTCATATAATAATAAGGGCTTGGTGATGATGAACTCCTTTAACTTGACCTTATCTGAGAAGCGCTTTATCTTCCCTTCTATTCTAAATGACAGCTTTGCTGGATAGAGTCATCTTGGCTGTAGGTTTCTGTCTTTCATGACTTGGAATACTTCTTTCTAGCCCCTTCTTGCCTGGAAGGTCTCTTTTGAGAAATCAGCTGACAGTCTTATGGGAACTCCTTTGTAGGTAACTGTCTCCTTTTCTCTTGCTGCTTCTAAGATTCTCTCCTTATTTTTAATCTTGGCTAATGTAATTATGATCTGCCTTGGTGTGTTCCTCCTTGGGTCCAACTTCCTTGGGACTCTCTGAGCTTCCTGGACTTCCTGGAAGGCTATTTCCTTTGCCAGATTGGGGAAGTTCTCCTTTATTATTTGTTCAAATAAGTTTTCCACTTGTTGCTCTTCCTCTTCGCCTTATGGTACCCCTATAATTTGGATGTTGGAATGTTTAAAGATGTCTTAGAAGTTCTTAAGCCTCTCCTCATTTTTTTGAATTCTTACTTCTTCCTTCTTTTATGGCTGGATGTTTCTTTCTTCCTTCTGGTTCACACCATTGATTTGAGTCCCAGTTTCCTTCCCATCACTATTGGTTCCCTGTACATTTTCCTTTATTTCACTTAGTGTAGCCTTCATTTTTTCATCTAATTTGTGACCAAATTCAACCAATTCTGTGAGCATCCTGATTACCTGTGTTTTGAACTGTGCATCTGATAGGTTGGCTAACTCTTTGTCACTTAGTTGTATTTTTCCTGGAGCTTTGATCTGTTCTTCTGTTTAGACCTTTTTTTTTTTGTCTTGATGCACCTGTTACATAGTGAGGAACAGAGCCTTAGGTATTCACTCAGGAGGGGTAACTGACATTGCTGCTTTGTGACACTGTATGTGGGGGAGGGGTCCAAGAGGGAACAATGGCTCTTGCTCCACTCTCTGCCAGATTTCAGCCACTTCCCCCACTTCCCACAAGCAAATTGGGTCCTTCTGGTGCTGATTTCTGGGTGGGTGGGCTTTTGTACATTTTAGGACCCTGTGGATCTCTCCAACGAACTCTCCCGTGTGACTGGGAGTTTCTCCCGCTGCAGCCTCAACCCCCACAGGTGTTTTCAATCAGTGGTTTGAGGCTTTATTTCCCCTTGCCGGAGTTCTGGGTTGCAGGATCTCTTTCACTCCCAGATTGTTCCTCCCGGTTTATCTGCACATGAATGTGGGACCACCTGCTCTACCAGCTACCACTGTAGCCTTGCCGACCACCCGAAGCCTTGCCAACCCCAGTCCTCCAACCACCACATTGCCACAAGTTCTCTCCACCTGGCTGCCCTTCTCCGCCCCTCCTATTGGTCTGGATGAATGTGTCTTCTTTAACTCCTTGGTTGTCAGACTGCCATATAGCTCAATATTCTGTCAGTTCTGATTGTTTTTTGTTTTTAAATTGTTGTTTTTCTTCTTTTGGTTGTGCAAGGAGGCACAGTGTGGCTACCTATATCTCCATCTTGGCTGGAAGTCCCTTAAATGCAATAAAAATTTAATTAGTTGTGCTAGCAACTCTTCAAGTGCTCAATAGTCACATGTGGCCAGTGGTTGTGTGTATTATTGCAGGTCTATGCCCTGTCATTACCACTCAAAGTGTGGTCCATGATCAGTTGCATTCTCACATCCTGGGTCTGGTTAGAGATACAGAATCTCAGACTCTACCCAGACCTCCTGAGTCAAAATTTGCATTTCATCAAATTTTCTAGATGATACCTGTGCTCACTACAGTTTGAGAAGTGGTGGCCAAAATGTCAGGCCATGATATGGGAAATGTCTGTAGAAACGGAGTATATTTTGTGTGGAAAAGGGAAGACTCCAGGAAGCAGTGATAACAGTCTTCAAATATTTAAAGACCTGCATGTGGAAGGTGGGGAAGATATAATCCCAAATGAAAGAGAAGGAACCATGGGCAGAGGTAGGGCTGGGGAGAGGGAGAATGGAAACCGGATTATATTAAGCTTCCATAGTAACTATGTCACTTAACCCTTGTAACGAAGACCTCAACTTGTAGTTAAATCAGATAATCTGAGTTTGCATTTCATCTCCACCAGTCACTGTGCATCCTGACAGAAGAGTTGTTTAACCACTCTGAGCCTCACCTTACTGTGTCTGTAAAATGGGAAAAATAGTAAGCCTCTTCTCAGGGCAAAACATGTATTTGCTGTATTTGTACCACTGCCTCTGGGTTTGGCATAGATCTGGCACAGATTCAGCCCACAGTAGAGATTTCTTTGTAAACCAGGCAAAGTTGTCTTGAGAAGGATGGCTATTACTGCTATTAGCAGGCTTGTGGTTTGAGGTGACAGGTCGCGTTTTTCAGTAGACACAAACAAACCCAGCCTGTTTCCTTCATCCCACTGAAAGCCTGTTTTTTAATATTTACCGCTTCAATCGATGTGGATCGATCTCTCAAACCTTTTCTTTAGGAGAGTGAAAGCAGAAAAGCAGGGAGGGGAGGTTGGAGTTCCTGCACCTTCCCTTGCTCAGTGGGTGGTGCTGGGTCTCTGGCTACTTACCCACTATTGGGACAAACTGTCTCCAAAGCCTGGTATTGGGTCACTCCACAAGGAGCTATGGTAATCTGGCCTGGCAAATTATTTCTCTACAACGACCCCATCACAGGCTCACCAACATATCCGTGCTTCTGTCAAGTAAACAAAGAGTATCTACTGCTCTCAGGCAGGCACTAACATTAGCCGAATGAGGGCTCTTTGGGGACTGGAGAAAGGAGGTTTGCATTTGAAAATGAACCACTGTATGTGGATTTATAGCACTGCCTTTCCGACAGAGAGGGGGAAATATTTTTCTCTGGGAGATTAGAATTTACTAGTGGATTCAAGTGTAAGTTTGGAGAGTGGCAGAGGTATTAGATGTGGCAGTATCACAGTATTGTTTTATTGGCAATTAGATTTCAAACTGGCACGAATGTATGAAAATAAGTCTCAATTATGGGCCTGTGAAGTTTCTCCACCATCTGTCAACAGTTTGCTCCTTATGCCACAACATGTGTACCTTTGGAGGGAAAATGATTTAATAGCCCAAGTGAAGAGGTACAGCCACCAGATTATATTGGAGTTTATAGCCAATGCCTTCATTTTTGATTTCTGATGCAGAGAAAGCAAATTTAAACTTACACATGCACACACACACACACCCTTTCTGGGTGTCACAGACTCACAACTGTCTGATGAAAGATGCCTTCAAAAAGAGTCAGCCCAACTTTAAGTTTGTGAAAAATCAAGTCCCAGAGAGGGTCAGGGACTTGTTCAAGTGACACCGTGTCATGGGGCAGAGCTAGAACTATAACCAATGGAAAACAGGGTTGGGGCAGAGGTGTATTGGTATATGCATAATAATAGGTTCTCTGGGGGAAATTAAAGGCCTGATGTGTAGTGCTTGCTAGTCCTATGGTGTGAACACTCCCAACATGATATCACTGAGTGTGGCATTTGGAGGGATGTGTTGTGTATAGTCATCTGTCACAAGCCAGTAGGTGCCAGCTCAGTGTACCATTGGTAAGGGCAATGAGGCTGGTGCAAGGCAGTTTGTGGTTTGCCTGTCTAGCATCTGTTTGTCCTTCTGGTAAGAGTACCCTGATTTTTTCTAAGCATATCCACCTCTGCTCTCTTCTTGGCCCACATAATTTGGATTAGTGTAATCCCCTCACCAACACAAAGGTGCCATGTGACCCAGGCCAGGTCCAATCAGCGTATCCCATCTCCCTGGATGTCGATTGGTTCAGGGATGGGCTTTGGCCCAATACGGCTGTGGGAGTCAGGCTCAGGACTTGTTGGAATACGTCGTCTCGGAGCTGTGAAGGAGCAGCCTGGATCTGCTGGTGGCCAATTTGCCACCATGAGAGAAGAAGAGAACTGCCTGAGAGTGCAGACAAACCCAGAGGGAAACATAGCCAAGAGACAGAGAGAACAGGCCCCGATAATACTGTTGGCTCCTGCAACTATCCCTGCTTCAAGCTTAATTCCTGGACTTTCTGTTTATGAGAACCAATACATTCTCATATTTCTTTATCAAGCATGTCACTTCTGACAGAAAGAATTCTAACTGATGAGTTTGTCTCTGGGATTTGTACTAGAAAACCTCTAGGGCCTTTTGGACCTGCTGCTTATTCGAGTGTGAATGGATCTTATATTATGAGGCAGCAACAAACAGCTGCAAGCTCAATGGTTTATAACAACAAAGGTTTATTTCTCAGTCCCGTGTTTTGCCACTTGTGTTTGCTGCAGCTCCATGTGTCTTTATGCTGGGACCCAGGCTGGTGGGATAGCCCACATCTGGGACATGAGAGCCTCATGGCAGAGGGAGAAAGAGCATGGGAAGAACCTTGTGGTGGCTCATAAAGTTTCTGCTTAGATACAAAGCACTTGTCACTCCTTCTCATGTTTCTTTGGTCAGCGTGAGTCACCTAGCAGGGAGTTATGTATACTCTATCCACAGCAAGACATTGCATGCCACAGGCATGGGTATACATTTAGAATCAATTCTTTTACAAGCTGGGGAATGAATAATAAGGCAATCCATATTTAGAGAATGTGGATGCACAATTAGACATTTTCCTGAAAATGAACATTTGACTATCCACTGACCTGGCAATGCCACTTCTAGGTGTCAGCCCCAGAGAGCTCCTTGCACACGGGCACCACATGTGTACGGATGTGTGCAGAGATGTTGATAGCAGCTTATTTAGTATAGCACAAAACCCCCAGCAACTCAAACGACTTAAATGTCTGTAGGCAGGTGGATGATATATAAATTAGGACACATTTACACAAAGAAATAACATGCAGCAATTAAAATGAACAAACTTCAGCGATTTGTAACAAATGGATGCATCTTAGAAACATAATACATGGAATAAGCAAGTCTATAGAAGACTACATAGAGTATCATTCCTATTTTATAATTCATTCATATGTGAGAACACTGCAACAAATACAAAGAAATGATATACCCCAAATCTCATGTGGCCACCCTGGATGGAGGAAAGTACAGGGATGGGATAGGTGGATACAAGTTACTGCTGATGTTCTAGCTATTAAGTTGGATGGTAAATTGAGGAGTGATCATTTTAATGTTATACATTTTAACTTAAATTTATGGCATTTATTCTTTATTTTCTCCAGCAAATATTACATTCAAAATATAATTAGAAAGAATGAAAAGATAGCAACTTGGAAAAGAAAAATCTTAAAAATGGACAACAGTGGTTACAGAAAAGAGCTGTCTTAGAAAAGAGGGATTCCTAGAAACAAATTTGGAAAACACATTTTGAGGCAGTGTCCAGGGGCCTGGACAAGAAGGTAGGGGTGTTGGTGATCTGGCAGCTCAGATCATCAGGCCTCCCCACACCTGAGGAGGATCTGTGTTCTCATTGGCCCCAACATCATGCTCATTAGGCCATGTCAGGGGCTGAGATGCCTGGAGGGACCGCGCACATGGGCGTGGGTATTCCAGGTCTACCACTGGAAAGAGAAAGCTACCATTGTGGATGAGTAATTGGCTGTTGGGTTTGTCCAACAGGTGTTCTGATTTAACTCTCCATTGAGAGTTTGGCTCTTTCTGGCTGTATGGAGAAGGTCCCATTTTGACCTTGTCAAGCTGTAGAGGCCACATCCAGATGGCCAGTGAAGTTGGCCTCCTCTCTTGACCACCCCCATGCAATGCTGACCACTCCCAATGAGGCTACATTATGCTGGAAGATTTCCTGATCTGCTTTCTAATATCAGGGCAGGAGAAGGAAGCTTCAGACTGGAGATTCTGGATATCTGTCAAAATAATTTAGGAGCACCTGCTCCCAGGTGTCTCATCACCTTGCTGGGCAGAGCAAGTTGTATTGCTGAGGGAAGCCTGCCTTGTTGTGTGATCCCACTGGCCCCAGTGGTGTCTGAATCCATTTTCTCAGAGGGAGGGAGAGAGAAGGGGACTATGGGGAGGCTGAAATTTGTCAGAGCAGAAACCAGAGCACTAGTGACTTGATGTAGGAGACTGTTCTGTGTGGCGTGAGCCTAGCTCCCACTCAGAGATGCACAGGACCCATGCCCATGGATAGGTTCTCCTATGGGGAATCAGGCCTGCAATGTACCTAGGCCGCTTTGAGACTTGCTTTTGCTAAAACTCCCTCACCCTGAATTGAGACAGCAAGTGCTTACTGTAACTTCCTAAAATCTATGCTAAACCTTGCAAGGACCAGTGTAACCTGTCCAACCACTTTTCCCTTTAACTTGCACATAGTAAATGAGGATCATAATGTAATGTGCCAAGAAACCCAATAAAGGCCAGTCACAGCAAGGGCTGTGGCTTTTACTCCCCTTGAAAGAAAAGCCATGCTGTCCCTTTTCTTTCACCAGACTCAGTAGTCTGTGTGAATGTCTCATGGCTCATCCACAATGTGGCAGACCCCATGAGACAGGGTCTGCATCAACTTACCCAAACTCCGAGGGAGGGGAAGCCTGCCTGAGCCAGAATTCCCTGAACTTCTTTGCTCACCTCCCAGGCATGTGCAAAATTTGCCTTCTGCTTCCTGCTAGGGGCATGCTTGGAAATTACTACACATTCAGGCCCATTTAGTTTATTTTAGTTTGGTTGCTTTTGGTTGCAAGTAACAGAAGCCTAGGGAAAAATAAATATTTTTTCTTCCAGTGTGTTTAAATAGGAGTAAGTTTAGTTTTAGGTAATACTTGGTCCAGGATTGAAAAAAAAACAAAGTCACAGAGTTCTTTCATTGTTGACTTCTTGTCTCTGCTTTCTAGTGTTGGCTTTATTCTTTAAGGTGGAGACTTCTTACCACTCCCAGGTTCCGGGGTTTTCCCAGAAGCTCCAGGGGCTCCATTAGAGTCCATCAGGAAAGAGAGCTTCTTTGTCCCTGACCCTACTAGTAGCTCTGATATTCATTCTGCAGGGGTGCCTTGGCCACATGCCCCTTCCTTACCAATTACGATTACTGGGGGATGGGATGCACTGATTGGAATAGCTAGGTCACATGATCTCCTCCTGGTGGAGGATAGAGTCAGCTTCCCCAGAACCATGTAGGTTTTTCAATGGAAATCACAGGTCCTGAGGAAGAAGGAAGGGGAATTGGGTGCTAAGAGCATAATCCACAAATGTCACTTCCTATCTGCTCATGCTTTGAAGACTGTTAGTCATCTGGAGGATCTTTTTATACCTTAAAAAAGAATGGTTCACATGCTGAATTTGCGGTATAGGCATATTTCCCTTTGATTGTTTGCCTTTAAGTTTATGTTGATTTTTAAAAATTTAAAAAGCTTTTATTTTTTAACTGTGGACATTTTCAAACATACATAAAAATAGAGCAGATAGCATCAGGAACCCCCATCCTGTCCTGCTGCCCCCTGTACCCATTATCCAGCTTCAACCGTTGTGATGTGTTCATTTTTGACTTTCATATTTGTACATAGTGATTCCTCCCAGTGTTTGTGTTTGTGTTTAGAGAGAAGCCAGATAACTATTCATCTACATTTTCTCCTAGTTTCTCCCCTCACTCCTGCCCTTTGGATATAATGCTGTGAGGTGAGGCTCTAACAGGATTTTTTTTCCAGGCATCCAATTTTCCCAACTCTGTTTATTGAATCTTCCATCCTGTTTTCACTGGTTGTGAGCATCCTTGATTTGATATTAAGGTCTTGCATGTACCAGCCTCTGTTATTGGCTATATACTCTCTCTTATTCACCTGTGTGTTGTACCAATACCAATGTTTTGAATTTTGTAGATGTATATACAAATAAGCTTCCATATCCAGTATACCTGTTTACATCATTGTTTCTTTTTTTCAATATTTTCTTGCCTATCTTAACTACTCATTTTTCCAGATAAAACTTAGAATTGTTTTTCCAAGTTTTAAAGAAAATTTCCTCAGGAATTTGATTAGAATTGGGTACAGTCATGTGCTATTTTGGAAAAATGAATATTTTTTCAATGATCCTTCAAGTATAGAAATATGGTCTATCTCTCCATTTATTTAGCCCTCAAAGTTCCTGTGTAAAAATGCATAGTGTTATCTCTATGAGGGTCATTCCTGGATTGTTTATGTGTTTTGTTATGCTTATGGATGGGGGATTAAAAACTTCTTATTTTATCTCTTTTATTCAGTCCAATGCTTTTTACTTTTATCACACCTGAGTTATTCTGAAAGGTTTAGGACATGCTCTTTTGGAACCCACCACCCTAATCTACCAGAGTTTATATTTGTTCTAAAAATAGGATTCCTACCTACTCAGAATCACTCCCTCTGAGCTCCAGCACCAGGGTGGCAGCTTGAAGGGCACCAATGATATATACAGGGAGAGACAGAAGTGTCTGGCATTGGGGTGAGCAGAGGCCCTTGTCCTTTTGCTGTGCCCTCCCTGCATAGAGCTGGTAGGCTGGTGCCATATCTGAGGCTCCATCAACATGGCTAACACTGTGTGACCCACCTTGGAGATCCACAGAGGCTCTACAGCACCCAACTTACAGGCCTGCCCAAGCAGCTTTTCCATAAGAATGGCTGGTCTTGGCTCCTAAATCTTATCAAATAAGCAACAACTGACTTCAGTGAGCCCTAGTGGCAGCCAGATTAGAGTCACAGCTTGGCTTCACCTGGGAATCCCCAAGCCCAGCACAAGTAGCAGCCATCTCAGATTGCTTTTTAGCTCAGGCAGGGTGGCCTGGGCAGGACGCAGGTGGGGGCTGACCTTGGCTGGAACAACCCAGGAAACCCCTGGGCCAACACACCCACCGGGCAGCTACAGACCATGTCAGAACACCACCACCTGGCCCCTGCACAGCTGATCCTCCACGGAGGGCAGAGGTTTGTGGTAAGCGGTCACAGCCAGTCCTTGCAGCTGACTGGCCTAGGTAAACCCCTGCCATAAATCTGCCAAAAGCAACCAAGGCTCAACTACAAGAGGAGAATGTACTCAGCCCACATGAAGGGTGCACATCGAGTACCCAGCTCCGGTGATACGGGAGGCTGTGCCACTGGACCCTACATGACACCTACTACATTAGGCCACACTACCAAGACAGAGAGCCATAGCAGCTCTTCTTAATACATAGAAACAAACACAGGAAGGCTGCCAAAATGAGGAGACAAAGAAACATGGCCCAAATGAAGGAACATATCAAAAATCCAGAAAAAGAGCTAAATGAAATTGAGATAAGCAATCTGTCAGATACAGAGTTCAAAGCACTGGATATAATGGTGCTCAAGGAACTTAGTGAGGACCTCAGCAGCATTAAAAAAACCTAGTCAGAAACAAAGGATACACTAATCGAGATAAATAACAATTTACAGGGAAATAACAGTAGAATGGATGAAGCTGAGAATCAAATCAATGACTTGGAACACAAAGAAGCAAAAACAATCACACAGAACAACAAGAAGAAAAAAGAATCCAAAAAGATGAGGATAGTATAAACAGCTTCTGGGACAACTTTAAGAGGTTCAACATTCATCTCATAGGGGTGGCTGAAGGAGAAGAGAAAGAGCAAGAAATTGGAAGTCTACCAGAAAAAATAGTGAAAGAAAACTTCCCTAATTTGATGAAGGAAATAGACATGCAAGTCCAGGATGGGCGGAGAGTCCCAGTTATGATGTTCTACTCTAAGACACATTGTTATTAAAAGGCCAAAGATTAAAGATAAAGAGAGACACTTAAAAAGCAAGAAAAAAGAAGTTAGTTACTGGAAGATTGCCAGATGGGAGGGGGGCAGGAGAGGGTGAGTGAAGAAGTGAGGGGCTGAGGGAGATTGAAAAGTGCAGATGGGTAGTTGCAGAGTAGCCATGGGGATGCGGGGTGCAGTATGGGAAATGGAGTAGACAGGGAACTTATGTGCATGACCCATGGACATGACAGTGCTGGGGGGATGGCCTGTGGGAGTGGGGGGTGCTGGGTGGAGGGGGGCAATGGGGGAAATTCGGGACAGCTGTAATTGCATAATCAATAAAATATAGTGAAAAAATAAAAAAGTAGAAATGGAATCCCCTGGGCCCTTATGCATAGTGGAAAAAGCATGAGACTTGACATTGAGACAGAACTGAGCTCCAGGCCCTGCTCTGGCCTTTCTCAGCTGTGTGTCCTTGGGCAAAGCATTTTGCTTCTCTAAGTCTCATTTTCTTTATTTGCAAATGGGTATGGATTGTTTTCTTTGTTTTTCATCTACTTCCTTACATTGTGGTTATTTCTAAACTTCTCCTTCTTCCCTAGGATAATCTACACTACTTTGGAACAGGGCCTGTGCCTCCATGGTTACTTGTAGTGTCATAGTTAGATAACAATGGTAGTTCAGTTCTAAAATGGTGCCAATGGGCACCACTTTAGTTCATTCAAAATAGAATATATTTTGAAATAATCTGGAGTTTTCACCTGGGTTATGGTTCTTAATAATATTTTGAAATATGGGTAATAGTTAAGATTAAAATAGTCAAGCTTTCTTGAGTTTTTAGCATGTGCTAGGCACTGGAGATCATATTCCAAGTGAGATGTCATCAGAACCTGTAATAACATGGTGAGGAAGGTGTGATCTCATCTTAAAGCAGCTAAGAAACTGAAATCATATAGCTAGGTCAGAGTGCAGCTGGAACCCAAACCAGCTTAGTGCTCTGAGCCTGCTCACCCTACTATCCTCCCTACAATAATCAAGTGGTATCTTTAACAATTTTCTTTTTCTTTTTTTGATTTTGGAGATAGAGATAGAGAGAGAGGGAGAGAGAGGAAGAGGAGAAACATCGATTTGTTGTTCCGCTTATTCATGCATTTATTGGTTGATTGTTGTATATGCCTGATAGAGGACTGAACCTGCAACCTTGGCATATGGAGACAATGCTCTAATCAACTGAGCTACTTGGCCAGTGCAATCAAGCAGTGCCTTAACAGTGCCTCAGGCCTAGGAGGTTGCCAGTAATAATGTCTTGTTTCTTCCTTCCCTCTTCTTGTTTATGTTCTGATTTTAACAAAGGAGAGAAGTCAGAAAGCCATTGATCAGTGTTAGCTGCCTTCCCTTCCTTTCTCCATTTTAAGCATCCCCAAATAGGACTGTGATCAGCTGCTTAATAGCTGCTTCGTAGCAGCTGATCTGGTTTAACACCAGAGTTTATGGGGTTAAACTCTTGCCATTGGAATCTCCAACACCTCTTGCTCTCCTGACAACAGTGGCAGGTAGACATGGCCATGAAGGACCTCTGCGGGGTGGGGAGGTATGGAGTATGAAGGGGGAAGGGGGAATGGGGGCAGAGGACTCAAAGCCTGGCAGGATGACAGTGGGGAAAGAGCCTGAACGTGGACCCAGACACATCTGCCACCTGATAACTGCATGATTTGGTGCAAATTGCTTAAGTTTTCTGTGCTTCTGCTTTCTCATTGCCAAAGTGGGAACTGGCTACGACTGCCAGGCTGGAGTGGTGATACACTCCACTGTATCACAGGATGGTGGGAGCTGCTCTCATCTGTGCAGCCCTGGGGTCGTGTAGGATGATGTCTTTGTTGTTTGCACTAAAAAAAGTAATCAGAGAGGAAAACAACAAGCAGGAAGAGGGTGACACCTAGTCCTCAAACTGACTTCTGATGGCAGAAGCACTTAATGGACTATTAGTACCACAAGGGAAAGGGGTCAGAAGGAGGTTGACTAGATGGGCTTCAGATGGCTTCTAGGTCATATAGATTTCAGGGAATTCAGTTTCAATTTTTAAAAAATTTGGAATCCACATTTTTTTCAGGAACATACTGAGGTAGTATAAAATCAATAATAGTCAAAGCAACTCACATTTATGCACTCTTACTACGGACCTGGTATTGTCTGTTTAGGATGGATTATCTGATTTAATTCACAGAACAAGCCTATGAAATAGGTGTTATTGTTATGCCCAGTTTAGAGATGGAGAAATTGCTGAGGGTTTAAGTACCTTAAAGTCCCTGAGGTTATGGAGCTGAGAATGGGCATGTATGCCAGAGAGACTGTAGAACTTAACTCAATAACCAGGTCCCACCTCAGATCAATTAAATCAGAAACTCTGGGGTGGGGTTCCAGTGTCAGTATCAGTGGATGGTGCCTGAGGGATTCTGATATGTGGCTAAGCTTAAGAATGGCTGGACCAGGTGTTTCTCTGGTGGGCAGCAGATGATGTCAAAGTGGTAGAGGCAGGGGAGGGTAAACGTGTTTGTGGTGGGAACTGGGGGTGGGTGGGGGGGTAGTTTGTGGTGGCAAATGGAGTGGTGAGGCCCCACTGGAAGCTCCTGGGCATCATCAGCAACGTGCTTTTTCTTTTTCTTTTTTATTATTTTATTTTATTTATTTTATTTTAATTGTTCTTGTACAGTTTTCTGTCTTTTGCTCCCATTCCAGCCCACTGCCCCAGCCCTCCCCACCCTCTCCCATTTCCACCCCCGCTAGTTTTGTCCATGTGACCTTTATACTTGTTGCTTCGTGCTTTTTCTTGAAGGGGAAGAAAAGACAGGCAGCAGGCTAAGCCTGTGTGTGTGTGTTTGTTCAAGAGAGAGAGAGAGCATGGGCATATATATCCATTTTTGCATGTGATTGAGTAAATACTCACGTGTATATACTTACGTAAATTGTAGAGATTATGGGTATGTATGTGCATGTGAGGAAATATGCGTGTTTATGAGTGTATCTCTATGTGTGTGGGATTGTATGAATCTGTACAAATATATATGTCTATGTGTTTGAATGTGTATTTGAGAGCAAATGTACATACACACTTCTGTGTGTGTTTATTTGTGCATGGGTATGTATGAGTGTAAGTGTGTATATGGAGGTAGGGGATCTTGTGAATGTGCTTATGTTTTAACTATATACATTAGTGCTTATTTTAGTATAAACATGTGAATGTATATGGTTGTGTATGGGTCCGTGTATGTGTGTGTGACTATATATAAGTGTGCATGTATGTTTCTGTAGGTGCACATGTGCTATGGATTGAATGTTTGTGTCCCACCCTCAAATTTATATATTGAAGCCCTATCCCCAAATGTGATCGTATTTAGAGGTATCATAATTAGGTTAGATGAGGCCCTGAGGGTAGGGGCTCATGGTAGAATTAATGCCTTATAAGAAAGGAAGAGACAGGACAGCTCTCTCTCTGCCATGTGAAGACAAAGCTAGAAGATGGCTGTTTACAAGCCAGGAAGATAGTCCTTACCAGACACTGAATCTACTGGTGTCTCAAACTTGGACTTCCCAGCCTCCAGAACTGTGAGAAACAATAGCTTATTGTTTAAGCCCCCCAGTCTATGGAATTTTGTAAGAGCAGCCTGAGCTGACTAAAACAACATAGATGTGTATTTACATACACATGTAGGCAAGCATTTGTGTGTACATGTAAAACATGTGCAGGAGTGTGTACATATGGGTGTAGTTCAAGTACGTGAGTACATGGCTGTGTATATCTGTGTGCATGGGTGAATGCATGGGTGGGTATGTATATGACTGTAGGTGGGTATCCATGTTTGTACATGTGTACATGTGCCTATTTGCATATATTTATATGTGCACATGTGGAAGAGGTTGTGGGTATGAGTGTGTGTGCATGTGGAATTCTGTGGGTATGTGTGCACATGTGCATGGCTGTATGTGTATGCCTGTGGTTGTGTGTGTGTGGACATGTGAGTGTGTGTGCAGTGGGGTCCTGGGCTGTGGAACTGGGTGCCTTTCCTTTGCTTCTGACAGATGGTCCAGCAAATGAAGCCCTCTCTGCCACCTGCCTACTTGTTGTCCCCCTGCCCCCCAGGGCCTTGTTTCCTCCCTCCAGTCCTGCCGCCCTTGTGACTGCTTCCTCACTTCCTCACTCCCCCTCTTGACATTTGCTCTCCCTTGGCTGGTGTATGGGGAAGGTGGGGTTAGGACAGATGAGGCAGATGAGGCAGGCCTGGCTTGAGTCTGCTGTGGCAGTGCCAGTAAATAGGCAGAGCTGAGAGTGTGAGTGAATGAGTGTGTGTGTGTGTATGCGGTTACCACAGCAGAGAGGCAAAACCCAGGCGGCCCTCTCCAGTGCCTGGCCTCCATCCACAGGGTGGGCAGGCAGCCCAGGGTGGAAGAACCTGTGCTTTGCAGACAAAAAAGCCAGATGGTGGGAACTGGGGGCGGGAACTCTTCACGGCCTGGCTGCCAAGGGCAAGAAGGTTCCCTGGGCTCTGGAGAATGGCTCGGAGTTGCATGTGTTCTGCTGTGGGTTTTATTTGTGTGCATGTGTAGAGGGGGAGGCTCCTTTTTATATATTTCAGGATATATTTCCCTTTTGAGTATCTATCAGTTTGCTAAAAATGATAGACTTGTTTTTTTTAACCCTCACTCAAGGGTATTTATTGATTTTAGAGAGGGAGGAAGGGGGGGAGAGAGAGAGAGACATTGATGGAGAGAAAAAAATTGATCAGTTGCCTCCTGTATGCACCCAGACTAGGGATTGAACCTGTAACCTAGGTATGTGCCCTGACTGGGAATCAAACCTGCAAACTTTTGGTGTATGGGATGACATTCCAACTAACTGAGCCACCTGGCCAGGGCTCAAACTTTTTTTTAAACAGAGAATATATATTGGCAAGCTATGAAAGAGGTACCAAATAAGGCAGATATTTAGAGTGGGTGTTTTGCTTGTGAGTGAGCACAGGGGCATGGTGAGTGGTTGGGCTCTGTAATGGGTTTCACTTCCTGTTGATTTTCCAAACTTTGTTTTCAGTGCAGGAGGTTTTCCTGAGAGGACCCACCACAGGTGATGTGCTCTGCCATGTTCTGTTGGGAAATGCAAAGCTTGCCCAGGTGCAAGGCTCAGACCCATGTCTAATGGTTCTGCCCCTCCACCCCTGCCCAGTGTGGTTTCTCCATGGAGACCAGTCCAGTGTGCCTTTGTCTCACCAGGGTGGACATGTGTGAGAAGTGCAACTGTGGGTAGAGGCCAAAGGCCTTTTTTTTTTATTGGAAATGGGAAATAGTGAGGAGAAAGATGATTTTACGTGAGTGAAATGTTTCCTGGCCTGGATATGGCCTAGGCACTAACGTTTGCATAGGAGGGCGGTGCTCACTGGGAGTCCTGAGAGCAATGCATGGACCCCAGAGCTGCCTTGGAAACAGGGCTGTCTTCACAGTCTTCACTGCCTCTGTCTTCCATTCCCTGTCACCAGGCTCAGAGACCCTTACTGGCTTCATGCTAAAGAAAGTCAAATTCCTTAACAGACTTTGTGAACCAGATTTAGCCACATTTCCAGGGTACCCTTCTTTTAGAGGTTGTCTCCGCTACAACTTTGGTAACTTGCTCCAGGCTCTGAATGTCATTTACTTTTTTTTTTAAGCAGAAGGGTATTTATTAACAAGTTTTAAAAGCAGTACTATGTCAGACAGAAAACTGGATGGGCCAACACCTATGCCACAGCCCTTCTCACCCCTCTTTCTGCCCAAATCCCATCTTTTTCCAGGCTCAACTACAATGTCACTCCCTCCTTTCCTTCTCTGTGTCCCCCATACCAAATCAGGGCTCTGTCAGCTGGGAAGAAATGGGCGATGGGTACTGAGAAATCATCTAACAATGCTGACCACTAGCAGGGAGAGCACAGGTCAAGGAGAACCCCAGATTTCAGCCCTTCTGGCTAAGGCTGACTTTCAGCCACATGAGGGAGACATGGGTGGATGCTGGAGGTAGAGGGGATGACTTCAGTCTTGCACATGTAACTCAGATGTCACCTTGAATTACTCTGTTAAGATGTGGATATGATTTTCTTGGATCCCAGGTTCCTTGAAACTTGAATGGGTGTGTTAAAAGTAAATGTGATCCCAGGTGTTCTAAAAAAATTCCTGGGCAGCTCATGGTCTCCTCTGGCTATGAGCTTCTGCTGAATTAGTTTAGTCTAGTAATGACTCAGGGATCCCAAATGTGCTGTTCTTCTACTGCTTCCTGACCCCTGTTATACAACACACACACACACACACACACACACACACACACACACACACAGAGATACACATAGACAATGCATACACACAGGCATACACACACAGACACACACACCTCATTCTCTCAAGGCATTTGTGTGTATAGAAGCCTTCACTGAAGGATTGTTAAAAAGGAGTGTTTCAAAAACACAAACAACTTAAAATTTAAGGTTAGATGTTTCTTTCTTTTCAAAAATGTCTCTTGACTATTTATATGACTTAGCTTCTGGCCTCCTACCATGTTACTTGGTCCTCTTCTCTCTCTCTCTCTCTCTCTCTGGACCAATACCCCAACTCTTTCCACTTCTTGGGGAGAGCAAATGCTCTATCCATAGCTGACAGCCCTGGGATGCTCCCCCTGGCCTTATGGTGGTTTATGGTGGCATGTGCTCTGATTGTTTGGTGCTTGTGCCATGCCTTGTTGGTTGTTTTGAACATTTCTCCAGCTTAGCTCTAGACTCAGTTCCCAGCTCCCCAGTGCACATTAAGGACTTGGCTTTTGGGGTCCCCTCTCCAGGCTCTAAGTGTCTATTGAGGGAGAAGGGTCTATTGGGTTTTGTTAGATGCTGTGTGTTGAGTTTGAGGAGCCCCCAAAGTTACATTCACCTACTCCTCCCTCAACCAACCACTCCCAGGAGTAATCTGACCTCAGTGTTGAGAGAGGACACCCTCTTGGGCTCATGCTACTGAACACAAACGGTTGGGAGCAAGCTTGTTCTTCATATGGGGTGGGCTTGTGGGGAGCACCACAAATCTTCCCATGGAAGATAAAAAGGTCAAACAGTTTTAATTTACCTGTACAACTCACTGGGCTTAAAAATCACAGCCTGAAATGGCTTCTTGATTGAGAGAAGATGCTTCATTAATCTTGGCCCTCTCATTTGAGAGGATAGGGAATGGAAGCTAATGTCTGACATTCCAATGTCTCATGGGTGGGACATAAATCTGCAGGCACTTTGCAGCAAAGTCACAAGGAGTGGAAGAGTGAGTGGGTCAGGGAGATGAGAGAGGGACTCAGTGTCCTGATGGGTGGTGGGGTGGGAAAGTGTGTGTGTGTGTGTGTGAGCCCCTTGATAGAACTATTACCTATTAATTCAATGTTATAAATCATACTAGAGACAGTGCTCTGGGTCCTCAGAGCCTGGAGTCAGGAGTCCTGTGTTCAAGTTTGGCTTCTCCGTTGCCTGGCTTGGTGACTGATGCAGGTTGGTATCCCTCCCTATAAAATGCAGGGAAAGGGTGATGGTGCTTGATGATTTCTCCAGCTCAGTGTTAGGATGTTTGACTCTTTATTGAGTACTGTGACAGACACACATGGGCTAGGCATTATAGCCTTAAATTTAAGGCAATGCCTGTGCCTTTGTGAGGCAGCCATACCTGTTCATGAGATCAAATGTGCAAAGGGACCTATATGAAAAAGGTTTCAGGAAGTTAACATGCTAAAGGAGTGTCACTTTAGGCAGTACTCCGGTAGGGGAGGAGGGAGACCTTTTTGTGGGTAGGGATGGGAAGGATCATGGAAGGCTTCCTAGAGGAAGGGGACCTTATGACATGGGTCAAGTTTTGATAAGAAGAGAGAATAGAAGTGGGAAGCTTTTACTTCTAAAGACCAGGTGTTTATCCTGGGGCCCAAGGATTTTCTGTAGATTTGTGGGATGAGGAAAGAGAAAGGAAAGGCATAGTCAGGTCACCTAGAAGGCAACTGCAGGAGCCTTTGAACAGCACAAAATCTCATTTCACACTGAGTTTCCACCATCAGGCAATGATTTCTGGAGACTTAAAAGAGTTTTCCTGGTTGCTTACCTGTATAGTGACTTTGGGCCAGCAATGTGGCTGCTCTAAAACTCATTACTACATCAATAAAATGATAATAGCATAGATAGGTAGGTAGGTAGGTAGATAGTTGGGATTTAATGATTTAAAAGCTTAGCACATTGGCTGGCACCTGATAAGAGCTCAATAAACATTAGTTCTGTCATGGCATTATCCTGAGGACACCATTTCTGAGTATTTACTGTCTCCATTCATTATGCATTGCATTCTAATAATAGCTAACACATTGTAATAACTCTATGAGGAAGTACTGTTATTATTCCTATTTTTAGCAACCTAAGGCACAAGTAACTTGCTCAAGGTCTCCCAGTGTGGAGAAAAGGTACAATTCAATTTCAGGCACCTATGCTCTTAACCACCCTGCTGCCACCTGTCTTGGGATTAGTGTAGTTATTTAGTTTTCAAAAACAAGGCTGCAGGCCCAGCTGACCAGTGGGGAACAGAGGGTATGAGTGGAGGAGATGCTCTAGAATGATTTTCATGTTTTCAGCCAACATAAGGAACCTAGGAGGAGATGGTATCTCCTGAGAATAGGAATATAATTCTGCCCTAGCAGAAATTTACTATACAGGTGCAAGGTCAGAGTGGAATGATGCCTTCTAGAACCCAGGCCATGGGGCCAGCATCTCAGAAATGGGATGGAATGTCCTGAAAAATGAACTTAGAGCAGGTCCGTGGTAAACATGTCTTACATCTGTGAGGATTCATCTGCCCAGCTTTTGAGAGGTGGTAAGCAAAGGTGATTCTTTGGCCATTATGAGGTTATTGCCTGAGGCTTGTTGAGCCTTCTAACCTTTGGATAGACCTCTGCTGATATTTCCATGAACTTTTTTGTGGAACATGAATTATGGGAGCTGTTTTCTTTCAGTTTAGTAATCAAGTAAGGCTGGGAAAATGCAGCTCTATCCCTTATGGCAGATGCTGTCAGAGCCCTTGCTATTTCCCTCAGGCCCTGCTGGTCGGTATTCTGGCCTGCACTTCCAACCGCCTGTATCTGCAGTGCTGCCTGAGCCTTTCTGCTCATGCTGGAAGACACTAGTAAGTGCTAGGCAATTAATGACAATTACTAACACCACTCCCCACCCCAGCAATAGAAGCCCTTGGCCAATGACTGGCCAAAGTTGGTATACACATGGGATAACTGAGACGTGAGCCTGTGCCGTGTCTGAGAGCCCCACTGGGTTGAAGCTCCTCTTGCCCACAGATCACTTACTTGCTAACTCCTCCTTTGGGCTGCATTCTCTGTCCTGTCTGTCTTTATTTTTCTGTCAGGGTTCTTGGGATCATCTCCCAGATAAACTCCTTGTGCTTAAATCCTTCTGTCAAAACCTGCTTCTGGTGCAACCCAAGCCAACATAGCTGCTCTAAGAACTCTTGCTTCTTAGATTAGAATAGACTTATTTAACTTTAACCCAATGTATCCCAAACTTGCTTGATCAGAGAATTCTCTGTTGCTAACCTCCCATGGAACAGTGTTCTGCAGTACACACTGTGATTAACCCTACCTTGCAGTTTATGGCTGAGTCATCTGAGGCCCAAAGAGGGAAGGCAGTGGCTGAGCTCATTCTTGGCAGAGCTGCATGAAGACTCATTTCTCCTCCACTCCTGATACAGGTGCATTTTCTAACCATCATACTCTGCATCCTCATCTGTGAGATACAGAAAATAATATTTACGCCATAAAAGCTAATGTCACATGTGTGAAAATCCTGAGTAAGCTGGAGAGGATTATACAGATATGCCGAATAATTATTCTGACAGTGGGAGTTGGGGTGGGGCACTAGGCTCAAGAACCAGGGAGCTCACTTTCTGGGAGGAGGGTGAGGGGTGGTGGTGATGGTCTGAGCCATAATGGGCGGAAGAAAGGTGATTGGTGTTCTTTCAAACCCATCAAGTTTCTGGCAAGGGCACTACCCTCCCCACACCCATCAAACCCACCACTGATCTGAAATATTAGCTTAGAGAAAAGTTAGAAAATGACTTGAAGAGGGCTGGCATCCATCTTGGAATATACTTACCTCATTTTCATAGTCACCAGAGACAGCCAGGGAAGATAACTGGATGTTCAAGCATCTCTTCCTTGCTCTTGCTTTCTTGCTTGCTCATTCTATCTTTTTTGTAAATTGAATTTAAAGGACCTGTTTCTTAGCAACAGCAGCAGGCAGTGGTTACAAAATCCTCTTTGGTCATTTTAATGCCCAGGGTTTCAGTAGACAAATGAACCTCTCAGTATAGACTGGGGGTTGGGGATGATAGTAGGGCCACAGAGAGAGCCAGCACATTCAGTGCTGTATTTGGCTAGGAGCTTCCCAGAGAACCCAAGGTGAGAGCAGCAGGGCCCATAGAACCCTCCATGGCTCCCAGGCACACGTGGCATATGATGCAGGCTGGATGGTCCTGGCAGGACGGCTGCGTATGGCTCTTCCAGCTCTGTACTGGGGCAGCTCTTATCTTAGATGGTGTGGCTTTGTGAAAAGAGCCCCATGTGAAATCTTGGAAAACTGAAGTCTGGCCCCAGCCAACATTGTTGTGTTACCTTGGTCAAGTCATTGAATTTTCCTGAGCCTTTGCTTCTATACCAGTCAGATAGGCAGTAGCACCCACCTTATAAGCTGAAGCACAAAAGAGACCAGAGCATGTGGAAGTTCAAAAGGCATCAGGAATGATGACAAAGTCAGGGGCTAAGAAACTTAATTTGGCCTTTAATGCTCTCCTTTCCCCTCCCTTGATGAAAGCAGGCTTGTGGACACAAAATTATAGGATATGGAAAGGTCCTGCCTAGGGCAGGAGAGGAGAAAGCCTCTCTGGGCAACACCTGGTGATCAGAACAATGAAGGGCCTTTGGAGCCACAGGATGGCAGAATATTTGGTATGATGGGCCCTTAAAGCTTTTATTCTAATACCTCCTGGTGCTTGCATCTTTGCTGAAGTTGAAGACCGATGACTCACGGGTCAGATATGGCCTGGACATATTTTGTTTGACCCTCACAGAGTTTTGTAATTTGTTGAATTAGTTGTTAGCATTTACCATTTAGGAGACTTCGCATAACAAAATTGTGATTTCCAGCTTCTTTTGAACAATCAGCAGGAACAATTAGCACATCATCTTTATGGAGGTAAGCAAAGAATGCTTCCTTTGGGTGAGACACATGCTCCAGTTTGTCACAGTCCCCACCACTCTCAGCTGCCTATGACTGGGGCCCTTTAGCTAATTTCATACCTACCTGGTTCTTATAGATACCTGAATTTGAGATTCCTGCTTTACCTCTTAAATATCTGTATAATGGGAATGTTAATAAAATCTATCTAAAAGAATTACTATTAAGATGAAATAATGTAATGCATGTAAACTGCTTAGCATGTGGCATGGGTTCAAAATATATTGGCTTCTATTTCCCTTTGAAACCTTTCAAGACTTTGAGTCATTTGTATTGGTCAGTCACAGAAACCTGGAATGATTCTTTCCAGAGGACAAACTTTATTTATACATGAATTCCTACTGCTATTTATTCATTCATTTGGAAACTACAGTGCCAGAGTTTGGCCTCAAAAGGTGCAAGTTTAAGGCTTGGCTGCTTGTGATGTGTATGATCTTGGCCAAACCTTTGACTTCTGAGCTTCCCCAATCTTCCTTCCTTCCTTCCTTCCTTCCTTCCTTCCTTCCTTCCTTCCTTCCTTCCTTCCTTCCTTCCTTCCTTCCTTTCTCTCTTTCTTTCTCTTTCTTTCTTTCTTTCTTTCTTTCTTTCTTTCTTTCTTTCTTTCTTTCTTTCTTTCTCTCTCTCTCTCTTTCTTTCTCTTTCTCTTTCTTTCTTTCTTTCTTTCTTTCTCTCTCTCTCTTTCTCTTTCTTTCTTTCTTTCTTTCTCTCTCTTTCTCTCTCTCTTTCTCTCTCTCTCTCTCTTTCTTTCTTTCTTTCTTTCTTTCTTTCTTTCTTTCTTTCTTTCTTTCTTTCTTTCTCTTTCTTTCTTTCTTTCATTATTGTGCTAGGCATCATGGTACTAGGTGATAAGGCTTCACTGATGGGTAAGATATAGCCAAAGGAAGGTCTTGGTCCTGTTTCCTGGAAGCAGAGCTTGAGATAGCGGTTTGGGTACATACAGTTTTTAAAAAATAAAATTCTTTTTTTAATTTTTAAAAATTGCTTATTTGTTTTTAGAGAGGGGGAAGAGAGGGAGAACCAGGGGGAGAGAAACATCAATATGTGGCTGCCAGTCACACCCCCCCTGTTGGGGACCTGGCCTGCAGGCCAGCACTCAATCCACAGAGCCACACCAGCTATGGCTGGGTATACATAATTTATTGAGGGAATGCTCTTAAGAAATACTTTTAGTGGGGGGAGTGAAACAGGAAAGAGAGGGAGAAATAATTAAAGATCAATTCTTGCCAAGCTCTGATCTCCAAGGTGGTAATGGGCTGTGAAGTGTAAACCACACTGCAAAGTTTCTCCCCTTTGGCAAGAGGAGCAACATTTCATACTCCCATATCAATCATGTGTTGGTTATGGACTGCCCTCTGGGGTTGTATAACCTCTGGGCAAAGCAGCTCATTCTAGGCAAGGACAATTCCCTGGATAAGGGGGTAGCTGGAGCTATTCATAGCAAACATTCAGCAGTTTGGAGATGGGTAACCTGGCCAGGTAAAGGTAATCTGTGTGGGGCACTGACAATGGCTACAGAGCCTCTAGTTGTACCACTCAGATACTCTTGATTTTCACATTCGGTTCACTCTGCCTGGTCTGCACTTCTCTAGAATTCTAGTAACAATACTAGGGGAAACTTATAAGAAGAAGGTAAGTGGGATGAACTACAGTTCATATTGCAGTAGTTGGTCTCAAGGCCCACACTGATCATCATTGTCTTCCTTCTATACTATTTGCTTGGGTGTGGCCATAGCACAGCACTATCCATCTGTTGCTTATACCAACATCTATGAACCAAACTTGGGCTTTTCCATCCTCCATCACCTGGCCATGAAGAACCTCTCATAGGACCATAGTTGTGAACTGTGGAAGAGACATGTTCTATGACATGGAATGTTAGCTATCTATTTTGTTCAGTTACTTCTGCCCTCCAGATATGTTTGAACATGATTCTGCATATATTATTTCTGTTTGCTGATGGACTGCTGACCTCATGATTTAGTGGGGTGGACAGTATCCAGATCAGGATGGGTAGTTCTGGTCTCATGGCCCTTGATATCCTGTGATCAAATACTTTTGTCTCCACCAGGGCCAACTAGCATGCTAGGAGCTGTTTTTAGAATGGTGTATAGTTCTCTGCTGCAAATGGCATGTTTTTTCCCCAGAACCCCATGGGTCTGCCTCTGACTGTCCTGAAAGAGATTCCACAAGATGTCCTTTCCACCACACATCCCATGAAGTCTGCTCTATCATATGGCCCAAGTAGAATTGCTGCTTGTACCACAGCCCAAGTCTGTTGCTGGATGTTTTCTTACTCTGGATCTCACTCAAAACTCTCAGTCTGTTGTATCACCTAAGAAATGGGTTAGAGCATTATTCCAAAGTTTGAAATATGCTGTTTCCAAAGCACTGTGCTTCTTTCTTAGTGGTAGAAGGTGCAAATCACAAGAACTTGCTCTTTATTTTGGAATGGATGCTCCAGCATTCCTAAGACCATGGAGCCTCTAAAAATAATGACTGTGGCAGGCTTCTGATTCAAGAGGGTTTATTTCATACCCTCTTGAGCTCTTGTATCTTACTTATCTTCCCCTGCTTACTCATAAAGGCCTAATATACATGATGTCATCAGTATAGTGGACCAATGTGATAATCTGTGGAATGTCTAGTTGGTCTGGGACCCTTTGAATATATTATGACAGAATTAAGGGGAGTGAACGGAGAACTGTGAATGAGTACTGCTGTTCATCTCTTGTGAATGTAAACTGCTTTGGATCCTCCTTTCTGCTGGGTCTGGAAAAGGAAGCATTTGCCAGATCAGTAGCTTCAACCACTTACCTGCAACTGTGTAAATTTGCTCTATTTAAGATACTACATCCAGCTCAGAAGCTGCAAATGGAGCTGCTGTTTGGTTAAGTTCATAGTATAGCTTACTGTTATCTGCCATGATAGAGGTCAGACTAGTCTATTAAATGGGAGATACGACAGAGGGACCATCTCCCCTGCATCTTTTGTCTTTGAAGATGACACTAATTTCTGCCATTCCCCCAGAAAGTGATAATGTTTTGGTTTATCATCGTGGCCTTTTGTACAAGAAGAGTTTATTTTACTGGTCGAGGAATCATTGTCAAGTTTTGCCAGCTGCAAAGTAGACATATTCAAATTCCAATGACATATTCAGGCTGTGAGTGCTTTTTTTTTTTTTTTTTTTTTTTTTTTTTTTTTTTTTTTTTTTTTTTTTTTTTTTTTTTTTTTTTTTACCTGACCTCCGTATGCCTCTGCTATAACGAAGGAGCCATGGTGAGACTTTTGGTCTTAGGCTAGCTGTACCAGTTTTGATCCTCTATCTACCATTCCTTAAAAGGTCTAGATATTCCATTTCTATATTGTAGTTCCCCTTCCCCTTGAGTAAGTGAAAATAGTCCCTGGAGGGTATGACTATTATATATATTTACTACAGTGTTGCAAGTTCGCATCTTATGGGGGCCAGTCCTTTTTTACAGTTGGTGAGTTCTGGGTCTCAGAACTGGGTCACATCAGGCAAAGGGTTGTGAATCTACATTGGGGTATCTAATCTCAGTCTTAGGCTTATCCATTCTCCATCTCATTTGCTACTATGTATTAAATAATACCTTTGCTGGCTCTTAGGAACATTATGTTATTATTAACCACCTTCATACATCAGAGGTCAGCAGACTTTTTCTATAAAGGACCAGTGTATAAATATTTTAGGCTTTAACAGCCATAGTTCTTTCAATATTAGTTGAATAGTAGTCCCATGTGAGCCTTTGGACCCCTTCCCCCATAGTCTGTGACAGAAGCTTCCAAGAACCATACCAGCCATCTTAGAACTACCCTCTGGGACCCTGCCAGGGTGTTAAATCCTACAATATGGCAAGTGCCTCCATATCAGTTGACTTTTCCTTATCGAGCTTTATATTCCACTTCCCTCCTTCAGCATCCATGTCCATGTATTCTCTTCTGGTTTCTGCTGGTTCATGTCAGTCAGGTCTTATAGCTACTATACTCTATAGTCTCTTGGTCCCCTAGCAGGCTGGGCATGTGCCCAGTGGAACTGTGCTGCTATCTGTTCCTGGTTATGGCTCTGGTGGCCAGGAAAGGAAGTGGGACCCATCCTGAAGAGGGCCTGCATTGTCCTCTAAGGCACCTGCCTCATTTGAGGCTTCCATTTGGACTTAAAGCAAGGGAGTGTAGGCCTTTTCAGCAGGCCCAGGGGTTCAGGGCAATTGATATTCAAAGAGTTCAAGTGGTTCTACTTAGAATCTCTACACCAAATTTCAGAGTCCCACTCTTCCTCTCAGGGGCTTGCCTTGGCATATGAAAATTGCCTGGGCCAAGAAGGCAACTTTCTCTGAAGTTCTGCTGCATTTACAATTGTGCCCTGAGTCTAGACTCAGCTTTGTTTGTTGTCCAGCCACAGTTGCTGAAGATGGTCTCTGCGTCTCACAATTGCTTTAACTTGATGGTAGATTGTCCCAAGCATATCACTTTCTCTCCTCCAAGATTCAAATGTTCAGCAGCAGCCACCAATTTGATATCCCTGTACTCACTTTTTCTCCTCTTTCTCTCACACACTCCAGAGACACTACACACATCTGTGTATTCCCTCCACCTGTATCCCGTCCCAGTCAGCACAGATGGAAGTCAGCCATCGCACTACTACCACTGCTTTCGACTCCAGATTCTTCACCTGCCACCAGGTCTGTGAGTCATCCATTTATATCCCATCCTTGGATCTGCTTCCTAGGTCCATCCCTGGCACCAGCTGGAATCTCAGGTTGGATTTCCAGAGCCTGAGAAGGGATCTAGCTTTCTGTGATTTATTGAGGGATAGCTCTTCAAGGAAACCTCTAGGGGAGGTAGTGAGTTAGGATAGGAAAGAAGCTGAGCATCATGTGGGTGCAGATAAAGTCTAGCTGTGGTCTGACCCATGGAGGTGGACCTCTGAAGCATGGATCACTGCAAAATCACCTGCTTTTGAAGCAAGGGGAACTAGACTTTTTTACCCCTTTATTTATCAGTCACTGGCTGTTGATATCCCTGGGGTGGGAGTGTAACCTCCCTGGTAAGGTGACTCCTGTCAGCTAGGAGTAATTCTCTAGAGGAGGGGGAGCTGTGAATTGTTATCAGCCAACCAGGACAGAGACTTGGGGTGGGTGGACCTGGTGAACAGGAACCAGAGCATCTACCGTGGGGATGGTGAAATATTCTGGTACAGGAGGAATTTCAGTAGGGTGGGGCCATACAGAGTATGGCCTCCAAGTGGTGGTTATTCCTTGGATCAGGGTGTTTAGCAGTAGAGGTGGTGATAAATGGTTAGAATTTGGAATATAAATATATATATATAATATATTTAGGGAAAAAACTCCCGATTTATTGAGATATAATTGACATAATAAGCTACACATATAGTGTACACTTTGATATGTCTTAATATATGTATGTATTATGAAATCATCCCAATAATCAAGATAATGAACATGCCCATAACTCCCAGAAGTTTCATTGTGCTCCTTTGTAACCCTCCCTCCTGCTTGGTGCCATCTTTCCCCCACCCTCATGTCCCAGAGGACCAGTGACCTTCTGTCACTGCAGGTTAGTTTGCATTTTCTAGAATTTTGTGTAGATGAAATCAGGAGATAAAATATTCTTTTTTTCTTATTCTCTTCTTTCATTCAGTATAATTATTTTGAGATTCATTCATGTTTTTGCATGAATCATCCCCTTTTTTGTTGTTTCATGTTCATTCCTTTTTTATTGCTGAGTAATATTCCATTGTGTCGATACTGTACAGTTCATTTATTCTTTCATCTGCTGAGGGACATTTGGGTTGTTTCCAGTTTGGAACTATTACAAATAAAGCTGCTATGAACTTTTGTGTACACATCTTTGGTGCTTTCTTTTCTCTTGGATAGCTAGCTAGCTGTGGGCTGGTGCGATCATAGGGTAAGTGTTACGCTTAACTTTGTAAAAGACTGCCAAGCTGTTTTCCAGAGTGATTGTACCCTTTTACCTTCCCACTAGCAGTGTATGAGAGTTTCAATTCCCTATATGCTCATTTGATATAGTGAGCCTTTTTAATTTTAGCCATTCTAATAAATGTTCTGAATGTGTTTTAAACAGAACCTAGGGAAAATTTAATGGACTGGATAGGAGAAAAGAAAGGAGTTATTTATTCAACAAATTTGAGTGCCTTCTCTATCCTGGTATTGTTCTAGAGGCTGAAGGGATAGTAAAACATAGAACGGATATGGTCTCTTCCCTCATGGAGCTCTTAGTACACATCTCTTCTATGCCTGCTTGGGGAAGATGGGGTGGTTTGGGACTCCAGTGAGGGGTAGAAGAAGTGAAGAAGGGCAAGTTCAGCTAATAGAGGCAGTGAAGAGAGAGGGGACAGGAAGTGAAAACAGGCTGTGGGGTGTAAAAATCAAGTACATCTGGTCTAGAAAGTTTTAATGATATCCTGACTCTACTGTTTACTGTTAGTGTGACCTTGTCCAAGTCATGTCCCTTCTCTGCCTCAGTGCCTTAATTTTTTTCATCTATTAAGTGGGAATAATGAATGTCTTACTGGCACTTACCAAATACAGTTGCTTAGTAAACTCACTGAAGTCAGTGACATGGATTCATTCAATGGTGCTCTTTGGAGAGGACAATTGAGTTCCAAGTGTCCTCGGAAGGTTCTCAGAGATCATAGAGTCATTAGCATGTATGGTTCATTGCCTCATTTCTACCTTGTCTTGCCAAGCCCTCTGGTGCAGACATGACACCTATGGGCCCCAAGCATCCAAGGTGGGTGGTAGACCCTTTTGTAGCTTTACATTTAGAACTGCCCAGGGAAGATGTCTCAGGCTCTCCACTCAGTTGGAACTTGAAGTTTGGCTATATTTAGGAGACACAGCTGCATCCCACTACCCTTCCTGCATCACTAGGTTTGAGTCATCATGGTGTTGGAAGGGCACACGTCATTTTGCCTAAGCTGTGTTTATTATCTGCAGGTCCCTCAGGAGCATAAGGCAACCTTACTCAACCTCTGTCTCAAGCTCCTTGAGAGAAGGGTGACAGGAGGGAGACAATCTGCTCCCCTCCCAGCAACAGTGGTGACTGCTTCTTCATGAAGCATACAGCTGGGAGTGTAGCTCCCCTCTGTGCCCTGTGTGTAGTCATAGCAACCATGATGCTTCACTTTTGTTCAGCATTTCCCTTTTATCCTGTGCTTTTACAATTGTTACCTATTGCATCCCCTCGATGTGTCTGGGACATGACATCATTGTCACTATCCCTATGTTCTGGATAAGGAAACTAAGGCTTCAAGAATGCAGGGACTTCCTTACAGTTAATGTGTGAGTTAACACATGATTCTAGGCTATAGGATTCCAAGATCAGGGTTCTTCCTGTTAAATTGCCATTATTAATTAATTTTGTAGTCTTGTGGTCCCTGGTCTATCCTGTCCCCTATCTACCTGTACAAATCCTACTTTTCTTTTGAGGCCCAGCAGTTGGTTCAAATGCTACCTTCTCTGGGAAGCCCTCCCTGATTCCTCCAGATGAGTGTGAACTCATGGGCATTTCACGGTACAATGCAGAATGCAGTGGGGGTGGGATGTGGGTTAGCATAGCTCTTATGGCCATGTCTTGCCTCCTTTGCGGGATCATAAATTCCTTTAGGGCAGGAATCATGACTCATCACTTCCATATTCTCCACATCACCTAGTGTAGACTACACAAGTGCAGAGTAGGTGCCCAAGAAGGTCTGATTGAATTGAATTCCAGTCAGATTCTGTAACATTCCTCAGAGCCTGAGCTGTAATTGAGATCAGACAAGTCCTTGAGCTCCTACCCTAGCTCTGCCATTTTCTGCCTCAATGACCAAGGCTGTTTTTCTCATAACCAGCTCTAGGCTTCAGTTTGCTCAATCTGTAATGTAGGAATCATAGGAATAATATATCATGGGACTAATTATCATGGAAGTAATTACAATGTAGGAATAGCCTATCTCATTAGGTTGTTATAAGGATCAAAAGAGCTAATGCAAGTAAAGACCACATGTATTGCACACCTTGGCACATCATGAATGCTAAAAATACTAAGCTGAGGAGATTCTTGTTCTTTAATCAGCAGTCTTGCCCAGTTCTCTTTGCAGGACAAAGGATCTGCTAATGTGTGACATCAGCTAACACCACAAAGAATAAATGAATGGCTATTCATTAAAGCACCTGTCATGCAACATTCATTTGTTCATTCTCTCTCTTACCCATTCAGAGTTGATGTGACACACCTGGAGGCATCAGAAAAAGGTGGGAGCTACCCAATGTCTTCCTTGTGTCATGGTCAAAGCTGCCCTCTGGCTGTAGAAGTGGGGACTTCTCTGCTTTATTGATGGAGAGTCGGTCACTTCCCTTCAACCTCACTTTTCTGTGAACTTGAAGGATGTGTCCTCCAGATGGATCAGGAAATAGGAGAAATAAAACTATATTTCAAAAACTCCCCTAAAGGACTGACAAGCTTTGAATGTGCCCTGCCTCCAGCCGTTTCCTGCCCCATCAGAAGTGTATGCTGAGGACTAGGGACTAGACAAGAGGAAGGGCTTAGATGGCCAGGGAGGAGGGTCTGCCCCTGGACATTGCCATATGAGGAAGGGGAGGGCCAGTGCGTGCTGGGAGGCACTGGTCCCTATGGTGGGCAGGGACTGGAGGCAGGGGTCTGGCTGGGGTAGCCTTTTGTAGCCGGATGATGTGGTGGGTATGTGGTTGGGGACTAATCCTGTCAGTCCTGTGGCATTGGGGTTAGGGTTGTTTTGGATCCTGGGGTTTTAATTTTGAAGTGGCATCAACAAAACTGCTGTTGCCATAGGAGAGGGTTCATTGTTCTTATGGCAGAGTCTGACAACACTGGCCCCGTGGCTGGGGGACACTGATGTCCTGTTAGCTTTTTTATAGAGGACAGTTTTGTGGAAGAGAGTCTGGTTTTACCCTAAGTAGATGGGGGGTGACTTAGTTTATTCTTAGTTTAGAGGGGGTAGTGGGAGTGTAAAGTGTCCAAGGATATGGCAGAGACCACATCAGTGATAGTCCTTCTGCTCCCCCAGAACCATGTGACTACTCTAGACAATGGGCTGTGAACAGAAGTTTGGGGGTCACTTTCAAGATGAAGCATAATAGAGCTGGTATGTGGCCCCATGGCTATCTCTCTTCTAGCCGCAGTGGTGAAGGAGGCCGAGGGTGTTAGGTGGTACAGCTTTAAGATGTACAGGACTGTCAGCCAGGGTCCCTGAGTGACTATGTGAAGCTGAGTCTCTTCAGACTCAAGTCGGCTCTGTAAGCAAGCAATTAACCTTTGTTGTGTTGAGCCACAGAGATTTTGGTGTTGTTTCCACAGCAAAGTTAACATTTGGGATGATCAAAAGTTGGAGGCAAAGATGTGAGAAGATACAGATTTTTCATAGACTCAGTCAAGTATTTTTGTTGAAGTTCCATTTTTACTGTATTCTAGGGATAAATTCCTACACTAGACCTCAGTTACCTTACCAACCCTCTTGAACTCACTCAACAGATGGGGAAATGGAGGACCAGAGAGGTTAAGTAACAAGCTTAAGATCACTGCTTACTCAGTCCTCAGAGATGCTTCATCATCATTTTGATTATCCTTAAGTGACGTTCAAGGAGCCACAGCCAATGGGAGCTTCTCTACATTTGTGGTCAAGCAGTTAATGTCAATGAACAAACATTTGAATGTGGTGGGAGAGCCCACTCTGAAAGGGACACTAGGATGACTCCTTAAGTGGAACAAGAACTCTTTAAGAAGGTAAACAATAGCTTTCTCTTTAACATATTTTGCAAACTAGAATTTTTGTATGTTGGGGTTTTTTTAAAAATTTCACTGCCATGTGTATTTGTGTGTGTGTGTGTGTGTGTGTGTGTGTGTGTGTGTGTGTGTATGTTTTGGTGTACCTTGTGTATGTGTGCATGTGTGTGTGCCACCTCCAAGACAAAAGATGATTTCCAGAGGATACATTTTAGATCAACATGTACCCAATTAATTGAACTTTTAAATAATGTTTAATCCTTTATGAGAATAAAGGAAATAAGGAAAAGCATGGATTTATTTTTAAAACTATAAAATTTTAAGTATTCTGGAGGTCTTGAATTTTGACTGATCCTTGCTCTTACACCCTTAGGTTGCATTAATTTATTTGTATAATGAGCAGTTACTGTGTTCTAGACCCCATGCCACTGGGACTGGGCTTCAGAGACAAGGCCCTGGCTATGGCTTCCTTGGGGAGAGAAGGTAATAGAGAAAGTGGTAAGTGCTTTGTAAGGGGAGACCCCAGAGGGACTCGTGAATTTTCCCCACCTAATACTAGGAATCAGAGGAAGCATCATGAAGGAGGCATCACTGGAGCTGACACAGGGCAGGAAGGACAGGTAGGATTTTGATAGAGAATGTGGGAGGCCAGTCCTAACAAAGGCAGTAGCTGGAACTCAGACATGAGGGTAGGGGTGAAATTAGACTAATGTACTTTAACAAGGAGGCTGAAATAAAAAAGCCATTGCAGGTTAACCTCTAATTAACTGGAAAGTGCCAGTAACTGGAACCACTTATGGAAGGTTGTTCCATTAATTAAGATTTTCTGGTGTGTGTGTGAGACTACATAGTCACAGATAGACTCACACACCTGTTCAGCTGCACACTCCCCTGAGGCCCCTCCTTCTGCATCTAGTGGGTGCTGAGCTTCACACCCCTCCGTGGCAAGGTGGGCTGCTGCCTCTCAGCTCGGAAGACACATTCTCGGCACGCCAGGCTGCAGCTCCATGGAGGCCCTGTTCCGGGAGGATTGGAAATGTAATCACAACAGTTTTTATTAGCAAAAGAACAGCAGGAGCCCTTCTGCTGTCCATATGGACAGATCCCGATGGGTATTCATGAAACAGTTTGCTGCGGGAACAGCCCTGCTTAAAACTCCTTGACCAATTACCTTTGAACCTGCCTTTTTTGCTGCAGTGGCTGCTGCTGCTGCATGTGAAACATCTCTCACACATACTCCCTAGGAAGGAGGGTCTGCCTTATGCTGTTTAGTGTGCCTTTGCTTTGGATGCTGGCTGGTGTTGGCCCAGATAAAAATGAGGAGTTTGGGGCCTGGTCACTTATTTTGGATGTCTTGGTGGTTGACTTGGTCTCAGCCATCCTGTGTTAAATTGTCCAGTTAATTGGAGCCAACAATAGCTTTTGGAGAAGCCTCACAGGCCTGCTTAGACCTGGGACAAGGTTTGATTCTGAAAGAGCACCAGGTGAGAGGGCAAAGAGTTGCCTTGTGCTGGCTGGCCTCATCCACATGCTGCTGAGTAGAGGACAGTGGGTACAGTGACCATGTAGCCTAGGTGCTTGGAGACATTTTTAATTCCAAATGCCCTTCTCATTGTCTTTAGTGGTACAAATCATACTACAAGCCCAGATTCCAAGACAGAATGTACAGTTTGTGTGTATGAAGGACAGGAGTATATAAATCTGAAATAGGGTCATCATTAAAATAGAAAGAAGCTTGTGCCTTATGCAGGTGGTAGGTGCCAGACCTTGAGATTTGTTGGCTGGAAGAGGACAAAGGAAGATCCAGCAGTTGGAAGCAGGCACATGTCCCTGAGTTTGCGAAGGTCAATATCAGAAGGGAAGTCCAGCAAAACAAACACAGTGTTATCAGCACATGCTTTGTGGTCTGCTCTGGATACTCTAGTCAGAATGGACATCTGTTTTTCTGCCTGCTGGGCTGACCATCTTCTGGCAATGATATCTCCCTTTTCCTCTGGAATCTACCACCCTCCTGCCCTCTGCCAGGGGAATTGGACGGTGCTGGCTTCCATCCTTTTTCCAGGAGTGACAAGAAACTCAGGACTGGCCCAATAAAGTATCATGGATGGTTCTGGAATGGGCTTACTTGAGACAATAAGAGTCTGACTTGGGGTTTTTGTTGGAACTCTCTTTAAGAGAAATTTATAAGCAGGGTGAATGAAACCCTAGGGGTATGGGTGGCCACATAGCTGCCACCTGCAAAGAATCGGATGAATGACCACCACTGTGCCCAAAGCTACACCAACTCTGGCTGCTTGGTACCAGAATCCACAAATTCTCTTTTGTGTTAAAGCCAGTTTTAGAAGTCTCTGGGGGTTAATGTTCTGCCAAGTGACCCTCTTCCCAAAGAAACTGTCATCGCAGGTTCTTCCTTTCTGTTTTTAATTCCATCAGTGAAGGCCTCTCTTGTCAGGGTGTGGCATCCCAAGTTGCCTAGAAGAGAGTCAGGCATCTCCTGCATGTTGAGTCACATATGGCAAGTCAGATGGTCCTGGGTACAATTCTGGCTCTTAGTAGCAGCTCATTAAATCATGTTAATAATGTGACTGCACACATTTATGGTGCTTTTCCATTTCCCATCCCTAAAGGCAGAATCATCCCGAGATTCTTGAGGGTGTGGGCTTTGGAATCAGACAGATCTGGATTCTTGTTCTGGCTCTGCCACTTGCTAGCAATGGCTTGGGCAAGTTATTCAACCTCTACCAGCCTTGCTTCATCTGGAATATAATCGTACTCCTCCCTCATTGGATGCTTTTGAAGACTAATTGAGAAAATTCATGCAAAGCGAAGCTTAGCACAGAGCCTAGCATGTTCTATGTGAGAGATATTATTATTTCTAGGCTCCTCCCTTCCAAAAAAACCCTTTAAAGCTACTAAAGCAATGGGCAGCAATTGTAACTCCATTGAATTTCCCAGTATGCATGCTCATTTCCCTTTCCTTCTACCACCATCTTCTTGCCCCTGTGTCCACTGAGGGCTGAATTATTTTTTTTTCTGGACTTTGTGTTTACCCAAATGTGTAAGACACAGGTACAGCCTGGGAACTCCTCAGGGGCAGGAACCACACCCAATGGCCAGGAAGACCAGAGAAGAGAGTGTGTTCTAATGGAGGAACAAGAGGCAATGCTCTGTGCCCATAGTGAGGAGACAGGCTCTCTGGGCCCTCATGTGTCCATCACCTTTGACTCTGGGGTGCTTTGTTTGAAGCACAACAACCACCCTTGTTCCATTTTGGAGATGGAGAGAGCATTCTTTCAATTCAGTCTTCTTGTGTGCTTGTGCAGTTGTGGTACCAACCCCAGCTCGGGTTTTCCCTATTTGTTTTCCTGTCAAATGCTCCAAATGAAGGGGTGTGCAGCAGCATGGAATTGTAGAAATTGGCAAGCTGATTCTACAATTCATATGGAAGTGAAAAGGAACTAGAATAACCAAAAACATTTGAAAATGAACAAAATTGGAGGACTAACATTGCCTGATGTTAAGACTTATTATTAAGCTATGTTAATTGAGTCAGTGTGGTATGACCATCAAGACAGACAAATAGATCAGAGTAATAGACTTGGGAGTGCAGAAATAGACCTACACGTACATGGACAACTGATTTTTGACCAGGGTGCAAAGACAATTCAAGAGAGAAAGGATAGTTTCTTTTTAACAAAAGGTATGGAACAGTTGGATACTCATATGCAAAAAAAACAAAATGAACTCTCATCCATAACTTGCACTATATACTAAAAATCAGCTCAAAGTGGGTGATAAATCTAAATGTAAAACCTAAAATAATAAAACTTCTAGAAGAAAAGAGAAGAAAATCTTTATGACTTTTGTAGGGAGAGTTCTTAAGTATGATACCAAAAGCATTATCCATAAAGGAAAAAAATTGAACATCAAAATTAAAAACTTTTGCTTTTTAATTTGAAGCACCTTTATTAAGGTATAATCAACATATAACAAACTGCATATATTTAAAGTGTATAATTTGAAAAGCTTTAATGTATCCATACTCTAATGACATTATAATCACAAGGACAGTGAATATGTCTATCACCCTAAAAGATTCACCCTGGACATTTGTTTTTTTAAAAACTATATTTTATTAATTATGCTATTACAGTTGTCCCATCCCCCCTGCCTTATTCCCCTCTGCCCTGCATACCACCTACCACATGTATTCCCCCCTTAGCTCATGTCCATGGGTCATACATGTAAGTTCTTTGGCTTCTTCATTTCCTATACTATTTTTAACCTCCCCCTGTCTATTTTATGCCTACTATTTATGCTTCTCATTCACTGTACATTTTCCTCCCAATTTCTCCCTTCCCCTCCCCACTGATAACCCTCCATGTGATCTCCATTTCTGTGATTCTGTTCCTGTTCAAGTTTTTGCTTAGTTTGTTTTTATTTTTTAGGTTCAGTTGTTGATAGTTGTGACTTTGTTGTCATTTTACTGTTCGTATTTTTGATCTTCTTTTTTTTTCCTTAGATAAGCCTCTTTAACATTTCATATCATAAGGGGTTGGTGATGATGAACTCCTTTAACTTGACCTTATCTGGGAAGCACTTTATCTGCCCTTCCATTCTAAATGATAGCTTTGGTGGGTAGAGTCATCTTGGATGTAGGTCCTTGCCTTTCATGACTTTAAATACCTCTTTCCAGCCCCTTCTTGCCTTAAGGTTTCCTTGGAGAAATCAGTGGATAGGCTTATGGGAACTCCTTTGTATGTAACTGTCTCCTTTTCTCTTCCTGCTTTTAAGATTCTCTCCTTATCTTTAATCTTGGGTGATGTAATTATGATGTGCTTTGGTATGTGCTTCCTTGGGTCCAACATTTTTGGGCCTCTCTGAACTGCTTGGACTTCCTGGAATTCTATTTCCTTTGCCAGGCTGGGGAAGTTCTCCTTCATTATTTGTTCAAATAAATTTTCAGTTTCTTGCTCTTCCTCTTCTCCTTCTGGCACCCCTATGATTTAGATGTTGGAACATTTAAAGTTGTCCCAGAGGTTCCTCTGCCTCTACTAATTTTTTTGAATTGTTGTTTCTTCATTCTGTTCTGGTTGGATGTTTATTTCTTCCTCTTTTCCAAATCATTGATTTGAGTCCCTGTTTCCTTCCTGTCACTGTTGGTTCCCTGTACATTTTCCTTTATTTCACTTTTCATAGCCTTCAGCCTTTCCTCTATTTTGCGACCAACTCAACCATTTCTATGAGCATGAGTCTGCATTCCCATCAACAGTGCACTATGGTTTCCTTTTCTACACATTCTCATCAGAACTTGCTGTTTGTTGATTTATCAATTATAGCCATTTTGGCAGGTGTGAGGTGATATCTCATGGTGGCTTTAATTTGCATCTCTCTGGTGGATGATGATTTTGAGCATTTTTTCATATGTCTGTGGTCAATATGTATGTCCTTCTTGGAGAAGTGTCTATTCAGGCCATTTGCCCCCTTTCTAATTGGATTGTTTGTCTTTCTGGTGTTGAATTGTATAAGTTCTTTATATATTTTGGAGATTAAGCCATTGTCCAATGTGTTGTTGGCAAATATGTTCTCCCATACAGTCAGTTCCCTTTTCATTTTGATGATAGTTTCTTTAGCTGTGCAGAAGCTTTTTAATTTGATGTAGTTCCATTTGTTTATTTTTTTCTTATTTCCCTTGCACTAGGAGGTACATTGGCAGAGAAATTGCTATGAGAGATATCTGAAATTTTACTGTGATGTTTTCTTCAAGAATTTTTATGGTGCCATGACTTATATTTAAGTTTTTTACCCATTTTGAATTTATTATAGTGTATGGTGTAAGTTGGTGGTCTCATTTCATGTTTTTGCATGTACCAGTCCAGTTATCCCAACACCATTTATTGAAGAGACTGTCTTTACTCCATTGTATCCTCTTTCTTCCTTCATCAAATATTAATTGCCCATAAAGACATAGGTTTATTTCTGGGGTCTCTGTTCTGTTCCATTGATCTATGTGTCTGTTCTTATGCCCATACCAGACTGTTTTGATTATATTGGCCTTGTAGTATAATTTGATATCAGGTATTGTGATCCCTCCAACTTTGTTCTTCTTTTTCAAGATTGTTGAGAATATTTGGGGTCTTTTTTTGTTCCATATAAATTTTTGGAATATTTGTTCTAGATCTTTGAATCATGCCATTGGTATCTTAATAGGATTTGTGTTGAATTTATAGATTGCTTTGGGTAGTATGGACACTTTAATGATGTTAATTCTTCCAACCCATGAACATGGTATATACTTCCACTTATTTGTATCTGTCTTAGTTTCTTTCTTTAGTGTCCTATAGTTTTCTGAGGACAGGTCTTTTACCTCCTTGGTTAAATTTGTCCCTAGGTACTTTTTGTTGTTGTTGCAATAGTAAATGGGATTGCTTTCTTAGTTTATCTTTCTGATAGTTCATTATTCTTGTATAAAAAAGTGCCATCAATTTCTGAATATTGACTTTGTATCCTGCTACTTTGCCAAATTCATTTATTAGGTCAAGTAGTTTTTTGGTGGAGCCTATGTTTTTTATGTACAATATCATGTCATCTGTTAATAATGACATTTGGATATCTTTTATTTCTTCTTCTTATCTTATGCCATGGCTAGGACTTCTTATGTTGAATAAGAGTGGTGAAAACAGACACCCCTGTCTTGTCCTTGATCTTAAGGGAAACACTTTTGGTTTTTGCCCATTGGGTATGATGTTGGCAGTAGGTTTCTTGTATATGGCCTTTATTATGTTGAGGTAGGCTCATTCTAGTCCCACTTTTCTGAGGGCTTTATCATAAATGGGTACTGCATTTTATCAAATGTTTTTTTCTGCATCTATTGATATGATCATGTGATTTTTGTCTTTCATTTTGTTTATGTTACGTATCACATTTATTGATTTGCAAATACTGTACCATCCTTGTACCCCTGTAATGAATCTCACTTGATCATGCCCTGTGATCTTTTTAATGTATTGCTGGATCCAGTTTGCTAATATTTTGTTGAGGATTTTAGCATCTATGTTCATCAGGGATATTGGCCTAATTTTCTTCTTTGTTGCGTCTACCTGGTTTTGGAATTAGGATAATACTGGGCTCATAAAAAGAGCTTGGAAATCTTCTCTTTTCTTGAGTTTTTTGGAATAGTTTGAGAAGGATTGGTATTAGTTCTTCTTTGAATGATTGGTAAAATTTACATGTGAAGCCATCTGGTCCAGGGCTTTCGTGTGCTGAGAGTTTTTTGATTACTGTTACAATTGCACTAGTTGTTATTGTTCTGTTCAGGTTTTCTGCTTCTTCCTGATTCAGTTTTGGAAGATTGTATGTTTCTAGAAATTCATCCATTTCACCCAGGTTGTCCAGTTTCTTGACATATAGTTGTGTATAGCAATTTCTTACAATCCTTTGTATTTCTCTGGTATCAGTTGTTACTTTTCCTCTTTCATTTCTGATTTTATGTATTTGGGTCCTCTCTTTTTCTTGATGATTCTGGTTAAAGGTTTGTCAGTTTTGTTTAGAACCAGCTCCTGGATTCATTCATCTTTTGAATCTTTTTTTTTTTTTTTTTTTTTTTTTTTTTTT